>CM070821.1:9675734-10029258 GCA_036326025.1 Chrosomus eos
TTTCTTAATTAAAAAAAAATTGTCATGTAGAAATGACATGTTTTTTCTGTAGCACGATCATATTTATCAGTGTGGAAAGATATGAATGCATATAATCTACTTGAATTTTTGTTTAAGTGATTGATAAAAACACGTCACTCAAAAGAGTTAAGTAACACTTTAAAATATGATTTTTTTTAACGTTAACACACAATTTTTTTTTTATTAACGTTATAATTCAACATTTGCTATTAGGTCAAAAGTTGTATCGGTTAACATTAGTTAAAGAGTGTGAACTAACAAACATTTTATTAACTAAAATCAACAAAGCTGTAAAACTATATTGCTAATATAGTAAGTGTTCCCAGATAAACAGAGTAACTGGAAATACAATAATAACCTGGTAACTTATGACAGGTTTACAGCTGAGCGACAAAATAAGAGTCCAGAAACCACAAACAACAATCGTTATAACAGCTGCATGTCACTTTTATTTAAATAAACTCTTCACTTTTTTTTCCTCTGTAAAATCTCAAAAAAATGAAACACTGAAAGGAGTGTTAAAGTCTTAATTTAAAACAAAAAACAACAATACAGACACATATAAACACATGTCTTTCAGCTGTTTGTAAACTCTGGACAGGCGGATAAGTTTGGCAGAAACGCCGTCACACGTTTGTGTCTTAAAAATGCTTGTAGAATCATTATTATTGCAGTTCAGCCAATACAAAAGGCTACATGAGTACGCTTAAAAAACAACCAAAAAAAAAACGCCAATCGCAGAAACCCGCTAATGCCAACGTTTGTAAAACACAACCAGCAGTGTATAGTGCACAGTTAACAATGTACAGCCGCACACAAACACAGACAAAAACAGTAAAGTGCACACATACACGCATTATAGACGCCGTCAGTCCGTCCAACACACTTCAAAGTCTCTGAAGATAACTGGTATATGCCATAGCAAAAAACAGCGTACGAATCGTATAAATGTAACAGCAAACCTGACGAACAGATAAAGAAGGGAACAGTGGAAGGTCAGTACGAGTACAGATGCGTTTAAGTTGCACAAAATTCACAGGAACGCCACCGCGCTGGGTAGAAAAGAAACAGAATCTGCGCCGATCTCGCAAAACAACTCCACGTTTCACACCGGATCGCAAGAAAATCACGTTTTGTGTGATGAAAATGTATCCTATTTTTAGGACCGCGGTTAAACGTTTTTCATCGTGATGATAGTTTCGCACTATCGAACATTTCTAATAAAATGGGATTATTTAAACGTTTATGCGTCATGATATTAGTTGATTTAAATATAAATCTGATTGCATTACAGACCTTTTCATTGGATACAGTAACTATACCGTTACAGTAGTGAGAATGTAACGAGCTTCAAATAACAAGGATTGCAAAAACAACTTTTTGCATCACAATGAAAATGTGCGAGTAAATGACAATCAGGAAAATACGCAAGTTTTTTTCCCCCACAGAATAAAAAAAACAAAAAGGTCATCGCGACACTCTCGCTGTTCTCGCAATTCTGACTTTTTTGTGCGAATCAGAATTGCGATTTATATCACAATTAAAAAATATTTCATCAGAGAAAAAGTTCAGAATTCAGATTTTTTTCTCTCGCAATTCTGACATTTTTCCCCACAATTGCGACTTTTTCATCTCACAATTTAAACTTTTTTTCGCTATTGCGAGTTTATATCTCACAATTCTGACTTTTTCCCCACAATTACGACTTTTTCATCTTACAATTTAAACTTTTTTTCGCTATTGCGAGTTTATCTCACAATTCTGATTTTTTTCCCAATTTAGACTTTTTCATCTACAATTTAAACTTTTCTTCACTATTGCGAGTTTATCTCACAATTCTGACTTTTTTTCGCAATTGCGACATCTCACAATTTCAACTTTTTTTCGCAATTGCGTGTATAAATCTCACAATTCTGACTTTTTCACAATTGCGACTTTTTCATCTCACAATTTCAACTTTTTTCTCGCTATTGTGAGTATACATCCCAAAATTCGGACTTTTTTCGTAATTGCGCATTATATCCCTCAATTCTGACTCATAATGGTGATGCAAACTCACAATTACGAGTTATAAAGTCCAATTCTGAGGATTCTCAGAATTATGACTTTTTAACTCACAGTAGGAAATGTAGCCTACGTATCGCAGTTCTGAGGAAAAAAAGTTTGAATAGTGAGAAAAAAAGTCACAATTACCTTTTTTTATTCCATGTCGGATACCAGCTTCCATGTGAAAAACACTTTTTTTTTTTTAAAAAATTGCTCATGAAAAAGGTTGTTTTCTTTAAAATGTTCATGAGTTTTACGCATCTACCAGCTTCAAATGGTCTCGCGTTCAAACAAAACATCACGCTCAAGCTAAACGATAGTTTTGCTACTATTAAACAATTCTTCCCAAATTCTCATTAGTATCTTGCAGAAAAATGTCATTTCAATTATTTAAAGTGTCTATGCATCATGATACCAGTATTTTTCACTGCAATATAGTAAATATTACCTTCACTGTAAAATACAACTGACAACCTTTTGCACTACAATAATGAGAATAAATGTGCTCAATATCACGAAAATCACATCACAATTTATAAACTGGTCCTAAAAATAGTTTTTCTTTAGATTTTGACCTTGATTCTGGAGTGAAATGTGGCGTGTTTTGTGTGAGTTTCACGCATCTACCGGCTTCAAATCCTCTCGTGCTCGAACGAACTTAAGAAATCCACTGTCGAAGCGTTAAAACTGTCTGTGTGTGCCAGCCAACATCAAATTTACATCGGCTGTTCAAGTTGAGCAGTGTGTGAGAAAGAAGGCCTTTAGAAACAGTCCCTGCATTCAAATACATGATAGCTTAACTCTGGCAATGACGAGAATGTCTGTAAGCAAACCCCACTGCGCTCGCACTGCACCTGTGTTGTGTGTGTGTGTGTGTGTGTTTAACATCTCACTGGATATGAAAGCCTGTCAACACGTCCAGTGTGTGTGTGGAAATGCAGCTCTCTGGATGTGAGTGTGTGTGTGTGTGTTTGTCTTAAAGCTGCGGCGTGTGAAATCAGCTTCACCAGAAACAACTGCAAAAACAATGACGACATACAGAAGCCGTGCGTTAGATGACTAGTTTTTCACTCAGGAAATCAAAATATACCTCGAGAATATGTTTAAGTTTTCATATAGATATGTGATTGACGCATACATACTTTTTGTTGCGATGTGACATCGTTCAGCTAGTACTTTATCCATCACGGTGGTATTTGTTTATGCTGCCTTTAATTTATGCTTTAAATGTATAATGATATTGTTTAAATCATTAAATACTATTGTTTTTAGTATACATATTAATTATGCATTTATATAAAAATTACGTTATAATAAACTAATGCTGTATTTACAAAATTTAATACAGCAAAATAAAAAAAAAATATTTGGGAACAATTACGATGTAGAACCAAATATATTATAGTAATGAGAATTAAATGATTGATTTATTACAAACAATTTCACAAGTCAAAAGTGTTGTTTTCAGTTACAATAAAACGTTATCATGAGGTTGTCTTTGTGAAAACTACACGGAAAAATTATAATAAAGCGTTGGGCTTCCACATGTTTGGTAACGATCATTATTTTTGCAGTTTGATGCCGTTACAACACACTTTAAACTCCACGTACCAGTTTCTCAACAACTGTCAATCACAAACTGTCAGTCCCGCCTCCAAGCAGGTTGCCTGGCAACAACCCGGCCGAGCCGTCCTCTAACTGAGGAGCGCCCCATAGGCCGCCGCCATGGTAACCGGGAGCCCCGCCCCCCCATACCCCTTTCCCCGCCCCCTCCCCGGTGCTGTTGCTCCATTGGCTGAGGAGGGCGAGTCCAGGCGTTTCGGACCCGGTGGACACGTCGAGCCCCTGCCAGTCTCTGCCCGCACCCCCGCCCATGGGACGCTCGCCCTCTTGGGGGGCGGAGTCAGGCGAGCCCTCTGCTGGCCCCGCCCCCCCCACGCTCTGGGAATGTGTGAAGTAGCGCATGACGTCGTCCTCGCTCATGAACTCCGCCACGATGGTGGTGTTTCCCAGAACGCACCTGAACATGAACACAAGATCACAGTCACTTCATGGAGAAAAACATTACATTAAATTACTAGAAAGTCTGACAAATGTTGTATTGCATTCATATTTGAGATGAATTAAATTAAGACTAAACAAATAAATACAAATATTTAAACGGTGAATGCAGGAGGCTGTGAGTGTGTGTGTGTGTGAGACTCACATATGCAGTGCGCTCTGGGCTTTGGCGGCCTCATGAGGGCTGCTGTAGCGGATCAGAGCGCTGCCCTGCGTCAGGCCGAGGTGAAAGGTCAGCAGGGGGCCGTGCTGCAGACAGATGGTCCTCAGCGTCGAGCCGTCGATCTGCACACACGTGAACACACCTCAACCTGATGCTTCACAGTCAACACACTCACAAATACAGTCAAACATCTTCAAACTGATTCGCATGAAGCGCCAACTGATTCAGAGACACACTGTCGCTAAAAAAGTTTGGGGTCAGTGAGATAAATTTAATGTTTGTGAAAGAAGCCTCTTCTGCTCACCAAGGCTGCATTTATTTATTGATCAAAAATACAGGAAAAACTGTGAAATGGTATTACTTTGTAAAAAAGTTGTTTTCTATGTGAATATACAGAAAATTTGTATTCTTGTGATCAAAGTTGAATTTTCAGCATCATTACTCAGAAATCATCATATTAGAATGATTTATGAAGGATCATGTGACACTGAAGACTGGAGTAATGATGCTCAAAAATTTAGCTTTGATCACAGGAATAAATTACATTTTAACCAAGCGGCAACCTTCTGGTCTCTCTCTTAAATCCAACACAGAACTGCAATTCATCGACTGGCCACTAGAGACAGGCTGCAGAAGAGAGTCAATCCCATAGACCCTCATGTTAAAATGCCCAACTTTACAGCAGAAAAAAATGTGTTTACAGCCTGGTGCAAAAATTGGTTTTGCTCTATAAAGCTACTTTTGCCCTTCAAGACAACTGTGAGGTGGGTGAATTTTTTTATAACTCATCCGTTTAAATTATATTAAGCCTTAAAGTTCTGCATAATTAAGGGTGTGGCCACTTGAGTGTCGGGTGGATTGCCGCTGATGTCACTACTAGCCGTTTGTCTGCTGTCTGTTAGCGTCATGTCACCTCAGCTAATCCGCCTCTTTGCCCATTTTCGGTTATCCGGGAGAGACGCGCAGCCAAGATGGCGACGGCCAGCTCCGCCCTTTTTGGGCTTCAAAAATGCTCTTCAGAAACCTACGGTGACGCCACGGACACAACGTCCATATTTTGTTTACAGGCTACAAGTTTAACACACCTTCACATAGAAAACAGCTGTTTGACATTGCGATAATATTTCCCAGTTTCCGCTGTATTTTTGACCGAATAAACTCCGCTGTACCTGTGGCGTGAGGTTCCTCAGTAACAGCCATGATTTTCCCGCCGACGCTCCTCCGTCGCTCCACTCTGAAGAACACGATACATGAACAGGTTGAGCTTCACGCGGGTCCGTTGCTCGCGTATGATGATTGTGTGTGTCTGCAGTACCTGATTTAAAGGGCGAATCCGGGCCGCTGGCTCCGCCTCCCCAAGCCCGGGGCATCCGAGGCCCCTCCCCCGACCACCCCTGCTTCTGACTGCTGAGACCCGGAGGGGGGCGGGGCAGGTGAGAAGCGCTCCGATTGGTCCGCCATGACTTGCCGTGTCCAATGGGCTCCGGCGGCCAACTGGACTTCATTTCGGAGTATTTAGCTGGAAACGTTACTGAAATATTACCAGCTGTCTTTGCAATTCAAAAGGCTTAAAGTCCCTCTGTAGTCAATGATTTCATCCCTTAAAGGTGCAGTATGTAAGAATGACTAGTGGTCGAAATAGGTACTGCAGTCGAATTCAAAATATCGGAGATAGTTGTTTCTCCCGCCTTCTGCTCCTCAGACTCAAGGGCGTTCACACGGGTTGCCAGTTTGAGCACACGCAACAGGAACGAGGGCAATGGACAATGAATATTGGCAACGTGTTATACCAAAACAATAACAAACATTCCAGCCTAGAAACGCACATTTCGAAGTAAAATAACTGGCTGCACAAGTGTTTTTCAGAGAAACAAGTATGTGAACTTAGCATGTTTCCTAAATATCTGCAAACATATTATGGTATTTGTGTGCTGTAGTAGAGTGAAAAAGTTACAAAGAGCACCTTTAAAGGTGCAGTGTGTAATTTTTAGCGGCATCTAGAGGTGAGGTTACGAATTGCAACCAACAGAAGTTACGGTGGCCGACAGGAAAATATGTCGTCGTCTGAGACAGCAGAGTAGCCAGTTCAGCAATGAGGTTTCTTTACAAAGATAATTTAAGAAATTATGTTTACTTAATCAGGGTTTTTCCTGGCTCAAAATGAGGCGGAGGTGGTAAAATTGTAACTCTAGGGGGGTCCGGGGCATGCCCCCCCGGGAGAAAATTTTGTACATTTTAAAGATAAATTCATTAATCTGGTGCACTTTGAGTCACTCGAATCTGTTGTTAAGAATAAATAATAATCCACCCGCCAACCACCCATATTCTTTGATTTAGATATCTGCATCTGATCATCACATTACAATTATTCAATTAAGCATGATAATATGGTAACATATCACACAATTAACATTTATTTAAATTAAAAGTTCTTCTTTTGGCAAAATTACATTTTTTTTTTATAGAATAAACAGAGGCTTTACTCCCTTTAAACTTATTGTCAATGTTTCATTTTTGAAAACACTCTTATCGGAATAATTTTTTGTACCTTTTATAAAGGGCATTTTCCCCCTAATTTTATTTAAAGTATGCTCTAAATTTCATTTAAAATTCTTACATTTTATCAATAGGCTACATTCAATTAAAATAATAAGACACTAGGCTGTTACCAATCAAATTAAATAATTTACATTGAAAAATTATAACTGTATTACATGAGATTTTTTTGAATATACAAGTAATGTTGAAAAGAATGATACTTTGAAACTAAAACCGCCAGTAGGAGGGGGCAGGCGGCCGTCTTAATGAGCGAGTTATTGAGTCGTTAATGTAAACGATTCCTTCAAACGGCTGATTGATTCAGAATGAGGCGGTTTAATAATGGGCAATTGAATCTTTGACTCAAGCGATTAGTTCAAAACACTGACTGAATGATTCAGTAATGAATCATGGATGAGTGTTGCTGTGAGACGCGATATGGTTCTGTTGTTTGGAACTATTTTCGCTGCTAAAACAGAACAAAAACAGTCTAAAAATGTAAGTAACTTGATTTTAACTATTTGTTTATTGAACTGTTATGAAATTAATATCTCGGTTTCAATCGTGATGACATTCAGGAAAACAGCACTCTGGTCGTATAGCCTATATATTGTTTCTTAACTATAATTAATGTTATAAATAACTGCGCGAGACTCAACAGCGCAACTTTGTTACCGTCCGTCATTAGGTAGCCTACCATGATGGGAGTTCCGTGTCTTTATTACACTCATTTAGCTGTCATCCACCCTCGATTGAATGGAATGTTTTTATTACTCGGCCCGCTCGACCCGCGGATTATGATCCGTGCAGCACTATCGGCAAACTAC
The DNA here is from genome assembly GCA_036326025.1 of Chrosomus eos. Classification (NCBI taxonomy): domain Eukaryota; kingdom Metazoa; phylum Chordata; class Actinopteri; order Cypriniformes; family Leuciscidae; genus Chrosomus; species Chrosomus eos. Next base: position 9,683,391 of record CM070821.1, read on the forward strand.
ACGGTTAGAGAATGGACACAAGCGGGAATCGCGACAGAACTGTCACGGTGGATAAAGTGTATATGAGCACGTGACTGTCTGTCCTAATTTTGTCGAGAGGCGGAGGCGGCACGAAATTTGACGGAGGCGGCCGCCTCATAATTGTCTATGCAGGAAAAACCCTGTTAATTATGTGTCGAGAGCAGCAGCTCATTTGCATTTAAAGGGACAGACACAAAAACAGTGCGTTTTTGCTCACCGTCAAAAAGTGACCATTTTCACATGCTATATAAAAATATTTGTGAGGTATTTTGAGCTAAAACTTCACATACACACAGTCTAGGGACATCAAAGACTTTTTTTACAACTTGTGAAAATGGCATCACACCAACCCTTTAAGCAGAAAATACTCAGAAATGGTGTTGACTTGTGAATTTACACATGGCTTGTCTTAAAGCATATTAAAAACATTACATAGACATATAATCAATATTAAAAAAATTGACTTTCACCACAGGGGGACTTTAATAAACATAGTTGGGATGGTTTTGAGGCGTTACCTGTCCCGTGTGCATTGAGGGGCGTTTCTGAGGCACTGTACGGCCAGGCACCGGGTGAAGGCATACAGGTGTTCAGAGAGTTTGACCCTGGAAAACACAGTCACACTTATTTATTTAGGCACAGTAAATTACATTTATAAGGCCTCTACATGATCAACATCTAAAATAGGCCTATATATTAAAGGGACTTTTAGTGTAATAGTACAAACGTCCAGTTCGTGTCGTCTTGATGTGAAATCTGTACTGATTTTATCATCAAGTAATAATAAAAACTTATTTATTTATAGCGTTTAAACTGGACTAAAGCAACGTTTTTACTTGATTATCCACAGTCTAAATGATCATCAGGCTTTTGAGGAAGGGTTTTGTTCATCTCTCAATCAATATTGAATTACATTGCATAATGTTTTTATGTCCCACTGTGGTGAAAATCCAGCTTTTAATGTTGTTTATATGCACGTCTATGTGGTGTTTTAATATGCTTTAAGACAAACCATGTGTAAAATCATAATTGGCAGCATTGCTGAGTATTTTCTCCTTAAAACTGCAGTGAACCAAAAACACGGTTTGAAATCGCTGGTTTTCGGATCAGATCAACGTGTGATCGTCAACGAGTTGGATCTCTGAGCTGTGTGAGTGAGTGGAGGCGGGGCTCATTTGCATATTCATCGAACCACGTATACTAAAAGAGGCGAGGGTGTCGAGTTACATCAAGCTATTTTAGGACAGGAAGAAGCTATTCAAGGAAAAAACATTACATATGTTATTTTGGTGATCAAAGATGTGTTTTATGGATAAAATGATTGACTACGGGGGACGTTAAACTACAGAGCTTTGATTATAAAACAAAGCATTTAAATATCATCTTATTAAGACATAATTAGCAGATATTGACATTTATAATATATGCATTTTATGTAATCATCTGCTATAGAGTTATAAAGCATCACATGTTCATCCTTTTGTCCATATAAATATCAGCATCTGCAGAAAATTGCATATTCTATTATTACTTAAAATTCTAAATAAAATATATAGTTTAATAAATCGTATATATTAATATATATATATATATATATATATATATATATATATATATATATATATATATATATATATATATATATATATCAAAATAATTTACCCTAAAGCCTAACATGAAATAATAGTTGAATATATTCAGAGGGTTTTAATAATAGAATTTTAAGCCTCTGAATATATGAAAATATTATGTAATGTTAGGCTTTACAGGGTAAATTAGGCCTATATTATAAAAAGAACAAAAACAATACTATTTAAAAAACTGTACATAAAATATATATTTTAATAGAATTTTACGTTACATAATAATACAAATTCTGTATTTAAACATTTGAAACTATTTTTTTAATTAAACTTAATACCAAATTCCAAGTTTTTCATTAGGTGGGAAACCTGAGTGTGATTTATACGTGATGCTTCAATCAATCAATCAATCAGAAATCAGTCATATTTTTGAGAGAAAAGCCAGACAATATTGGTGCTGGTCAATCTGGCACTTTTGATCACAGTACCGTGTTGTCTTGCAGCAGATGATGTTCGGTGTCAGCGAGCACGGCGATCCCATCATTCCCGCAGGGTCATGTAGGGTCAGGCTCGGGCTCAGTGCTCTGGCACCCTTCCACAGGACGCCTGGCTTAAACTCTGAGACAGATCAGATATTACAGCAATAAACATTAGGGCTTTTCAAGACCTGTGGCAACCCTTTCATATAATCTCAGACATCAAATGCTGAGCTGAATGCAATGATGACGAGGAAGTAATAACACAGATGATAAACAGTTTATTAAGATGTCCTTGCTACATCAACCCAACTAGACATTTGCGACTGACTGACTCTAATGGGCGCTGCTTTATAATGGGATTTTTACATTTTTATAATGGGAAAGACCATTGCATCTGAGACAGGCTTAGATTTTAACTGAACAACTCCTGTCAAGCCAGTCGTACAAAAAATAGTAATATACTATTCAGACTGAAACCAATTTCAGGGGTTTCGTAACGTCAAGCGGTTTGCTGTTCAATAAGTTGCTCAAAACTGTTTTCAAACTGATAATAATCAGAAATGTTTCTTGATCATTAAATCATCATATTATAATGATTTCTGAAGGATCATGTGACATGGATAATGATGCAGAAAATTTAGCTTTGATCACAGAATAAATTGCACTTTACTAATATATATCCACTCGTTAAATATGATATATTATATATTATATATATATATTATATATATTATATATATATATATATAATTATTATATATATAATATATATATTATATATAATATATAATATAATATATATTATATTTTCAAAGAAAACAGATATTTTAAATTGTAATAAATTTCACTGTTTTTACTAGTTTTTCATCAAATAAATTGAGCCTTGGTGAGCAGAAGAGACTTCTTTTTAAAAAGTGTAAAAACATTAGTGTAGAAATGCCTATAAACCAGATGTTAGGCTGAACAGAGTCAAGACAGGTGAGGTAATTTGACTGATATCAAAGCAGGGGAGTCAGTAATAAAGAGTTACCTGGAGGCCAGGTGGGGTTAGCAGGAGGCGTGTCCATTTTCCCAGCTGTGCTTCTGTGCCAGCCGCCGCCCAACACGTCAAACTGAGGGAACGAGCCCTTCACCGGCCCTGAACACACACACATTCAGAGTTACCACACATTCACAGAGATCCGTCCATTCCGTTTTAATGCTTCAAAAACAATTCAACATTAACAATTCCATTAATCGCTTTAGAAGTCAAATGAAATTTTAATAATTAAAACCAAGCACTACACATTCAACAGAGGTTTATAAATTAAAACATGGACGATATTGAGTAATCTTCCTTAAATTATTTTCTATTAAACTGCATTACTGTTTTTTAATACCAGGGTATTTGTAGGTATCAGCACTTCAAATTATTACTTTTTTAAATACCATTTTCAATAATTTTTTTAAAGAAAATATTAAAAAAAACTATTTTGTAATATTAATACTGAAGTGAAAATATAATAAATAATAATATAATAATAAATAACAGTTTGATAATAATAAACTTAGACCGTATACTTAAAACTTAAGTATACTTAGACTGATTTTGCAATTTCAAAAAGAAACGCACGGAAATCTTCACTACTGTTGTCAGTTTGGTTGCATTTTTAAGTCCTTTAAAAAGTGGATTTAAGACAAGGACTTATTTTGACATTAAGGTATTTGAGACATTTTAAACTTTAAGGATCTGCGAACACCCGATTCACTCTGAGAAGTGCATTGTACTGTACAACAGTAAAACTTCTGTCATCATTTCTTTAAAATTAAACCAAACGTTTATTTTGGTGGGTTGTTGATCCAGAGCTGATCCAGATCTCCAGGTCATCAAGTGCACAGCGTTTGAATTATTCATCCAGAATTCCGAGACATTCAGTAAATTCTATTTGTATGACTGGATTCCGCTATTCCGTTTAAGGTTCAGTGCATGCGTGTATGTAGTATTGTACCGTTGTGTAGTGTTTGCTCCGGCGGGGAGGGCGTCAGACTGTTCCCATCCATCATCCACTTAAATCGAGACTGAGTCCCACCTCCATCCTTCATTCCAGCAGGAGAACTCATCATAGAGTCCAGATCAGATCCGCTCGCAAAACCTGACACAGGCAGATGAAGATTTACTTACGATATTCTTAACCTCATCCTTCCCTCACGAGTCAAAATGACCCGAAGCCCTAAAATTATATTTAATTTTTATTTTGTCCAGAAAGCTTATTTTAATTCATTTTGATAATATTTTTTTAATTTTTGAAAGCAATTTGTTCGGAGATTTTTTGTTATTTTTCATTGTATTTACCTTTAAATTACTAGATTTAATCAATAAATAATCAATAAATATTAATTTAGATGCACTTCTCACATTCTTTCAACTTAAACTCACAATTTAACGCCTAAACCTTTTAATTCAGCTCAAAATATCTTACATTGGGTTGTCTTTGCTGACCTCTTGTTGGGAAAAAAAATATGAACATGATATTTCATGACCCTTGCCACTAGATGGCCAATTTAAGTCAATTTACTTCAGTATGCATTCCGATACACATGTAGACATTAGAAAACAGTTTTTTGGTAAAGTTTTAGCTTTTTTAGTTTGATAGTTTGGCATTTTTAGGTTTTTCTGTGTGTACTAAAGCATTTACCATTACATTCATTCATAAGGGGGTCAAATTGTCCGCGAGGGTAAGATTTGTTCTTTTTTTATTTCATCCACAAAAATCCCGAATCCATTAAATTTTTTTGTGTGTATTCATGGTTCAAGTGCGACAAAAGTCATGGGGTATTGACACCTCACTACAAATTTTCAAAAACAAATTTCAGGTCAAAATGACCCGAAGGAAGGACTGAAACCATTCCATAATCTCATTTAAAGCAGGACATTGCCATAAAACATAGCTTTACAGTCAAAGCAGTCGGATTGGTCAATTTGAGGAGGTCCTCACCTGTGTACGCTGCTGGAGCTTTGCTGTGCATCTCAGATCCTCCCATGGCCGAATGCATGGGCACATCAGGCTGCTTGTGAGCGTTCATGCCCAGGTGATGGAGATGTGCGTCTGGGTGTTTGGGGACGTGTCCTCCCATGGGGGACGGGAGAGTTTGGGCCCACCGACCCCCTGCTGCTGCTGTAGGATAGCCATGATCCGCGCCAACTATGAAGAAAACACACCTCAGTGAAGAAGACTTAATATGAAAACAATGTGTAGTTCTGTCTCTGCAAAATACATATTCTTAATGAGCATTTATTATTTTTTGTCTTGCATTCCAGTTCAGATATCTAAAAATCCTTAAAACAAAATCCATTTATTTATAAAAAAAAAAAAAAAAATTAAAATGTATTAAGTAAATTTTTACTAAATTAACCAGGGAGCAGTCGTCAGTTATTTACCCCTGTTAAGCCTGATGTACGAAATAATAGGCAAAAAATCTATTTTGATTGAAACAGTTTATTGAACCTTTATATAATACCTGAAAAAAAGTTTCAATATTGAATATATCATATTCAATAAATCAGGCTTTTATGGCTCATATAGCAAGATATAGTCAGAATGCGAAAGGGGGAAAAAAAACCTTCAATTTTATTCAGATGCAAAAACATGCAATTTGGAGAGTTGCTGATATTTATATAGACAAAAATTAAGATTAAATAATGATGAATGCAATTTACATCAATGAGATCTTTATAACAGTATAACACACTACTTGCACAAAAAATGCATATTAATATCAGGCATCACTCTATATCTGCTAAAAAATAGTAAACCCGAGTTGCTTCAGTCCAGTAAGTGTTCATCCTGAAATATTACTAAGAAATAAAAGCTATTCTTACATTTACTTAATACAAATCAGTGCAGCGTTCACAGCAATGAACACGAGCTGAAGGTGACGTTTGCAGAACTACAATAAAAGCCTTTTACTTGCTAAAAGTCTAAAATATAATTAGATGACAGAAGGCATGTAGTAGATTGTGTGTACAGGTTTTTAAGCAACGTTTCATCACAAATGTGAATATTCAGCAGAGTTAACAAGTTAATTCAGCAGAGGGCGCTGTGCGGTTCTTTGGATAATTCAGCAGAGGGCGCTGTGCTAATATCTGGTAGGACTGGGAGAAAAAAAGATTCACTGAGCTATCGCAACTTTTTTTATTCAAAGCTGCCGCTGACCCGGAGAGCGTTGTCATGAAACACCTTCACAAACAGTCTTTTCAACCACATAGTATCATTATTGTTGTGATGCAATAGTTAAACTTATCATAGAAGTACTTGGATAAAAGTTTAAAGGTCAAATACGAACACTGATGTCTACGATAGCGACCAAAATCAGCTTTTGATAGAAACTTGGTACTTAAAATAACGCATTTTATCGATTATATTGTTTCACCACTAAGTGGCGACAATATTGTATATAATAATTTATTCAAGAGAATGTAGTATTGTTAGCCTGACTTCTCATACTCATATTCTAGTCAGAGTGTGAGTCTGAACTGCTCCATAGGGCTTTGATTATGAGGCGTGTCAACCGAACCAGGAAGAAAAAACCCTCTGCACTCAATTGGATAGACCAACAACCAATCAGAGGAACGCAGTAAGTGACGTATGTTAGAGCGAGGCATAGTTGTCAACAGAACTAAAAGTATTTAAAAAATAATGAGTGTTAACGATCTTTGCCGGTGTTGCAAAAAGAATTTAAGGATTCGTGGAGTACTTGCAAACATGAAAAGCATTTTTGAAAGAAATACGTTTGATGACGTGATGATAACGTTATTGGATGGATTCATCTGTCCATCATTGTATAAGCCCGCCCTGGCAATTTGATTGGCCCGACGATTTCTGAACCGAGCATAATTACTCCTCAATGGATCGAGTCCAGACCGAACTTCCCGACCAAAAAATGTTGTGGGCGGGGTTCGGCTGGCATCCAGGCTATAGTATTGTATGATGCTTTGAAATAAAAGTCAGAAAGATGTGATATTTGTTTTTGTAATATGACTCATCTTATACATCATGTACAGTCTGTATAAGTGTAGCCTATAATTTAACTTTTCCCGATGGTCTAGAGTTAATACTTGTAAAATCGCAATTCTTAATTTTTTTTTAAAATCGCAATACATATCGTATCGGCTCCCAATCGGTGTATGATATGGTGTATCGTCCCAGCCCTAATTCTGGGTGAGTGTTTACGCTGTACCTGCTGCGGGTCGTGCTGTTGTCTTACAGGAGGAAACTTCCTTTTGATTCAGAAACTGCTGCTGTTGTGTTGTTGTTGTTGCAGAATGAGCTGACAGGCCTGGGACAAGGAACACATAAAACGTTAAAATAACGCTTATTAAACACGTGTCATTTTGCAGGGCCAAAATGAGACCATACCAGCTGGAACTGCTGCATGTGTGGATGAATGCCACCGAGCATGGCGATTTGCTGGGGGGAGAGTTGTGGAGGGAACATCCCCCACCAGGGGGCGCCATTGGCTTCAGCATCGGCCCAGGAACCTGCCGAAACATGGAGGAACCGTGAGCTAATAATAAACATCCATTTATCACAGTGTTAAAACCAAAAACACAAACTGACCTGAGGTGGCAGGAACTGGGGAGGCACTTGTGCTCGTATCCCGGGGGAAGGGTTTATGGGGTGCAAACCAGCCTGATGCATCCCTCTCATTGGAGGAATCCCACCGCTGCCATACATATATGAGCCCCGACCTTTAAAACAACAGCAAAGAAAAGCTAAAGATTAGGGCTTTAGATGGTTTTTTTGAAGTCTGTGAAAATCTACCTATGGACCCATTATACCCTTGAAAAAGGTACTTGGGCCTTGTCCCAAATGGCGACCTAAACAAAGCTACATAAAAGGTACTTAAGCTGCACCCGAAATCACACACTTCCCTACTATACAGTAGATTAAAAACATTTCGGGCGAGTAGAATGAATTCACACTACTCATAAAAAAGTAGGCAAAAAGTACACTGCTTACCTTATACTGGAGTTATGAATGGCAGTGAAGCGACGCAACTGAAGCTAGTAGGTCATATGACAGTGTAGTACATCCAGACTACACACATTCAAACAATATACAACATACTTTTTTTAATCGGATGTGTAGTAACTACATATTCAAAATAGGTACCTACTCAAGTATGCAATTTCAGATGCAGCCTTAGTCCTTATAAAAAAAAACAGAAGTTGTAATGGATTTCCGTATTATGATGCATTTCCAAATGAAACTGCTTAACAAATGGACAAAATTAATTTGGTTTGAAATATCTAATGTCTAATTTGACATTGATTGGATTGTGAAAAGTTAGTAGCATTGCAAATACATAATAGACGTTGAGTAAGCTTATCATGGGAAGAGCAAGTTAAGACATTTTGTTTAAAGATTAGGTATGCATGGATGAATCATTCACAATATGTGGACTAAAATAAAAAAAAAATAAAAAAAAGACCATTGGCATACATTAAGAAATGAAATGGGGTCAAATCTGATATCAAAACCTCAAGTTGCGAGGGTCACTTAGGACTGGAACAAGTTCAGTTGCTCTTCCTTCTCAAGAGGGTTTATGCATTTATATGTCATGCAATCTCTGTTATCAAATACAACTTTCTTTCTCCTTAGTGAAGACACTGACAAGTACCTTGTCCAGGTAAGGTCCGGTCTCCCCACATGGCATCTCTTTGGAAGTCTGTGAGCGGAAAGCTCCCCCGTCCTGCCGCCTCTCCGCATCTCACCATCATTCATTCCTCTCCTGTCATGTCTATCGTGACCCATACTGGAGTCTTCATCCTGACATAAACAATCAGCATTTTTATACAGCTCTGCAGCCTCACACAAGAGCAAATCAACACGGTGGCAAGTACTAGCTTACCGAAACGCCCATATTTGAAAACTGCCGAGTCACAGGAGATGCCCACGAGTCCCCACTGTTACCTTTAAGGGGGCTCTGGGGGACAAACCAAAGGAGAGAGGGTTGGGAATGTTACTTTTTATGCTTCTTAGGTGTCAATGTTTTCCTTTAAAGTCTTGGTCAAAAGATCTGAAACATACCTTAGTGTTGAGTCTCCTGGCCCCCTGGCCTTGCCCCCAGCCGCCAGAGTTGTATGTGTTGCTTTGGGATCCCCGATTTCCCCAAACACCAACACCACCACCACCACCCTCCTCTTCCTCCCAGCTGGAGTGACGGGATGCATTTGAGCTTTCATCACCCCACCCCTCTTGCATAGTCTTTGAACCTAAAGAGAATACAAATTACCACAAATTACACATGGGAAGTGTTCCACCTTGTTCCCGTTAATGCAACAAATAATCAAGAACTTTATACTTAGATTTACACTAGTTGCAATTAAGGTTACAGTTTTCCTTTACCTTTTCATAAAAGCTAAAAAAATTCTCCTTACTCTACCCAATTCATTTTATACCAATATTGAAACTGTTTTAGATAAGATATATTCTGTCAAAAATGATTTATACAAATGTCACATCTTTAAGACATGGCAACAGTTTAAAAGTAGCCCAATTCCATGGGGAAACTGCAGGATTGGCAGGATGTAATGGGCATGTGTGCTTGGATAGGCTATTACCAGGCTTAGCAGAATGGGAATGGGAGTTTCCCCATCCTCCACCTTTCCCTGGTTCACTCGATTCCCCCCAGCTACTTGGTGCATCAAACGATTTCCCCCAAGAAGCCGTGGCACTGTCCACAGATGGGTCGGTGGGACCACTGCTGCGTGCCCATGTTGCAGGAGCTAGAAAGTGTAAATGTTTCAATAAAAGGGATGTTTCTGGTTCAAAATGGATTAATCAACTCAATGTGAACTGCTGGCTTCTTACTAGGGATGCTCATTTCGGTTATTTTTCCCGACCGACAACCGCCACTCGTTAATCGATTATTAACCGTTAACTGATAAGATTATATTGGCATTAAATAAAAATAAAATTGACGTATCTGTGACCCATCAAAAATACCAAAAAAATATGTTTTTATCAAAGGGTTTATTTTAACGTGCAAAGTGCAAACAGCAGCATACAGAACAGATCAACAACAGAACAGTTTCAAAAACAGGATTCAAATCAAATTTCCACGCACCGGCCGCATTTCTGACAGTGACAACAGAGAAAAACAGAATAAAATAATATAAATAAAAAACATACAATAAGCCTACAATAAATATATATATATTTTTAGCTTAAATAATTAACAAATTACGATGCCAAAAAGAAAACACTGAATCAGTTTGAAGTGTTGAAAAACCTGCTTTTGTTTTTCTCCATCAGACTACTACGTTTTTCCGTCAAATAAAAATAGCAGGCCTACCTCAATCCACAGCTTGTCTAGTTTTTATTTTAAAAAGTAGCATTACAGTCTACATGCTGCTGTTGTAAGTCTGGAGCGCAGCTTGTGGACTGTTAGACCCGCGCAGAAAACACCGTCTCCGATGGCAAAGATGTTCGGGAACACAGAGATAACGTCTCGCTGGAATGGCCAGCTTCGGGAAGCGCCTTTCATTTGCTTGTGGGTGTTTGCTAAGCAAGTGATATTGCATTGTAGGCTACTAGCACTATTGCTTTATTTTAATACCCCGTAGCATATTTTGCAAGTAACTTTGTCGCCCTTTCTGTCCACATAGTTACTACTTTTTGCTCGCTTCATTTTGCTTGCTCAGGGAGAATAATGTCTATTCGCGCGTGTGGTTGCGTAACCCGCATATCGCGCGCCCGCAGTGAGTTAACAAATATTGGCTATATATAGTATGTTTTTTATTTAACCATGAAGCAAAAATATATATATAAAAAGCTTTAAAAAAAAAAAAAACGTTTAACTGATAGTATTAATCGGTCAAATATTTTACTTTCGGTTAACGGTTAAAGGGTTAGTTCACCCAAAAATGAAAATTCTATCATCGTTTACTTACCCTCAAGTTGTTCCAAACCTCTATGCGTTTATTTGTTCTGCTGAACACAAAGGAAGATATTTGGAAGAAAACAGATCTCATTCCCCATTGACTACCATAGTAGGTATTTTTTCCTACTATGGTAGTCAATGGGGAATGAGATCTGTAGTCAATGGGGAATGAGATCTGTTTTCATCCCTACTTCTTACCCGAGTTATTCGATGCGGTTCCAGTCGGTCTTCCAGAAGACTGCTGTTGGGCTGGTGAGCTGTTCTTATCCCACAGATTGACGTTCTTGCTGCTGTAGCGTGACGGATCGCCCCATGCAGATGTGCCATCATCGATCTCAAACTTCTGGCTGATGGACTGAGGCGAGGGTTCATCCCACCCACTCGGCTCTACAACTGAAGGCATCTGAGGGATTGGCCCACAGCTCCACCCGGATCCTTTGCTCTGGTCGTCCGGCTCTCCTGGACGACCCCTGTCCTGCAAGGCCTTTGGATATCCCGGCATTTGCTGCTGGGTCTGCGATTGCTGCTGCGGTTGTTGATTTTGGGTTTTAAGTGCTGTTTGTTTGTTTTGGTATCGGTGATGGAAGAAGCTTCTCGCCCCATCCCTGGTGCTGTTTGACACTGCCGCCCCCGTTACCTCCCCAGCCTCCACTCCGCTGTCCCGACTCGTCCGGGATGTCTTCATCCTGATTCTTACTGTCACTTCCTCTCTCTTCCTTCCAGCCTCCACCCTCGGGTAATGGCGTCCACTCACTTCCACCACCCTGTTTCCACTCCTTTCCTTCCCTCCTGCCTGTATCTTCAACCTCCTGGTCTTCTCCCCAACCACTCCCTTTGCGACCAATCCCAACACTTGTTTCTCCATGTCCTGTCCACCCTTGAGCTCGACCCACCTGCCTAACCTCCTGCTTCTGCATTTTGGAGCTGGAAAGATCACCTGCATTCCTCCGGCCCTCTTTACTTCGGTCTGTGTGCACTTCAGCATCCCAACCAACGTTCCCACTGTCGCCCCCGAAATCCCAAGCAACGTTCTGCTTGATCTGGGTCTTGCCCCATCCCGTGTTGCACAGCACTTTAGGATCCAGGTTAGTGTGATTGATCATGCTCTGCAAGGCTTCTTCTGGGTGAAGGGCCTGACCTCCGGAGGGACTTTGAACCAGATTGTGGGCTTGCTTCCCATCTTCACTGCTTTTTTTACCAGTCGATTCTCCCTCTGACCCATTCCAGCCATCTCCTGCTTTCTGATTGTCGTCTCTTGATCCCACGCTGTTTGCAAGCATTGAAGAGTCCTGTAAACTATCCGTTCTTACCTCAGAGATCTCTCTCACATCCTCTTTTGATTCTCCAACTGGTAAGTTTGAGGTCCATCCTGTAGCTGCCTGTTTGTTTGAACCTACTTTGTCTCCATCCCACTTTCCCTGAGAGATGCCAGTGCCATCACCTGAACTTCTACCTACTGCATCACTGCTCTTCCCAACAGGGTCTTGTCCTGTATCCCACAAATCCGCACAGGAGACTCTAACATCTCCACCATTATTTGGTCCAGCCCAATCCCCAGGTATGGGCTCTTTGTTCTTGCAATCTTTCTGGGAAAGAGCATTGGCTGGACTCAAGGGTGCAGGAGGAGATTCCTCAGAGGCAGTGTGAGTTAAGAGATCTCGACCTGAAGATGCTCTATCGGGGACAGCAGGGTTGTAGTTTTGAGTGCCATCCTGGTCTCCAGAAGGTGACGACACCTTGGAATTGAAATGTTGATTGACTCCTTTACTGGACTCTTTATTCTCGGACTGTGAGGATGCACCTCCTGCCACACTGGCTTCTGCATATTCAGAGAGTTGAGAAGAACTGTTCATTCCCAGGGCGGCAGACTCATCCATCCCTAACCTGGCAGACTGTGAGGTCTGATCACTATTCCAATGGTCTTCCGGTCTTGGCCATTTCTCTACGTCAGAATTATTCTTGTCCATTCCCTGAGCAGAGGGTTGACCTTCTGAGCCAAGCCCCCATGTGTAATTTGCATAAGTGGGAGTGGCAGAGGCGTCAGACGATGAATGCAGAGAAACTGAATCTACCGTATGATCTGAAAGAGGAAAAACAAACATCAGCATACCAAAAAATGTTTAAATAAATTAATCAATAATATATGAAACTACGTATATTCATACACTCTGTACAAGTTTGGGGTCACTATGATATATTTTAAGAAATTGATACTTTGATTCTGTAAGGATGCATTAAATTGATCAAAAGAAAAGAAAAGAAGTTTGTTAAACAAATAAATGTGATTGATTTTAAATTTCAATTAATCAAAAAAGACACTTTATTGTAATTTCTACACTTCATTACTGGCACAACCATTTTCAACATAGATAATAATCAGAAATGTTTCTTGAGCAGCAAATAGGGCTGACCACCCATCGGCGGTATTTATATTTATATATAAATCCGCTGTAGAATTCCAATGTAGAATGCGGTCCGTTATTTCTTGATAACAGACCGGTACTAAGTAGAGAAAGAGAGGGGGGATAGAGATTATTAGATTCATTTCTCTTAATTTCTTGGTAATTATTATTTATTTTATTTTTTTAATTTTTTTGCAAGAACCCTTGCAAAACTATTTTAAACAGATTAAGAAAGCCACCACTACTGGTCACATCTATAAGGTTAGATTGATTTGTTTAGATCCAGTGAAGTCTGTCCCACCATGTACCTAATATAAATAAATAAAATATCTCCAGTTAACTAGAAGAGCATTCATTTAGTTCGCTATTAAATAAGAAATCTAGCGCTAAAATGTGTTTTTGAACTCAAGCTGCGCGCTCATTGCCGTGGCGATCGTGTCATGCATACATTGTTTTCTGTGCCTCGCTCAGTCTTCACTCGGCTAGTCAAGCTTCATGACTAGCCGAGTGAAGCTTCATTGAAGCTAGTGCTTCAATCTATCGCCGTTGCGGACTCTATTCATTCCGGTGAAATCACAAAATAAAACACAAGCGTGTCCGTGCTTGATATACTGTAACCAATATGAACATATTCAGTTTTGATGAGAGAAAAAATATGAACCCGTAACCTCTGACACGCTTGGGAAAATATCTCCCACTAGACTATTGAAGAACTCAAACGTAGTTTGCAGAACGATGGATTTATTTACATGTTGAGCAGAGTGGCTGCACAGTTTGACAAGCGGCCGCGGCATGGTACACACATTGCAGATTGCTAATAAATTGTCTTTTTCACACACCTTGTAGAATGGGCTCTATGCACGGCGGTATTTCCGGTGAAGGGTTAAGGATGCTCGATAACTTTCACCGATCGTAGAGTCCAATGCAATACCGAGAATTTATATTGAATTTTATACTCCATGGTTATACTAAAGAAACGTTAGTCACAAAAACAGACAAAACAGACACCCCTCGTTGTGTTTATGCTTCTTTTTAAAATTATATTAAATAAACATAACTATATATAAAATTACATCTAAACATATGAAAGTTTCGTTTCAAAGACGAGAGGACAGTACATTTTGAAGACTGTAATCCCATAATCCCGTTTTCCTCGGTTTTCCTCCGCTTTAATCTCCCCAACCGGAAACTGACGAGCATCCTTGCGTCAAATGTGGAACTTATGCGTGCATATAGCCTATTGCTAGACCGGTGAAGCCATTTTTAACAGGGCGTAAAAAAATTGTCTCGCGAGTTTTGCGTCATCTGATCGGCTTTTCTGATTCCGATTTCTGATTTTCCAATTATGATCGGCAACCGATCAATCGGAGCACCCTTATTTAAAAATTTATTTAAAATATTTATTTTTTTAAATCACTCATGCTGGCAGATTAACATGCATGCAGTACTTCCACCTATAAAAGTCTCTCTCAGCTCTATTGAATACATTTGACCATATTAAATACCGTTCTGTGTCTACTGTCCCAATATTTTGAGCTGGACTCACCTGAGGCGTCAGCGTGCTCCTGCAGGGGAAGTCGGGGCGTGCTGTCCGCTCCGTTTGCGTGCAGCAGCATGCAGGACAGTGGCGGCTGGCCCCTCTTCAGTAGCACCTTTGGCTCCGGCGTGTTGCGGAAGCGCGGGGGCACCTCACGGGCATGGGGCGCTGGGACACCGCGGGGGGGGGCTGTCCGTCGGCCACAGCGGCCCGCTTTGCATCGTTCCCTCCCTCAGGGGGGCCCGACAAACCCCCGACAACGGGACAGGGTGTCTCTGCGGGCCCGGGTCGTGATGAAGCACGGGTGAGGGTGCTGAGCGATGCCGCAGACGGAGAGGAGCCCGTTTCTGACATGAGGAGAAGAAGAAATTAAGCACATAGCACAGGGCACAGCACGTCTCAAATAGATTTCTACAAATCCTTAAAGGTCTCAAGTGGCAGAAAATGACATAGGCTAAATCTCACCACACAACAAAATGATGCATTGTGATAAATTCAATTAAACTCACATTTTATTTGTAAAGCGCTTTTCACAATACACATCGTTTCAAAGCAGCTTTACAGAAAATGCATGATCCATATTACAATTTAGACCGATCTGTTATCAGAGGTAGGTCTGTTAAAATGGCTGAATAGCTTTATTCGAATTTCTTTCGTAAATATAAGCAAAATTCTAATTATATTCAAATTCTGAAGACAATACTTAATCTTCGAGGAAAAAAAGCACTGTATTGTCTCCTATGACAGCAAGAGGCCACAAGCGAGCACAATACGCAAAAATAAACCAAATCAAGCATCGTGTCTTTTATTGAAATGCAAAAGTGCATTTACTTTTGAAACAATTGTTCTTAAATTAAATATAATTTCCTCTTTGTGCATAAAAGGAAAATTAGGTTACGATAGTGCATAAAACTGTGTAAATCAGTAACCTAAGAAAACACGATTCAACACACAGCATAATGTATATGAACACAAAATAGTAAAACTGCCATTCAAAGCAATCCACTTCTACTCGCTACATTTACATATTGTTCGTCAGAAACAGCAGATGCTCAACTGGATCTGCAGCGAGTGCCGAGTGCTTTCTGTTGACGATGTTTCCAGCTGATGAAAACACACACTCAGCTCTGACTTATGTGCAGGTTTGGTCAAGCGTGTCGCTTAGGGGTGGTTAATCGGCCTGATTTCCCGATTCGATTCGATTACGATTATTGAAGTCCCGATTCGATTACAGACGATTTTCGATTATTAACGATTCTCGATTAGCGATTATTGATTTTCCATTTCACAAAAGTAAACGAAAATACACTACAAAGTGATTTCAGTATTAAAAAAAGTCAGCTGCTGAATTACTTAACTCTTTTATTGAGTAACAACAACTCAAAGCACTTTCTGTGTTGTGTAGTTATAACTTCAGAATTATTTATATGTAGCTTATGTTCTGTAGAACACAGAAATTAATACATCACATTGTGACTCATCAAGTTGAACTAAACAATAACAAATAAATGAAAGGCTTATTTCCTTTAGGAAGTAGATCAGAACCAACATACTAGAAATTGGACAATTTTCTTCTAGGTGTTGTTCAGGTGGAGGAAGACTGCAGGTTGCAGTCGAAACATGTCAAGGTAAAGAAAAAGTTTTTCTCCACCTGAACACCTTATCTTTCTAGAAGAAAATTGTCCAATTTAATCATTAAGAAGACAAAAATGAACATTTTTGAACAACTTACTGTAGCTTCAGCTTATTTACTGTAGAACACAGTGACAAAATGCAACACACTATCTTGTGAGTAATTAAGTTAACTTAGAGAGAGAGAGAGAGAGAGAGAGAGAGAGAGAGAGAGAGAGAGAGAGAGAGAGAGAGAGAGAGAGAGAGAGAGAGAGAGGACGCGAGCGCGATCAAACTCGTTGTGTGTGTGAGAGAGAGAGGGAGCGCGATCTAGCGCGAGAGGGAGCGCCTAGTTTCAAGCGCGATCAAACTGTATGTGTGTGTGTGTGTGAGAGAGAGGGAGACGCGAGCGCGATCAAACTGTATGTTTGTGTGTGTGAGAGAGAGAGTGAGAGCGAGTCGCGGGCGCAGTCAAACAAACTGTGTGTGTGTGCATAGGCGCCGATACCGTGGGTGCTCCGGGGCTCGAGCACCCACGGAAAATACTGAGCACCCACGGAAAATACCAAGCACCCACGTGCTAGACTGCCAGTAGGCTACATTCATTTAAAATTAAACATTGCAGTTGGTGCTATGTGAAGCATCTGTCACTGTGATTGGTTATGTCGATGTCAGTCTCGCCTGCTCCATATCCTATCCACCAATCACAGCGTTTCTCGGATGAAAGCGCCTCTGATCGCGGTTACGATGTGTCAGTTACACTTTTGATCTCCAATCCTGACTGTATTTGTGAGAAGTGGTGCTGTCCTGAGTTGAAAGAGAGCCTACTTTATGGTTTTATTATCAAGTAAATAGGTGTGTGTGTTCGTGTCGACCGCTGTCCATTTCCTAAAAGGGGTCGCATGAACATATTCTCTATGAGCGTAATTTACACACACCGGCGGCGCCATTCATCGTCTATCCGTGGCGACCAGCAACGGCTCAGGACCTTGTTCAAAATCCTGCCGTGCCACAGAGCGCGATTTACATAGTTTTATATTAAATTTACATTTATTTGTCTCAAATCGTCATTAATTTATACTGACTTCACCCTGTGCTGCAATATACATTTAGTTTTACATTCATTTACAGAAAACTAAATGTTAAAACTAAATGAATCAGCTGGTTGAATGAAAATTGCTGATGTTAACGAATTTTCAGGTGATATTCTCATTCAGTTAACGGACTGTAAAGTGTTAAGACTGCAGACTTAGCAAGGGTTGTATTTAATTGTACATTACAATCATAACATAACATAGTACAGACATGATCTGAATTCCATAATATCCTTAAACATAACATTACAATATTGCTCGTGTACCTGCGCGTCCGGTGTGCGATACCTCGAGGCTCGAGTTGTGACGCGGCGCATTGTCTATATTTGCTTGCTTATTTATTAATCCAGGCAATTTGTTGATAAAACATTTATTAAAATGAAGATACAATTTATACAAAACGAAATTCACTTGCAGCAGTAGAACTGATAAGAGTAAGGTTCTGAAATGCAAACATTTTTTGACTAGACCTACTTTTATTTTATTTTTTTTTTTTTTTAAAGGGCCAGCGCCCATGAGCACCCACGGAGTAAAACATAAATCGGCGCCTATGTGTGTGTGTGTGTGTGTGTGTGTGTGTGTGTGTAAGAGAGAGAGGGAGAGAGAGAGAGAGCGAGCCGTGGGCGCCTTTTCACGCGCTTGCTAACTGGAACTGGGCGCGTTCGTGACGTTCAACTTTCAGTATAACATTTTTTACAAAAAAAAAAAATCGATTTTTGAAAATTTAATAATCGATTCATACTCGTTCATTACATAATCGCGATTAATCAATAATCGATTTTTTTTCACCACCCCTAGTGTCGCTGCACGAGTTTTGTCATCAACTGAGAGGGTTTAAGCCTTTTCCCGCCATTTTTTAAATTAATAACGCAACCACACCACGTTGTATCCCTAATGCTGTTTCCTGCGCTTCCTGACACACAAAAAATTCAAATACCAAGTTTTGTTTTGTTTTTATTCAACAAATACTTGAAATTCAGATTTTTATTTGACAGCCCTACAGGATTTACAGCCATTTACGTCTCAAGATGACTTCTACAAATCCTCAAAGGTCTCAAGTGGCAGAAAATGTCTAAATTCTGCACAAGTGATGCGTTGTGAGAAACTCAATTCACATTTATTTGTATAGCGCTTTTCACAATGGAAATCTTTGCAAAGCAGCTTTACAGAAAATGCACGAGTCCACATTACAATTTACAGTAATCTGTTATCAGACGTAACTGACTCAGTTATGCAATGCTCATATACAAAATCACAGTTGCGCATCAAATCATCATATTATAGTGATTTCTGAAGGATCATGTGACACTGAAAACTGGAGTAATGATGCTGACAATTCAGCTTTGATCACGGGAAAAAATTACACTTTACTAAATATTCACAGAGAAAAACAGAAAACAGCCGTTTTACATTGAAATATTTCACTTTCATTACTGTTTTTTTGTATTTTTAATCACATAAATGCAGCCTTGGTGAGCAGAAGAGACTTCTTTCAAAAACATTAATCATACTGACCTCAAACTTTTGAATGCTAATGAACGTGACTTCTTCAAATTTGTGTAAACTAGATGCGTATTTCCCATTAAAACATTAAATTATTATTATCAGGCTAGTATTATCATCAAATAAATATTAGGACCTAACTCATTTGCCTTCCCTAATTTTAATAACGACATCACCACATAACATTGTTTAAGATGACAACGGTTGCCCGTCAACATTGTTTTGTTTCCATAGCACATAAACAAAACATTCAAAGAGACTAATACAGATACAAATTATTATTATTAACAATAATTACTATTATTACAAAGATAATAGAGGCTTGATGACAGTCTTTAGGTGCGAGCACAGCACAATCATCAGTTATCGATGAAAATCAAAAGCAGCTTCAAACGCAGACTTAAAGCAAAACTAGTTTAACACGAAATATTGATTCTTCTCATTTTTCCACTGTCATTAATGTACGGCCCACAATATTACGCCAGTAAATAAAGATGCTTGATATGCTGTTATCAGCACAGATGCAGATTCAGCTCTCGTTGTGTCTGAGAGAATTAATGTGCCGTTAATGCAGCGTCAGATGCCAAAAGCTCAGTCCGTTTTCACTGAATAAGTGACTAGGGTTTGCAGCGTAAAGGTCCTTGCACACCGCCTCCGAAATCTCTGCACGTTAATAAATAAATAAGATACAAACTTTTTCAAAACCTCAGAAACTTTCGTACGTCATAACATTTTTGGGATCGGGATGATTTTCTGCGTTTTTCGCATCCGTAGCAAGCATTTTGAGAGGTGTTTTGACAATTCAGAGCCACCGAATGAAGAATATGAAAAAACACATATGAAAATTTCTTATAAATACATATAATATAAATATGAAAAACTCTTGTGCAACAAATTTGCACATTGCGTGCGATATCCACAGGCTCAGCCTTTTGAGTGAAATATTTCTATGTGACATGACATTTTTCTTCATCATTAACTCCATATACTCATACTCATAGCTCCAGCATCTCGGAAAATTATAGTTAAAGATTCTCATTTCCCACAATAATAAAACAGACTAAGTAAATAAGTAAATGAATGAGTAAATAAACAAGTAAATTAATGATCAAATACGTAAACTATTGCAATCCCCATCTCCACCCGCCAGCGATAATCGTGTATCGCTGACAATATGACTATGATTTGATGTATAGTAGTGTAGTGTGTGTGTGTGTGTGTGTGTGTGTCCAATACCAACCTTTAGAGCCGTCTTCAGTGTCCTGTAATTAAAACAAAGTGTTCATCAGATGTTTGTACATTAATATATAGCATGTGTGTTTTCAAGATGAAGCTAGTCTCACACACACCTCCGGATGACTGCGGTCTCCTGTCTTATGGTGACTGTCTTCCATGAACTGCTTCTCCCTTCCTGTTCCTGTGAACCGACACCACACCACACACACACACACACACACACACAACACACACACACACACACACACACACACACACACACACATTGGTTCATTGTGCAGGACATTTATCTAACGGTGGTTTTCGTGGCCTGTTTTATACACCCTGTTTATGTCCTGTATTTAAGTCATGCAAGTCCTAAAGCTGCAACTTCAGCAATTTCCACCAGCTCAGAGATGTAGCAATAAAGATTTTATTTTATTCTGTTTTTTTTGATAATATTTACAAACTTTCTTACATAAACACAACATTACATTGATTTTATACCCAGTCCAGACAATAGGGAACGTTCACAAAACTTGGCTAATGTTCTTCCAGTAATTAATAGAATAGAACATTTGTTCAATGCTATCTGGTATATCATGCTCTCAATGCGTCAGCACAAAAATATTACTTATGGATTTTTTTCGTCTTCCTAAAGCATTTTTTAAATGTTTGCCGACTTTGTTTCAGAACGTCCAGAGAACATTCGAAAGTAACATTCCAATAATGCTTGCAGAATAACAAAATGGAATGTTCACGTAACGTTCGTATAACACAAAGATCGTTTAAAAACATTTAATAGGACATTTTAAAAGTTCAGAGAACATAAAAAAAATAGCGTTTTTTTTATAACTTAATGGAAATGTTAGCAAAATAGTTTTGTTAGCAAGGCAATATTAAAGCACACTGATATTTATCATGATACTAAAAGATGACCATACTACGATATTATTTATTTAATGTACTTTAAAGACCAATGTGCTACTTGAAATGAACTATAATCACTCGGAATCTGTGATTTATTTTTGCCATAAAGCTGTTTTATTCATCTTCCTGCATAAACTTACTAAGCTAACGTGCTAATTATGGCGCATTTACACACAGACATTCAACCGCAAAAAAATCGTGTAATAGCACTTAAAGCGGGTATAATAGTGTTATTTGTATCTTTTCGTGTCACATAAGTTGATATACGGCTCCTATACATTTAATTATTCAGTGGATTTCGATGAAAACATAACAACATAGATACTTCAGGTTACGTTGGCAAAATATCAAAGATAGCCTTCAAACATAAGTTTAATAGATTATATGACATATATACATATGTATGTTGATGCTAACTTGAAATATGTTGTGTATGTTTGTACATGTTTGGGTTTGTTTTGCTCACCTCAGTCAGTCCGGCCTGCAGCTGCGCACTGGACGCCGCGCCGATTAACATCCGGGTATCAGTTCGCATCCGAACAGGCGACTGCGCGTGCGCAAACACACAAACACACACACACACCGCACGCGCGCCACACACACACACACACACACACACAACCACACCACACCCACCCAACACACCACAACCAAGCAGCAGGGCGCTGTGTGACATTCTCACCAATTCTTATTTCTTAATAAAAGCACACAATGCATTCGTCTGTCTTGTTTGTGTTGTTATTATCGTGTTATATTATTGCCTAATTCCCAATTATGTCTACACTGAATGTCTTTATTTTCTTCGAGTGCACTGATCGACTGAAAAAAAAAATGTTTTATTGAACAAAGATCACAGGATACATGTAACACACACACTCACAAAATAGGATAAGAAACTCAAGGTAAAGCAAGGCCGTAAAATTAAGATATTAATTTATAAAGATTTAAAGCAATAGAAATTAAACATACAATAGTCTAATGAATAAAAATAAATACAAAATAAATAACATGGGGAAAAATTAATAAAATGTATCTGTCATCAGGAGGTCATTTATAATGAAACCATATTTTTGAGAAACAGAGAAGTTTTTTTCCTTTAACCGCTCAGTGTCAAAATCATAGACTAAAAAAATTTGATGGAGGGTCATCGTCATCGTCATCGTCAGCCGGTCATGCGCACTGAGTGATAAAAGACTGAGTGAATGCCGCGAAAAACACCCAAAACACATATTACACCGATTCTTTAGATAAAAGACAAAACCTGTTACCAAGTTATTTTTTTATTATTTAATAATAGGCTACATTATTTATAAACTGACATATTCGTAGACAAAGGACTCAGACATGTAAGGGAACAGGTTTTTCTGAAAATGTAATTTTTTTCCAAAAAATTGCATTTATTCACTTATAACTTAATTTGTGTCAAGTTAACTCCGTCAGACGATATTAAAAAGCATGCTGTTTTAATTTGATGCATCCAACAACAATGTAAAGTCTTAAATTATGTAATAATAATGGTGTTCAATAGCCTAAAGGAGCTTCGTGGGGAAAAAATACGTTCTTAAAAACAAATTCCTGGGTAAATTCACAAGTTCTTCCAGTAAGCAAGCCTTCAGATCGGCCCGGGGTTACATGTCTCGCCACGCCCCACATTTACTCTGATTGGCTCATTCGTCTTTAGGCATACATGATAGAAAATGTTAGTGTTGGTCGGAGTAGTGCATGGATTGATGAGCGAATGCCAGTTTCAAAACTGTAAAAGAGAGGTGTCTAATGCCACACAAATAAGATAAATGTTAAATAATTTGAGCTCAGTCAAGACTAGAGCACACTTAATCTGAGCGTCACTACGGGAAGCAGAAAGTGTCCGACTTCACGTCTCCGTTCTCAGCTCCTTCCCGCCTGGTTACGATCGGTTACATCCAGCCGCAGCCGATGCCTAAAAAACACCTAAAACATGAACGAGCCGGTAAAAATGTCTAACCGGCATGCACTGCTTCAGGACGAAATTTTGAAGCCCTAAAAAAGTTCATCCATCCATCATAAAAGTAGTCCATACGGGTCCAATGGTTATTGGTTAATAAAGGCCTTATGAAGTGAAGCCAATGCCGGTTTACTAAGAATTAGTCAAATTAGTTCAATTACAGGTTTGTGTAAGAAAAATATACACATTTAAAACTTTATCAACTAAAATAACTAGCTTCCGGCAGACGCAATAGCCGCGGTAGAAGCAAGTCGACGCCAAAAGAGTAACACTTGACGCGATGAAGGAGAAGAGCAACAAACTCGAGCTCTTCTCTTATATCGAAATCATCCGACACTTCTCTTTAATAATTGTCGTTTTAGACTTCAAATTGGTGACTGGTGTTTTGTTTTGCTCTATCCTCTGTGCTTCTGCGTTCATCAATACGTCATGCGTCAGGTCAGAGGTCACGCACTGTAAATCGATGTGTACGGCCGTCTAGTCATTTGGTAACTGATTCTGAGTATAAGTTACTTCTCTTTCAGAAACGGGCTTGACTTACTCTGCTTTCTCAGGTTTGACATTCCTCCCATTCTGAAACATAAAACCCAGAGTTTCCCTCATTTCAGGGTTATCTCAGAGCTTTCACTTAACCTCCTTTCTGAAACAGACCGATGGGCAGTGAATCTGTAGCTCCCAGCATGCTTTGCACGAGTAAATTTAGGGATTACGTGTTATTTTATGTGTTTTTCAGTAAAGGGAAAGATGTTGCTAGTTTATGTTAATGTTTAATGTTCAGTTGGACATTTAGAGGAGTGTCATTGAATGTTGTGGTTACCATTGTGCTGAAAAATTTAGGGTAAATAAATATTTTTTAGTGCATTTAAGGACAAAATAGATTATATCAAAATTAAGTAATTTTTCCAAGCTGGAGAAATCAGGTTATAGCTACTGACAGTTTTGCTTAAAAAAAAACTTGTTTTTCAGGTTGGTTGAATTCAGTTAAAATCAGTAATCTTAAATAAATTGTTTCAACAAAACCAGTTTTTCATATTGGTTGAACTCAGTTTTATCTATTTTTGATCAAGTAAACGCATTAACACAAGTAAATAAGAATCCTATATGAATCACAAACGTTTAAACGGTAGTGCGTATAGCCTATATCAAAATATATAACATCATATATCTATACAGGTTTATTTCAGTTGTTAAATGTACAATAAAGGACAACAACTTTTGCGAGGTAAAGCAAGGCACAACGAAAATAAATGAAAATCTGCTTTATACAATAGGCCTCGTCTACATATTGTTTGCAAAGCAGCTTTACTGGGATCAGGAAAAAACTGATTTATTAATGCATACCGAAAAAAATGCTACAGTAAAGCAGAAAAAAGAAAATAACATTTAACTTTAAAAAAAGACAATAGTATCACTATTCAGATCAATTCAGTTAAATAAAGTTCATTAAGTTAATTTAGCTATAAAAGCATGCAACTCTAGAGAAAAACAGTTGTCGTCATCCAGGTCATATGCATGTGTAAGTGATTTACATTGATTCTGCATGTAATAAAGACATGTGTGTAAAATACCAATTTTTTGTGCCGTATTCAGTCTCCTGTAATAAAAACTAATTGTTCAAAATAGAGTTTCCTGATCAAAACAAAGGTATGATACACAACATGTTACTTCTGTATCTGAATAAATAGAAATTAATGTCATAAAAAAAAAATCACGATTTCCTGGTCCGAAGCTGGCTTGACAAATGAAAATTACAAACATGATACTTGTTAATAAAAGCAGCCTAATTGTAATTAGCCTACAATTTATTATTATTAGCTTAGGAAAATAGGAAAATAAAGTGGGTTCAAAAGCTCTGAACGAATTTTAGAATAGATATAGGCCAGATATGGTAGGCCATGTAAAAAATAAAATAAAATAAAAATAAAATGGGTCTACACAAATCAAATGTTTAGGTTAAAGCTGCACCTGTCTCTGAGAAGAAGAAAAATGTTATTGAACTCTAAAACCATAACGAATAACTTTTTTGGTTTGAATGGTCTGAATGGCTACAGACTGCGATCTTTCACTTGGTCGATAACAAAAAATGTATCTAAAAAAAAGAAAAAAGTGTTACTCAGCTGAATAAAATCACTCTAAAAGTGATTCCAGTACATATCTTTATGTGTTCTGTTTTAAAGATGCAATAGGTGGAGTAATAAGATAATAGACAATTAATTTCAGCTGGGAGATTAATCAATGAAGAAATTATCTAAACGAATCCCCATTGTTAAGAGCGTTTAAGTAGGCATATCGCCAGACTATACTTACACTGCTTTGAGTAGTAAATAATGGTAGATCGTTGCAGAAGTTTTGAGGGGTTTCTAAAAGCAATTCTCATTTGACGGCTGGACTTCGATGATTGCTTCTCATGGCTGTGAAGGAGACTTGTGTTTGGGCAGGGCTCTTTTTGGGTCTTTTTCTTTTTGCTGTTGATGGAAAGAGAGGACCGTAAGTAGCCTACTATTGACTTAATTGATAGTCTAAATTGGTTTTCGGCCGCTCGGTATAAAACATCCGCTTGTTATTTAAAAACTTGAGGGCAGTATTCGACTGAGGCAGTCTTCATAAACATGCAAACGAGTTCCGTTCTCGCGGAAATAGATGCGAAAGAAACTCAATTCAGTAGGCCTACGCGCGCGTTTACTATGGAAGGCCAATAGGTTCAAAAACACGTGAATTTTAATAGTTAACAAATGGGACGGTTGACACCTTGGCTCTGACACAGTTTTCAAAGTACTATTGTATCGCATTCACATTATGCATGTATCGAAATTACAAAACCACATGATTGATGACTTGATGGAGAAATGATTATCCAGAAGGCATTATTTAACTGGCACAATAGTTACTTCCCTACAACATGAATTGTAAGTACAATAAGAAACGGAACACAAATGATCCGATCCGATAGAACTGAATTGATTCCCCTGTCTGTCATGGTCATCCGAAGCTTTGTTTGGTCACATGCTCTTCCTGCTCTGCAGTGATTTGTTAGATGGGTCATTCCTGGGATTCGGTAATATTTCAACTTGGATTTTTTTTTTTTGAACTACATATGATTACATTTCTAAATACCACACATTATTAGGTAAATATCAAACCTTCAAAAAATCATATTTTCCCATCTCAGGCATTATAGACTTTTTATTATTTTCAGATTTGTACACCTTTTATTCTCAACCCCGTAACGGACAAAATTGAATTAGTTTAAACAGGATTTTACACACAACTTGTTATAAAACAAACATCTACCTACTGCTCATGTGTCCCTCATACCAATTCAATGACGTCAAATGTAACATTTATGGTAATTTTCACATTTGTATGTGATGGAAGTTACAAATATCCAAATTGTTTGTCCGTGGTCTCTTTATTTTAGTAGAAAAAAAAAACATTTAGATGTTTCACTAAAACCACAATTTTACTTTGTTAGCCCTTAACATGTCGGGT
Organism: Chrosomus eos; assembly: GCA_036326025.1. Taxonomy (NCBI): domain Eukaryota; kingdom Metazoa; phylum Chordata; class Actinopteri; order Cypriniformes; family Leuciscidae; genus Chrosomus; species Chrosomus eos. The sequence goes on from CM070821.1 coordinate 9,710,164, forward strand.
GGTAATCAGCAAGAAATGCTTTAATTTTTAATTGTCTTATTTTATTTTCCAAAAATATTAACGTGACCGGGTTGATAATACTGTGATGGGGTTGAATACTGTAACAAGGTTGAAAGGACACATTTAATTTGTATTTGTTTAATACGAAAATCCCTCTTTGAGACTCAAACAAAACACTATTTTATTTTAGGCAACCATGTAATAAAGACATAGGCATATTTAATTTTTTCGTTTTTACTTTATTATCTGAACTGCAGTGAGAATTTAAACAAAGAGAACTTTTTTTGTTAGCCGAACCCCCTTGAACTCAAATGTTGATATGAAGAACCCCCCAATTCTCTGATGTTGGTTAATAGTCACATGGCATAAAGATAAACAAATTAAATATTTAAATATTTTTAGCAAGTGATTTTATTTTAATTTTACAATTTTATAAATTATTAGCTATTCATCAACTCGAACCCCCTGCAGTTCCTTCACATACCCCATGGGTTTAAAAGCCACAGTTTGGGAAACCGTGCATTAGACAATTACACATGCTCTTAACTAATTTTCTACTCTCAACTTATGATTCTTCTTCCTGTTACACTTCACCTTGACAGTGGCTGTCGTGGCAGCTCTGGCATATGTTCAGGTCTTTGTGGTGGAGTGCTTATGTTCCTTAAAGGGATACTCTACTGGTTTTTCATATTAATTAAACTGTTATTCCCTTAACTAAGACGAGTTCATACATACCTCTCGTCTCAGTGCGTGCACTAAATCGCTGTTTTGCGGCGAAACTTTGTTAGAACTCATTTACGAGAGATGATATTACTGCGCCAAGTCGAAATGCTCCCAAGCACTTGCTATGGTGTTCCGCCATACAATATAGTTATCCATTTTACACGCTTAGAAAAGCGCAACGTTTTATTCTATGTCACCGGTCTTGGTCGAGTTACACTGCTTTAGTAACTGTTTTAAAATAGGGAAGACGTGGAGGTGTTTGGTCGCTTCTCTGCTTGGATACTATTGAATGAACAGGGCTGAGATAAATTCTAACAGTTTCGCCGCAAGACAGCGATTTAGTGCACGCACTGAGATGAAAGAGGAATGTATGAACTCGTCTTAGTTAAGGGAATAACATAGTTTAATATGAAAAACCAGTAGAGTATCCCTTTAATGCTTCTCTTCTTTCCTTGCTTATGTATGCTGCTCTCCCTTTTTTTTATGCCTCTGACGTTGTGCGCTCTTTTACTTAGGTCAGTAACTGTTTTTTTCTTTCCTGCCTCAACATTCCTTCTCCATCTCTGCTTCTCTCTCTCAAGGTACTATGCCCTTTTTTCTGGATCAGCATCTCTGCGTGCACGAAACTGCCTTTGCCTCTCTGCTGTTGATATGGGTGCCATTTCTGACTAGGATGCCTGTTGAAGTTTAAGTGGAAACATTACATCAAATGTTTGATCTATAACAAAAATATGAGTTAAAATATGAGTTGGTAATAATATATTTACTGAAATTAAACTTTTAAATTGAAATCATTGATTAAATTAAGCGAATAACTCAACCCTGTCACAAAGTTTACAACCCCAAAACAATGACGTATGTGACGGGGTTGAGTGTGATGGGGTTGAGTTTTTTTTGCTCAAAATGGCCACTGCTCTTAATGTGGTGTAGAAGAGTGGGCCACATGGCAGCCAATGAAATAAGTATATTTTAGATTTTTATGGATTAAAATAACATTTTGAAAAGTCATCATTTTCCATCTTAATTGTATTTGATGGGGTTGAGTTGTTAAGCCTGACAGTACCCTCCCTGACTATAATAAACCTCAAAAAATGAATAAAAAGTGTGATATCACTCATCTTCTTCTGCACCATGCTATTGAAGAGAGCTTGATGCAATTTCCTGTGAATGATGTCACATATGGGTGGAGTCTAAATTATTATGGGCGGAGAATGGTTGGCGTGACGGGGTTGAGTTCAGACTGAGGGACGTAACTTTATAAGTTGTTTTTTATCAAATATTTTGCTTTTTTTTTTTCAAAAGCAAAGAACACAAATAAATACTTGCATTATTGCCGAAAATTATAGACACCGTGCACATATTAATTATTTTCAAAGTACAAATTCAGCGAAGAACCTCAGGGACATGACAAAATGCTTGCTGTAAGACAGAAATAAGATTTTTTTTTTAATGATAAAAATTATTTAAATGTATTAATTATAAAGGAAATGCCAAAGTATTGTGAAAAGCTTTTAACATTTCATTTAGGTGAACCACCACTTTCAAAAATCTAGGGGACTGAAATATTACCGAATCCCAGGAATGACCCAGATATGGTGAAGCAAGTGTGACCACCAGATATTGCTAACGTGCAGTGTTAAATGCTTTGAGTAAGGAACTTTTTTTGACACAATTCGATCATTTTGTGTGTCAGAAAGCCTTGGTTTCCCATTACTATTAACAACGTGCAAAATGCGTGTATCTAACAGATTTAATGTGTCAACTCATTCAATAATTTTTCATTCTGAAAATAAAACTTGAGCATTTGAGCAACCGAATGCGCATCTCCAACCCATATTGCTCCGTGACGTGACAACGGTATGATTCAGCTTCTAGAGAGCATTTGATTGAACCGAAGAGGTGATGAGAAGCTGAAGTCCGCGGTGACGTCATCAAAATCCGTGATCCATTTTAGTGGAATTGAGAGACTAAGTTTTGAATGCTTATATCTCCTAAATGCGTGTTTTGTTATTGTTTTGGATCACACCAGCTTATTTATATCATTAAGACGGCCTATGATATATTTTTTTTTATTAATCTTTGTTCTATTGTATTTGTGCTATTGCTTGTACTTTGTTCATAAGGGTCTTTTTGTAAAGCTTTGAGTAAACTTATGTAAAGTGCTTGAGTGTCCAGAAAAGCACTATATAAATGTAATTTATTATTATTTTATTTAACCTTATTTATTGAAATACAATCAGTTATTTAGTGGGGCCAGGGAAAATTTTGGCAGGGCAAGTAACCAATCCTATGTTGTTGTCTCTTTTGACCTGCTATTTTGTTTTTAATATAAAAGTTCAACTTTTACAGGGAAAAAATAAAGTAATCTCAGCATCTTGCATCTCAGCATGAGTTGGGCCTATTTTTGCAGTGTCAATTCTCTTATTTTTAGTCTTGACTATGGTTGTCTCTCTGTCCATACACCTACACAAGTACATGTTCTGACCCAATGTTTCTACAGGTTATTCATGGTGACGTTCCCTGCAGTGATCGAGTCTGGTTCTGAAGCCAAATTGTGTGCAATTCTTCTGAAACCCAACGATAGTCTCACAATGACCATTTCTCTTCTCGATGACAAAAACGTGACCACTCCTCTTGTGCAGCAGCGATCTGCTTCTGCAGAGATGTACCGCTGCTTTAGTTTCCAGGTCTGTTATCATGCTACACATGAACATTTTGTCTAGTTTGATGTTCATTAACATGTTTCTTGACAGGCTCCTCAAGTAGATGGAGTATCCGTGCAGAAGATAAAGGTGGAAGTTCAAGGGAGGTGTTTCAAAATGACAGAAGTGAGGAAAGTCATGTTCAGACGTTACCTGCCTTTGACCTTCATCCAAACAGACAAACCCATCTACAATCCAGGACAAACAGGTGAGCTGTGCATGATCCTTTGTTGAATATTAGTAGTATAGAAAGTCTGATGCGTTACAAGTTATTTTTCAAGTGCCTATGTAACGGATTTGAGCATTTATTGATATTTCTCTTTTGCAGTGAATTTCAGAGTTGTTACTATGGATGCCAAATTTGTGCCTCTTGATCAAATGGTGAGGTCTGATTTCTTTTGACATATTGAGCAATCTTGCTGCAACAAAGTCCCCTCCCCCAAAATTGTATGTGTGTATTTATTAGGGAGGAAAATAACGGTTAAAATGAACGTACCTGCCACAGACCTAGTTAATCTTACATTTTAAAAAGTTGATTGGTGACGAACATGAAGCAGGGCGACAACTCAACTTTCAAGAATGCCTCTAAAGTTTAAGATATCTGGACAAAAATGACCCTGTAGGACTGTCTTATATAATATGATAGTGAAGCAATTTCACACAAGGGCTGTTTTTGTCCTGAATTGCATGCACGAGTGTAAAAGTGATACTGATCTTAAATTTGAACACTTCAGTAAAACAAGTTAATAATGTTATACGCTATATTGTCAAAAGTATTGGAAACCCCTCCAAATCATTGAATTCAGGTGTTCCAATCACTTCCATGGCCAAAGTTGTATAAGATCAGTCACCTAGGCATGCAGACGTTTCATCAAGCATTTGTGAAAGAATGGGTCACTCTCAGGAGCTCCGTGAACTCAAGCGTGGTACCCTGATAGGTTGCCACCTGTGCAATAAGTACATTCCTGATATTTCCTCACTACTAAATATTCACCTACTGGCAGTTTTAGTTTCTTAAGAGTAAAATTTAACTTTAAATAATCATATTTCTAAAATAAACACATTAAAAGTATAGTGTACCAAATAAATTTGTCATACTCATTCTGTTCCCTTTTTTTTATTATTAAAGCTATTTTTTGCTATTTCTATTTGATACTTTTCACATTTAAAACGGTGACTGGTAAAACAATCTTTTGGGGGTAATTTCTCCGTAGCATTTATGAGTCTGCATGTTTGAATCACTGTCTAATATTCCTGTTTTTGTCTTGCAGTACAGTCTTGTGGTGGTGGAGGTAAGTAGTTGCTACAGTGCAAGTCTTGTATGATTCTGTATGATTTTTTTTTTTGTTGACCCATTGTTTTAATAGGACAATAATAACAACCGGATTGGTCAGTGGACAAACATTTCCTCAACGGAGTGGATATTGCAGCTTTCTCATGATTTAAACCCAGAGGCTCAGATAGGGATGTACACACTGAAGGCTTTTATTGGTGAACGAACAATCTCCCAGTTTTTTGAGGTGAAAAAATATGGTAAGTCATTATGATCGAGTGCAAAAGTACAACTGTATATCTGAGGCCCTAATTTAAAGCTGTTTTTTTTGGTTTAGTTTTACCAAAGTTTGACGTGACCTTAAAAACACCACAGATTTACAGCGTTGGAGACGAGGGACTTAAAGTTGAAGTTTGTGGCAAGTGTGTGAACCCTTTTATTTTCTTGATTTCTGCATTTCTTGTCTTGTGGTTGGTCACTACTTCTTCCTTATAACATTTCCCAGATACACATATGGCCAACCTGTGCCTGGCCAAGCCTTGGTGGAAGTGTGTCGTGAGCCATTTCCATATGTTGTGGTTCCTGAGGTGACCCGTCTGTGCCTGAATCAAACCGTGCAGGTCTGTGACCGCTATACAGTACAGCTTTTTTCTTCTGCATGTGGTTGACCTCAACATGACCCTCTGTGCTTCCAGATGAATGCCACAGGCTGTGCCTTCCTTACCGTTGATACATCAGTGTTTTTCAGCACAAGATTTGAGAATAATCTGCAAGACGTATTTGTTGTTAACGTGAACGTCACTGAGGAGGGAACAGGTGAGCTATTGGCTGATCTGAATCAATGGCACCTTTGAGGATGTTTATTTGGTGTGCTCATATTTGTGGTTTTTATGGTTTTTCAGACTTTCTAATGTCAAAATCTGCAACGGTGTCAATTACGTTTGAAGTCGGCGAAGTCACGTTTGTGGACCTCCCAGATTTCTTTGAGCCCGGATCAATGATTAACGGAAAGGCAAGTAAAAGTTCATAATTCGTTACAGAAGCCTTTCTTTGGTTATGTTTCCTAAACTTTCTTTCCCAACAGATATCTGTGACTCATTTCGATGGGACCCCAATGGTGAGCAAAGTGGTGTATCTCCTGGATAGTTCCAGCTGGCCCAACAAACAGCTGTTGAATCTGACCACAAACCAGAACGGACTGGCCACGTTCTCTCTCAGCACTGCTAGTCTTCCTAAAGCTGCTCTCAATCTTGTGGTACGACTTGATTTTGTTACCGTTATTTTAAGTGAAATCTTGTCTCAGTACAGTAATTCCATTCATTGTTCCCCAGGCAAGTGTGACTCTAGAAGCACTTCATGGTTACAAATCACCATACTTCACTGCAGATACAAGGGTTGTTCAGGTTCTCCAACCTGCTACTCCCTACAGCCCAATGTTTAGTGAACTGACTATAGTGAAGCTCGAGCAGCCGCTCAAATGTGGTGCTACGTTTCCAGTGACTGTCAAGTATTCTTTTGTTGGAGAAACTGGTGACTACAACACTGATATCATCTATATGGTGAGTGAACAGTGGTTTTGTAGCCATCTTTGCTGTTTTGATTGCTGTGCTGGTCTGTTTGTCTGCCATCTTTTTGTACCATTTCCGTCTTGGCAGGTCATGTCCAAAGGAGTGATCATCCTCCATGGATTTCAAAGGGTTAAAGTGAGAACTTTTGATATGGTCACAAGCGGTATGATTTCGTTCAGACTGTATGTCTGTGTCAACTCGCCTCCAGCAGTGCAGATTCTGGCCTTCTGCATTCTGCCCAGTGAGAATGTTGTTGCTGCTAGTGCGTCATTTGAGACGGAAATGTGTTTCCAAAACCAGGTATGATGTGCACTAGCATCTTTTGGCTTCAAGTGGGGAATGGTGATGTGTACTACAGCGTGTTGGTCCTTGTTCCAGGTGTCTCTACAGTTCTCTCCTGCTTCGGCCGTTCCTGCTGAGGAAAATGTTCTGACTGTCTCTGCTGAAGCAGGATCTCTGTGTGGCATCAGTGCTGTAGATCAGAGCATCCGGATCATGGAGCCAAGAAGACGTCTGAGTGCTGAAATGGTATCCATGTGCCACTGATCAGATTTTCTGTTTGAACTTTGGTGCTCTTTATGTGTCGGTCAAAAGACTTTAAAAACAATTTGTATTAATGAAATCTATTTCAGTTTGTTTTTTTATTTAAAAGCCAGAAGGTGGAGGTCTTCAAACAGCTACTCAGGCATTTTTGATATGTCTTATTTATCTCCCCACCCACCGGCAAAATGTTCTCAGGTATTCAACTTGCTCCTGGTGCAATCATTATCAGATCATTATCCATATGAAGTTGAGGATGAACAGGACTGTCTAAACGTTCGGGCCCGTCGAGCTGTTCCTCCAGACCACGCCTTTGAAATCTTCAAGGTAGAAAATTTGTAATGTCAGTCAAGAGTGCTTGCATGCATGTTCTTAACCCGGTTATGCTCAAGCCCACAAATTTGTGTGTGATCGATAAAGGAATAACGCATTTACAGGGGAGTAATGCCGCGTTCCAGGCAACCTGTAACCCGTGTTTTTCCAACTCGTAACTGGCAGTAAATCGTTCCAGGCAACCTGTAACCCGTGTTTTTCCAACCTTATACCCGTGAAAGTGCACTGGAACGGCAGTCAAACCCGTGACTTCCCACCCATGAATTCGTACTAGATCGATGTACTCCCAGTTACGAGTTGATAACACGTTACAGGTTGCGGCATAAGGTTATAAGCCGCTAAGCATCAGAGGTGGGAGCAAGTCACACGTGTCCAAATCACGCGTGTTCAAGTCACGATTTACTTTGATTGTCTGCACTACAACTTAAGTCAGTGGCTAATAAATTATACTTTTAATTATGAAATATATTTAACTGGCATTTTATTTGTATTTTTTAATACTGTGAGTCAGTGGCAAATCACTCTATTAATGAATGAGTCATAGAAGCATTCATTCAACCGATTCGATCAAAACTGCCAATTCATTCTGGAACGAGGGAAGCCACTTGACATCCAGACAAAGTGAGCTCTTGGAAGAGAATATCACAAACTCTGATTCTTTCTTTATTCAAGATCTGATACAATGTGTTCTCATCTCTTGCAGCCAAGTAGATGGCGTTGATGTTCTGAAGTCACTACCTAGACATGACCTAATTTATTAATGGTTTTTCAATATCCTTTGATTTACCCGTGTATTGATGTGCGTGTGACATGCTCAACTTCGAATGACTTATTTTGACCCGTTGCCCTAACAGAGTGTGGGGTTGAAGATTGCAACAAATCTGCCTGTCCGAGAACCTCAGTGCCTGAAGTACAGAAACCTGAACTACTATCGCAACTTCCGTGATGGTATGTCTGTTCTTGTTCTTGATCTAGAAATTGGATATGACTTGGTAAAACAAGAAAAAGAGTTTATCATGACATGTTTTGTAAAGGATTGCTCCGTAACTGTCAGTGTAGTTTAGCATGACTCTTTACATTGTGTGTATATACAGGCACTTTACACAACGATGGGGTAAAGGCAAAATAAACATTTTCCATTTTTAGTACATGTTTAAGTGGCAATGGAGGCAAAAATGATCAGAGCATTTTACTGTAATAGTTAACCAGGACGAATCAAGTATACAACGGCACTTCACATCTGTTATACAACAAATTAAAACAGCCTTTGCTCGCACTGAACTTCTGAACTGAATTTAACTTCTCATGTGTGTTTGGTAAGTAACGGAAACTTAAGTTTTTAGGGAGTAAAGCCTGTTTAGGCTATTAAGGAAATGAAATTTGCCAAAGCAGCCTACTGGAGTTACCACATTGCACTTAAATCTGAGTAATTGTAGCGTGACAATCGGGTGCGGATATCTAAATCAGGGAAAATCATTGGTTCAGGTTGGCGGCGGGTAGATTTATTTTGAATCGCAGATTCGGGTGACGTTAGAGCTGATCCGCACATCTCTATGCGCTACTATTTTTAGTTGAACTGAGTAGTTTAAACGTACCCTTAAATTGCATCCCAAATGCAATTCACTAATTAGGGCTACATTGGGTTACTTTTTAGTTATTAAATAAAATGCCAAATGAACTCTTCATCCTGGCCAAATGAAACCTTGTATGTGTGCTTTAGGAAAACCCCCATTTACTGAACTTATGGTGCATTTCTAACTGGACCACTATTATCCCATAATAGTATATTACTCTTAAGTGTGAATCTTTGATAGCAAAGGCTGGTTTTCCTTGCAGTGTGCACAAACCTGATTTATATAAAATTGATAAATGGAAAACCCCAACTGGCTTTTGCAATCCTATCTTGTCTTTGTTTCAGTGATTTATTTTGGTCCGCCTGGAGCCTTTCCAAAACCTGAAATGGCTCCTGCTCCAGTAGCAGAAAGTGCTAGAGGTGACCCTTCTTTTGACGTGACCGTCAGGACTTTCTTTCCAGAAACCTGGATCTGGCAGCTTGCTCAAGTGGGGTTAGTGATGCCACATCTTCCTTCTAAAGCTACTTGACCATAGTTTTTACTTCTCCTTCTCTTTTATTTCTCTCTTCTGCGGTCTTATAGAGAGACTGGATCCACACAAGTTCCTCTCACTGTTCCTGACACCATCACCACATGGGAGACTGAGGCGTTCTGCCTGTCCTCAAAAGGTTTTGGTTGGCTCCTCCTGCTCTGCTGACGGTCTTCCAGCCCTTCTTCCTGGAGCTCTCCCTGCCGTACTCCATCGTCCGTGGGGAGTCTTTTGATCTGAAGGCCACGGTCTTCAGCTATCTGTCCAACTGCATCATGGTCTGCCATAGGTTTATTTTTAATTGATAATAGATATTTATAGAGAAAGTCATGTGCTTTTGCTCCATCTGCTGTTTCATTGCAGGTTAAAGTATCTCCTGCTTCATCCATGGACTTCACTCTTAAACCATATTCTGATCCGTATTCATCCTGTCTTTGTGCCAATGGGAGAAAGACCTTCAAATGGGTTCTCTCAGCTTCTGTTCTCGGTTAGTCTCTGTCATGGCCTAATGGTGAGTCAGACTGGTAACCCAACGGTTGCGGGTTCTATTCTCAATACCTGCAGAAAACAAATGAGGTGCCCTTGAGCAAGGCACTTAACCTCGAATCCTTCCCCTGGAGCACAGCACAATGGCTGCCCTCTGCTCTGGGTGTCCTTGGTTTGGAGTTCACTACTCCTTATGTGTGTGCACTAACTTTGGTTAAAATCAAAGGACAAGTTCAATCTGACATGTGAAGGCCAAATATATATATTTTGTGTATGAGTTATTGCTCACTTATTTTCTGTCACTGCAGGAGCTGTCAATGTGACTGTCCGTGCTTCCGCGGAACCATCCCGGACTCTATGTGGCACCAAGATTGTGACCATCCCGACAAGAGGACGCATTGACCTAGTCACTCGAAGTCTACTTGTCCTGGTAAGTGTTACCATCCTTCTGGAGTTTGGTCATTGAGCTCATGCTGCTTTACTGATGTGTTGTATTGCTTTTATAGCCTGAAGGAGTTGAAAGGACAAACACCCAGAGTTGGTTACTGTGTCCAAAGGGTTTGTTTGCACTTAGTAATTCTCCAATACCTTCCTGTATAGCTAAACATTAGCCTAGCACTCAAAACTGATCCATTCTGTTCGGTCTGCAGGAAACCTTTCTGAAGACGTGACCCTGACATTTCCAAAAAACGTGGTTCAAGGATCTGCCAGATGCTCAGTTTCAGTCCTTGGTAAAGCATTTTGAGTAGAAACTGACAAGTAATGTTTAGCACAATAACTTTTTCTAATGTGGGTTTTATTCTTGACCTCTTGTAGGGGACATAATGGGTCGTGCGCTGAAGAATCTCGACAGGTTATTACAGATGCCATCTGGCTGTGGAGAACAGAATATGATTGTTCTTGCTCCCAATATTTACATCCTACTGTACCTGCAAGTCACAGGACAACTCACCGCATCCATCCGAGAGACTGCCACAGGCTACCTTCAGAGAGGTATGGACTGTTGGGGGTAACTCGTTACTAGTAGCTTGAGTTGCGTAATCTGATTACTTTTTCAAGTAACTAGTAAAGTAACTAATTTCTTTTTCTATTAACAACAAAATATCGAAGTTACTTTTCAACACTTATTGACTGACAGCTCTCCTGTCCCCGTGTTGAGAGAAATGGTGTTGTGTTGCCATGGTTATTTTAGTTTTAGACTAATTGTGAACATGCATTTACTCATCTCACTTGCACGAAAACATTCAGTATTCCTCCAATTTAAAAAAATGGTAAAATCTCAGAATTTTAAGCAAACCTTTTGTAATTAACTTTATTCAATTACACTTTGTATTTAATCTCACTCTAACCAAAGGCTTTGCTGCTGACCTTCAATATAATTCAACTAATTCAACTATACTAAACAAAAAATACTTTAGGATACAGTATGAAGTTCAAGATTCTTATTTCTAAATCTAATATTGTTCTTTAATCCATAATAGCAGAAGCTGAAAGGTTTGTTTGAGCGGCGCCCTCTACTGTACACGCTTAAATATGCATTTCTGTCAGCTTGAGGCTTCATTTCAATTTTGGTGTGAAATGGTCTTAACATTTGCCTAAAATTGATTTAGAACGTCAACAAGCCCAGCCAGTAATGCATTACTCTTAAAAGTAACTTTCCCTAACATTGGGTATGGATGAACGGATCCATTTTGAGTGTTGGAGCCTAAAATAATGGACTTCCTAATACCACCCCCCCCCCCCCCCCCCCCCAATGTGTTTTTGGACTTGAACAGGATACCAAGGACAGCTAAACTACAGACACAGTGATGGATCATACAGCACATTTGGTTATGATGCATCCAATACATGGTGAGTTTCACGCTGTTGTTCTAGTCCTGTGTAACCTTTGTGTCCCCAGCGGTTTAAGTTGTTTTTAACATTATCCATGGCCAGGTTGACCGCTTTTGTCATGAGGACTTTTGGTCTAGCGACGCGCTTTGTCTTCATTGATCCGAATGTCCTTCAGAGTGCAAAGGACTGGCTAATAAGCCAGCAGGTTTCAGACGGCTGTTTCATGCAACAGGGCACTTTGTACCACAACGACATGAAGGTATAAGTGTTATCAAATAGACTGTAACCCATAGACATAGAGTTTTTAATCCATTTCACTATTCAAGATTGTTTTCAATCCATTTCACTATTCAAGATTGTTTTCAATCTATGTGCTGGTGTTTTAGGGTGGAGTTGGTGATAACGTGACCATGACTGCCTACATTGTTGCATCACTGCTTGAACTAGGTGTCCCCGCCACGGTAAAAACATCTCCAGTAGTTGTATGAGCTCCTTGCAGATGACCTTCCTTTTCTGGCTGTTGTGTTTTTTGTTTGTTTTTTAAATTGTTTTTATTTTTCAGGATCCCATCATTACCAACGCTCTGTCATGCTTGAGGCCTGTCGTTGGGGACCTGGGAAACACTTACACCACAGCTCTGCTGACCTACACTTTCAGTCTGGCTGGAGAGACCACCACTCGATCACAGCTTTTAACTTCCTTGAACGACCTTGCTATTTCTGAAGGTAAGATTTACCAGTCTCTTGTTTGAGATGTTCATTAGGTTCTTTGGCATCAACTTTCTCCCCTCCATCTCATCTAAGGCACTAAGCTCCACTGGTCTCAGACGACATCTGGTGATACTCTGGCGGTGGAGATCAGCTCTTACGTGTTGCTAGCGGTTCTCGCTGTTCAGCCTCTCACGACAGCTAATCTGGGCTATGCTAACCGCATTGTCAACTGGCTCGTGACCCAGCAGAATCCCTATGGAGGCTTTCTCCTCCACCCAGGTGCCTCTAACTACCAAACATAAGTGCAATCATTTATGAGGAGTTTTTAATCTGGTGCTTGTTTTTAGGACACGGTGGTGGCTCTTCAGGCTCTGTCTGTGTACGCTGCTCAAGTGTTCAGCTTGGATGGCTCCAGCACTGTTACCCTACAGTCCTCAGTTAGGAGGAGACTCTTACAGCTTCAATGTGAATCGGGAGAACAGGCTGCTGTTTCAGGAGAAGCCGCTGAAGAACGTTCCTGGCAAATATAGTGTTAAAGCGTCAGGATCCACTTGTGTGTCTGTCCAGGTCTGTATCTTAACCCCCTCTTTCTGTTGTGTACATCCAAATCTTACTGTACTTTGGTTGCTCTGCGCTCATACTGTAGATTGCGTGTTTCTACAACATCCCAACACCCGTTAAAGCCACCAAAAAGCTGAGAGTCGAAGCTCGGGTGACTGGAGACTGCCAACCGCTTGGAGCCAATCTCATGTTGGACTTCACAGTGAAGTAAGAACAGCTTTGGCTTGGCTTCCTTTTGTAAGAGTCTTAAACATGAGCTGGTTTCAGGACACCACACGACAATCCTGTCGACTAAACCTCTTTGTTCCCCCATCACCTCATTCAGATACAATTGTGTAAAAGCAAGCACTAACATGGTTCTAGTGGACATTAAGCTCCTGTCAGGCTTCACGGCAGATACGTCACTGGTTCGTATGTTTAAGATGATTTAAAACGTCCCAAGATGTAAAGTGTAATTGTGTTTGTAAATGATGGTATTTTCCTTAGCTTGGTTCTTCACCCCAATCGTTTGCCCGCAAGTGGAACGGGTTGATGCTGAAGATGATCGTGTCCTAGTATATCTGAAAGAGGTGAGGCTGTACACTGGGTATATTACTAGCTGCCATTTTCTCATGTGCTGCTGTTCATCCTTTCTCTCTCGCAGGTTCCCAAAGGGTCCCTATGAGTTACACTCTGCTGCTGAAACAGGTTCTTCCAGTGAAGAATCTCAAGCCAGCGGTCATAAAAGTTTATGACTATTATCAGACAAGTACGCCTTCATCCTAATCATACTTTGCTCTGAACTGGATCATGTTCAACTGTAAATTCAGCCATTTTCTGTTCCTCTTTCAGGTGATTCGTTTGAGACCACCTACACGTCCCCTTGTCCATGATCTGATTCAGTACTGGTTATAGGATACTTGACTTAAATAAAACTGCTTTTATACAATCAGTCCTTTTGTTGCTTGCTTTTTGTTTGTTTTTCCTGTGGCTTCAAATCCTTATAACATGGCTCACTCAGGCAGTGCCTGTTCTAGTGTGTGGGTGAGAAGCATTAAATTGAGATGTGTTTTGCTCGCTTGACTCTTCATTAATCACTTGGCAGATTTAAGAAACTTTACTTTTCCAACCAGGGTAATAAGTTATTTTTGTGCATTTATGTAGGTCTTAAGTTATAGACTAATATCAAGTGTAGCCAGTGTTTACGATTTAATAATGACAACAGTGTTGGAAACATACAGGGCTGACACTCACGTCTGTGGTAAGTTTGTTTTGTTTTTTTTTTTTTTTTTAAATACTCCAACCACCTCTACTGTGTCCAATGTCTCCCAAACTAAATATTTTATATCAGTTTATATTGAAGACTTTGAGGATTTCTTCACTGAGAAAATTGAAAGCATCAGAAATATTGTAAATGTACAACTTCTGATGGCATTTTATGATTCAGCCTCAATTATCACCCCTCAAGAACTATTGCTGTGCTTTAATACAATAGGACAGGAAGAGCTAAAACTGATTACATCTAAACCAGCATGTTTACAAGATCTAATACCCACAACTACTAAAATGGTTATTACCTGTAGCAGAAGGGCCTCTTTTTAATATTCTTTATCTCCCAGTCATGTCCTAAGACTGCTCAAGCTGGCAGTTATACGCACCTCATTAAGAAGCCACAATTGGATCCAAATGAATAAGCAAATTACAGAACCATTTCAAATATTCCATGTATTCCTAAAATACTAGTCATGTCTGCTAAATAGTGCCCTTTTTTGCAGAATATGTATGAATTTCAGGGGGCTTTTACACTGGGCTCGTTTGCTGCGGCCCAATGCGTTTTGTTTCCGGTGCCCCCCACAGCGTTTTGTCTGGTTTCACTCAACTTGATTCTATCGAACCCTGGTGCATTTGAGTGCATCGCAAATGTGCACAGCGCATGATAGAAAACAACGCGAGGCAATGTGTTTTTTAATTCGCTGCTATTATGCGCAGTTGAGTAAACAATACAGGTTTACTGTGCGCGTGTCACATAAGGTGGACTTCTGCTGCTTGAAAATGGACTTTTGAGGAGACCGTGGATTTTCAAATTTGTTGTCCTGATTCCACGTGCAATGCACAATACACTGCAGGCTCACTCTCGCTTGTATCCAAGGTAACACTATCATCCCTTACAAGGGTTTTATTTAACTGAATACATCAGGTTACTTTACATCCTGAACAAGTGCGCACCCGAGTCCGTGTTGCATTCACGCGAACCGCAGCACGGTTCGGGAGCAACCAAACTCAGACCACCTCCTCCAGGCAGTCTCGGGTTCAGTACCCCAGTGCGCACCCGGGTCCCATGACCGCGTTCACATTAGCAAATTTTCATGCAAACCGTGCCCCGTTCCGAACTAAACTGGCAGTGTGAAAGCCCCCTCAGTCTAGATTCAGGCCCCATCATTGCACAGAAACTGCGCTCATTAAAATACAAATGACTGACTTCTAGTTTCTGACCAAGGCTGTATCTCAATACCAGTTGATCTCAGTGCGGCGTTCATCTCTATAAATCATAGCATGCTCATCGACTACAAAATCACACATATTCAAGACCGGGATTAAGGTGGTTTAGATCATACCTGTCAGACATCACCATTTTGTCTATTTAAACACGGAAAAATCTAAGATAACATCATTAAATTATGGAGTGCCTCAAGGATCTGTGTTAGGCCCCTGGTATTTTCAATATATTTACTGCATCTTGGCAAACATTAAATTATGAATTTTTATTTAATGTAGCGTCTGGACCAA
Organism: Chrosomus eos; assembly: GCA_036326025.1. Lineage (NCBI taxonomy): Eukaryota > Metazoa > Chordata > Actinopteri > Cypriniformes > Leuciscidae > Chrosomus > Chrosomus eos. The sequence goes on from CM070821.1 coordinate 9,725,762, forward strand.
TCAGACAAACAAATTATTCAGCAATAAAGACCCCAATTCTTACAATAAAGGTATGTGTTATGTTTGGTTTCTTTCTTCCCTGTGAGTATATAATGAAACTAGGGAACTAGGTCTTAGGAAACTACTAGGGAAAGTTAAATTAGGAAAATAAAACATTTTCATTATACAGCAAAATTGTATTGTTCAGTTACGATGTTCAAAGCATAAAACGTAAAAAAAAAAAAAAAAATTGCATAAAAAGTCAGTATACGGTTTATTTTCCAATTTTGTCAAAACAAAACTGTTTTAAAAAATGGTTTAAAAACATTTTCAAAAATCATATTTTCAGATATAATGTTTTTGTAATGCTTGACAAATGATGATATGTAAAGTTTACAGTTTGTATCTAAATCTTTGTTGTTTTTCATAGTGTGATTTTTGAGGAATTCTATTGAATCCAATTAGGGTCAATTTGACCCGCTCCATAAAGGGTGTACACAGAAATCGAACAGTGCACAAAGGTCAATCTCGATTGCTGTAATTAAAAACGTAGTAAAAGTATTTGAGAGATTTCCACATGTAATGCATAAGCAAACATGTCAACCAATCACAACAGTGGGCGTTTACACAAGTTTCACCAGACCTCTTCCAACAGGGCGCTAAAATCAGGGTAGGAAAAATGTTTTTTATTTCTAAATTATGACAATTTTTGATGTAAAAATCATAACATTATAAGGGCACCCCAGGAAACATAAAATAATAAAGGGGTCATGAACTGGACTATTTTAGCACAGCTTTTAAGCCTGGGTAAAGGAGCATTTCACACTTGTAATTCAAAAAGGGGGTTAGCACCGCTTTTTACCCGGGGTTATGAAACCCTGCTCTGGTGGATTAGCTCTGCTGTCATTGTGTTTATTCCACATTGCAGTACCAAACTTGTAGAGTGTGAAGTGATGTGGTGTTAGAATGTTATAACTATAGATGCTTAGCAACTGACAACTAATCGTGAGCCTTCTATTCATGCACTTTGAGCAGTCAGGGAAACAAGTCAAGTCACCTTCCTTTATATAGTGCTTTTAACAATATGGACTGTTTCAAAGCAGCTTTACAGTGATAATAGGAAATTAAAGTAACATAGATTGTTGTGGCTTTACAGCAGATCTAGGATAAAGTTATTGTCCAGCTAAACTTAGTTTTGATTGATTCACTTCCGTCGCAACGATCATTAGTTATTAACAAACTCATTGTTATTTTCCAAGGAGGATGGCTTGCTAATAAATATCCTGTACAGTACACCAGACTAAACAGACACTTTTATTTTCACTTTGTTTTAAACAAGACAGTGTATTTACATTTTTTAATAATACAGGTTTGTTGTAAAATGTCATTTTATTATATTTTTTAGATTGAATGTGTCAGTTGTAAAGATTGCATGAGCAGACCGTGTAAAGTGTGGTAATGCACGTGTTTAAATAAAAAGTGTTTTTGTTAACCATATGTCATATACAGTATGTCATGGCTTGTCATTTGTGAATAAAAGTACACAGAATCAAAAATGAAACCACAAATATGATTTACTTTTATATTTACAGTAAATGTGCAAATTACTACATGTCCTATTATTTTAGCTTCTAACTAGATTTCATTAAAATGTGATTATTTTAATTATAGAAAGCTTGTAGATTAGAACTAAAACATTTCATTGTGAATGGGAGAGTGGGGATGGTTGCAACACTTTTTGCATTTCCTTTAGTTTCTCGGAGACTGTTTGTATTTGAAAGCCACAATTTTAATATAATATACCCACATCTGTCAGCTACCCACCAACACTGCTGCAATAGTACATGTGATTATGTACTATACTAATATATATATATATATATATATATATATATATATATATATATTATATATTATATATATATATATATATATATATATATATATATATATACAATTAATACTTGATAAAAACAGTCAAGTGTTGCAACTGTCCCATAACAGGGGACAGTTAGTAATTGTATTAAACTGTACCGGTAGAAGATAATTCTTTAACATAATTTTCAAATTGATTTATTTTACTTGTGCACAGACAGGGTATTCACCAAGTAAATTGGCTGTATAAAGTCAAAGACTAGTAAAAGGAAAAACATTTTTAAGTAACAAGTAATAGCCAGGTTTTGGTAAAAAGCCAGGTTAAAGTACAAAATATATTTTTTTTTACATCAAAAACAGTACTAAAGTTTAATAGTACTTCAGTGAAAGCTTACAGAACTTTGTGAGTTTATGTGAATGTTGGAATATATATTCTTATATATTTTTTTTAAATATATATATAATAATCAGCATAAACAGTAATGAATAAATTGAGCATTATAACCTATATATATTTGTATATCTTGCGAGATTTAGTGGTAAATGGTTATATTCTACAAGAACGGTATCACATATGCTGTTTGGGTCTAGTCCACCATGAAATGTAGGGCTGATACTGTTTCGCAATCACAATGTGACATAATTGCAAAAACTTCACTTCAACTCTCTGGTTTGGTTCAGCTACACTGTTAGACCTTACCAGGTTTTTTACAGTAAAATACTGTATAAAATACAATATCATACCATTTTCCATTAAAACAGTAATATACAGTAGAAAACAAAACTAGCCTACAGGAATATACTGTGAATTTACAGCTCTCAAAGTCGACACTCAGAGACTGTGTTCACAATCACACCCTATACCCTCATTCACTATTCCCTACATTAGTTCACTAATATAGTCCACTTGACTGAAAATAAGTGAATGAATTGAGACACTGATGAACACCTGATAAGCAGAATCACTGAAGGACAGAGAAACAAGAACTGAAAAAGAGAAACACAAAAACTACAACTGACTTCCAGCAACACTGAGTGTGAATCCAGATTACAAACCAGTTTATAATTATTTCTGTCATACATGTACAAAAGTTCTTGTTGAGAATTAACAGATAATAAAGTATAAATAATAAAGTTTGTTGTCACCATAATGGAGATCAGTATTTGCTTTAGTTGGTCTCTTGTCCCTGGACTTCTTACATTTATCTCTCTCTGACTGCTGTAACAGTGAGTTTAAAAAGCATATTTGTTGCAGCAAGAAAAAGTCAAGAGGAAATTGATCTGGTGTTTTTGGCTTTTGTGATGATGTCACAATCATCCTGGACTCTTCTGTTTTTGAGATCTGTATACTTTGAATATATGGTTATTTAATATGAAACTTACATTAATTTATGGGAATAAAATAAATCTGTGGATCTACAATATGAAATCAATATTATGGTTAATCATGTCTTCTGAAGAATATTATAATCATATATTGTATTTAAAAAATATCCTGCTTGAGTCAGACACACACAGACATCAACAATTATAATATGACTCTCAACAATGGTAACAATCAAAAGTTTCATGCAGCAGTGCATGCTGGGTTCCAGGATAGTATAAAACTCCCAGCATGCACTGCTGCATGAATAAAAAAAATCTTGCCACCATTGTTGAGATTAATGTGCTAAATTTTGATATCTCTGTGTTTCTACGTGTCTGTGTAGCTCTGTTTTTTTTTTGTTTATGTATGATGTGTTAAAAAATGAGTCATTGCAATTTATTACGGTTTTGGTAATGTAACACTTCTGACTGAGGATTAAACTCTGAATGAGTGAGAATGACTTCTTTAGTGAATGAACAGGCAATATGATGATTTTGATATTCTGACAAATCCAATCATTCATAAACTGTGTGTGTGCACAAATGTGATTTGCATAAACACAGCTCAAGCATCAAAAGAAAATTAATGTTACAGCATCAGTATACCAACTAAAGCAAACACTGATCTCTTTAATGGTAACTTCAAACCAAACATTTTCAATTAAACATCTCAATAACAACTTCTGTCGATGTATGACAGAAATAAAGCCATACTGGTTAATAATAAGTGTAATAATGTGTAATAGCTGGAAGTCAGTTGTAGGTCTTGTGTTTCTCTATTTTCTGTTCTTGTTGTTTCTCTTTCCTTCAGTGATTCTGCTTGTTAACAGCAGGTGTTCATCACTAATGCTCAACAATCACTTACATATTCCCTTAATTATCTCACTGCAACACTGTCAATGTTACTTTTTACTCTTTGTAGTGTGGATTTTCCTGTGGAGTTGAAAGAGTTAACAGTGAAAGATAAAAAGACACACCCACAAAATGTATTTTAACAGCAATAAACTGTAAGTTATAAAACAGGTTTATACTGGCAACACTGTTGCCAGTAGTTTACTGTAAAATCTTGTTTTTTGGGTCACCATTGTGCTGAAGAGTAGAGCCTGTGCTTCAGTCCAGGAGAAGATCTACAAACATTGATGATACGCTGCATGTTGCTTTATTTAAAAGGCAGTGACTGTGTAGTTGCTGGTCCAGTGGAAATCTCTTTATTTACAAAAGTTAATTTTTGTGGTTTCTAATTAAATAAGTTTGCAATAATACTTTGCTCCCGTTATTAATGCATTGTACATTTTAGTTAATACTTTTAAATGACAGTTAAATGCAGTCGGTTTCTGCAAGTGAAATTAGTTAATTCGAGTTTTAGTGCATTTTTACAGTAAATAACTGGCAACAGTGTTGCCAGTATTTTACTGTAAAAAAACCTGGTAAGGTCTAACAGTGTACTTAATTGAACAGAAATTCTGAGAGAATTATTGGTACTCCTCTTTCCACTCTCCAAAAACTGTGAGGAAAAAGGCCCATGAAATCTCTTTAGACCCTTCACATCCCAGATATATATACATATATACACATATACGATGTGTAAAGCATCACTACCTAGCAAGCAATTTTGTGTTAGACGTCTAATAGCCGTCCAAACACAGCCCTGACTTCTAGGCTAAAACAAGGTAACATTTGGGCTGTCTTTTAATAGATGTCTAACCATGGTCCAAGAGTAGCCTGGTTATAAAATGGACAGCTAATGAATTACTTTATATGTAAAAGACAGCAAAATAATGGCTGAAGGATAATTTTTACTCAAATATAAGGGTTTCTCATAAATTGCACTTTATGACATTTTTAGCAATCCAAACAAATTAAATAAAGCTTAACGAGATGACAATTAATATTATACTACCATATTTTTATGCAAACTTATAAATCGATAGGCTTAAAAGACTTGCAAGATAAACAGGCTATTAAAGCCATTGGCTAGTTTCGTACCCTACACCTCTGGCAAATCATTGGCTGCTCTAATTATATCACACATAGCTAACACAAGACATTACACAATGAACATACGATTGTGCATAAAAAGTTAGAATATAATCTTAAAGTGTGAAAATTGAATTTATGTTGGCATAGTTAAATAACATGAGTTCAGTACATGGGCATGACATAGCCTACAGTGAGTCTCAAACACCATTGTTTTCTCCTTATTTAAATCTCGTTTTTGAAAAATAGGCGAATCTCCACATTTCACCGACTGTGACGCAACAGTCGGGATCAATAATATGTACGCCTCCAAAACTTTGCATATACCAGCCCATGTTCAGTCCCAATGCCAGGCGGAACTGCGCAGCCGAATCAACGGAAGTTCTGCAGATGAAGAAACAAGCAAGGATCATAGGGAAAATGGCAGATAAAGCCTGGTTCACACGGCAGGATAATTAGGCCGATTTTAGCCCCGATTTTCCCCTTCCGACATCTTAAGGATGCTCCGATTATCGTAAAATAATCTGATCAGATATTCCTGCCGTGTGTGGTGTGTTAAGACTGCTTTCGTCTGCTCGGAAGGACGTCTGGACCGCTCCGATCTCAAATCGGGGATATCCAACATGTTGGATTGTTTTGGCCCGATTTCTCCTCGTGTGTGGTGTCCCCCGAGGACGAACGAGCACGCAGCCTGTGGACTGTGGCGTGTAGCCAATCAGAAAGTGAGGTGACGAGGCGCAGAGGAAGACAAACAAACAAAATCAAAACAGCCGGCGGCATGGCGCACCAGAGAGTCCGGTGGATGTTTTCTCTAATAGTTTAAACTATCGCCACTGGATCCTCTTTGTCCGCCATAATTGTTTACTCTGAAGTCACGTTTGATCTCGAGGGATTTCACGAGATTTTCCGTCTGACCTGGGAATGCTCGGAAGTCAAATCGGTTCATGTGTGATGTGTTGATTTTGCCGTGTGGCTGCGCACCACACACTGTACGACCAAAACTGTTAGACCAGTGATTTTTTATCGCCGTGTGTGGGGTCTCTCAGGTTTGGAAAATCGGCCGACAATTTTAAAATCGTCCCGTGTGAACCAGGCTTAAATGTTATGTTCCAGCAAGGCTGTGCAGGGGATGTGAGGACTTTTCATACCCTTCCCACAGAAAAGAAATGTCAACTGGCTTGGTTGATGTTTATCTATAATCGGATACCGCAACAGTTTAATTAACTGTTCCTGTATGTTCATCATCATGTTTGCATTGGTGAAAGCATTAGAGAAACTGTGTTGCAATGATAAGATCTTCATCGCGATCAACAGACTGTCATCTGCTCAATGCTCATCGCGGCAACATTTTATGTGATAGATTTAATAGATTTAAATACTTTATAAACATCTCACGATTCATTAATCTCGATAGCTGTATTAGTAAAAACGTGTAATAGCTGTAGTTAAAGTATTTGAGAGAGTTTCACATGTAATACGTAGCTATTTCATATGCAAGCATGTCAGCCAATCACAGCAGTGTCCGGCTACACTGAGTCTCACAGCAGACACGCCACTTCAAACAGTGTTCAACTCAGAGGCTAAAATCAGGCTAGGAAAAATGCCTTTCATTTCTAAATTATGACTATTTTTTATCTAAAAAAATTACTAACATTATAAGGGCAACCCAGGAAACATTATAAAATAATAAAATAACCCCATTCTAGGGCACCTTTAAATTAATTTAACACATATCTAATTACATTTAAACCGAGGAGCTTGCACTAATATTTTCAGTAGCACTTTTACACAAAACAGGAAACTCGTGAATAGGCTATTCATGTAGCCTAAACCCGGGGTTTTCAAAGTGGGGGCCGCCCACAATAAGTTGGAAGGAACAAAAAGCAGAAAAAAAATAAAAAAACGTTAAAATATTTATATTATTATGAGTATTGTTATAATAGCATTATAATAATTTGTGCATAGCCTATCTGAACATTATAGGCTCATTTTGAATAGTTAATCTTTTAGTAGATGTTAATCTTAGAGATGCACCGATTGATCAGCTGGTGACCGGAATTCGGGTCACCAGAAAAGAAAATGAAGACTTACCCAAAGAAAATGTAGCCATTCAACTTGTTTTTATTTATTCCGTTGGTAAAAGTATATGGTGTTTTATAAAAAAAAAATAAGAGAGAAAATAAATATTTGTGTGTGCTGTAAAGTGGTTAGAAAAAATTAAATCGGAAATACTAAAATCTGTATGGCAGGTCAAATCAATGAAAAATCGGAATTGGCCTAGAAAAATTGTAATCGGTGCATAATTTTGATAATCAATCCTAGTATAGTGTTTATGTATTTATTTCTACATTTGCCCTATTGTCGATGGTTCAATAGACACATCCGCAAAAGGGGGGCCTTTGCCAGAACCGTATTTGGTGGGCCTTGTCATGGAAAAGTTTGGAAACCCTGCCTAAACTCTGCCCAGTGTCACCGAAAATCTCAGACACCGATTATTTCAGAACACGTGGCTGGCTACCTTCTCTCATGTAAAAGTACCGACTGTCTCCTTCGGTAGGAATCCGTAGTACCCACCGCTCATATCTTCAGGATTGAGTTTCGTATTTGGCATGACATTTTATTGACAGAGTAAGTACGCATGGTTTTAAGACGTTGCATTCTCTGTGAAAATGTACCGCGAGCTCTCGCACCGTAGGAGAGACAATCAGTCCACTGATACTGTCCAGTTGAGTGTTCAGATTCATGACCTGTTCTTTTGAACAGAGTATTAAGAGCGTGTGTGTTTCAGAGTTGGCATCCTGTGATTAATTACCGGGGCTCCGCCCTAAAGACGTCCTGATTGCCTGTGAGTGTTATTCAACCTGTTCTGAATTATTAAGAGCTTTTAATATAACACTGGCATCAGTAGCAGCTGATTTAGAGTTAAGCTGTAGAACAGTGTGGATCTTAACAGAAGTGCTGCTGTTTTTTGAAAGAGACTCTTGATTTCTGTCTAGTCTTGGATGATTGCTCTTCATGGGTATGAGGGAGATTTGTGTTTGGAAAGGGCTCATTTTAGCCCTTTTCCTCTTTGCTGTTGAGGGACAGAAAAGGCCGTAAGTACCATGTGCTTTGAAGTGAACATAAGTGGCCTAATGTTTAATGCTGATGCAGTTTTAAATATGGCAAAATGAATCCCCAAAGATATAACTGTTGGATCAAAGTTAATTAATCATGTTGTACTCTTTGCCCATCTAGTGGTCAAAGGATGAATCAGACCTACTAAACTGCTGTTCATTACATGTGATACTCACTGCAGAGTCAAATTAGGACAAGCTCCTCCTCTCTGGAGCTCCAAGGGGGTGGGGTTATAGAGTTGTGGGTGGGATTAAGTTGTGGTTGGATATTATTGTTCCACTCATTAGGCCCAAATTACATTTGTTCCTCGCTGGAGCTCTAGTGGCGAGCTAAATAAACTTCACCTATTTTCTCTGCAGTGAGCAACTTCTCATTCATTATCAAGTTTTAGTTGATCTAAATGCGTCTGTTGAAGGTTTTTTTTTTTTTTTTTTCAGTTGAAGTTTCTTGTTCCTCATTGTTTATGTATTTCTGAACAAAATGGCTGTCTTGTGTTCATATTTTGGACCATGGAAGCCCAGCGTACCAATTCTGTGGTTAACAGGTTTTTTTTTTCAGCAGGTTAAAGGTTTCACACCCGGACAACCAACCCCACGTACTTCCAAGTTATGGAATAATTAAAAAAAGATTATGGTCTAAAGGGGTGGTTACACTTCAATTTGTTCCATTGTCAGACAGGAAAGCAAACTCGTGTGGAAAGTTTCGAATTTCGCTGCTCCAAAGGTCAACTCTGACCTGAGAATTCGCATCGCGTGAAGATGAGTGGACCAATAGAACATCACTGCTTGACCTTTTTGCTGAATAAAAACAAAATTATTTGTAGTGAAATAGAGTACTATTTTGTTATGTTAAGTTCATGTTTATAAAAAGACGTAACGTGGCCTACTCTGAACAGTTTTCCAGGTGACTGAAGATACCCGTGACTCTGAGGGACGGCAGTGGGGCGAGGGCTCAGGGTTGGTGGACAGTCTGGCTTGTGGTGTTCTCGTTCCAAGGCTTTGTCGTCCCATTTTCGACCTGATTGGTCTCGATAGCAATATGATCACGACATTATAGTTTCAATAACTTGTATGCAGTACCGCTCTACATTCACTCACCCTCAGACACGCTCCATGACTTTAATAAGCCACACTCAAGATAATTTGAGTACAAATTGACTTTGAAAATTATGACGCAAACTGAAAATGAGAATTTACATTTTAATTTGTCTTGTCACTATTGCATGAGCATTTGAGTTTTGTAAAAACTGTTTGCAGTTTCTTTCACGTTTGCCTTTTCATTATAATATCAGCAGACTTGCTTCAAGATTGAAGTTAAAATGAAGTGTCATCACCAATTGCTCTTTTTTTTTCAATTTGACGGATGCATTGTGACTGAAATTAATTTTTCAATTTTCTTTTGCGTACAGTTTTCTATAATAAAATGGTGAATCTGGTTTTAGTTCATTTATCACTTAATGTACTTAAAATTGGCGGAAAATGCTATACATGGATGTCTACTGTAGCGATCAAAATAGATTGAGCCACCTTAAAAGTAACTTGTTGCTTCAAGTAACGTTTGTATTGATCACATGATGCCACTAGGTGGCTATGAATGTAAAACTATATTGTCATTGAATCATTTGAGAGATTTACTCAAACACTTGAGTAATGAAAGAAAAAAAAATCAAATTTTCAAATTCACTGCAGCAGTAACATTTTTATCAGAACCTTTAGTACAGTGTTTCCCACCCATATTCCTGGAGGCCTCAAACACTGCACATTTAGCATGTTTCCCTAATCAAACACCTGATTCCAATCATCATCTTAGAGACTCCAAGACCTAAGAATGTGCTTGGCAAACATTACTCTGGTAAACATGTTATTTTAAGTTCTGTTCAAAATCGTGCAGCTCTAATACCACCCCACCTTCCCATTCCAACCCAGTCGCTTTGGGCTAGTTTTGATGCACAGACTTGGCAGCCACTCTCTGTTAGTGTTTTAACCAATGTACACATTCTGACCTGATTCCTTTTAGTCTCTGAATCTAAACTTGTTTACACAGGTTATTCATGGTGACGTTCCCTGCAGTGATTGAAACTGGATCTGACGCCAAATTGTGTGCGAGTCTTCTGAAGCCCCAAGAGAGTCTCACAATGACCATCTCTCTGCTTGATGAAAACGGGATGACTCAACTTGTGCGGCAGGCTTCTTCAAAGCCATTTCACCGCTGCTTTAGTTTCCAGGTCTGTCATTAGATGCAAGTGGGAAATTACTATTATTATTAATATTATTATTTTGACTGGTTTGTAGGTTAACTGAGTTTCTCTACAGGCTCCTCTAGTAGATGGAGAATCTGTGCAGACGCTGAAGGTAGAAGTTCAAGGGAAGGTCTTCAGAGCGACTGAAGAGAGGAAAGTCATGTTCAGACGTTACCTGCCTTTGACCTTCATCCAAACAGACAAACCCATCTACAATCCAGGGCAAATAGGTGCGCTGCGAATGATCCTTTGTTTAATATTAAAAGTGTAGAATGTCCATTACACAAGTTCTGATTGTCTTCAAGTGCATTATGCAATAAATGTGAGTACTGTATTTGCTGTTTTTGCAGTGAATTTCAGAGTTGTCACCATGGATGCCAAATTTGTGCCTGTTGATCAGATGGTAAGGCCTGGCCATGAACAAATTGCATGTAAAAATCATAAATACAGTTTTGTACTTTGCTGCATAAATGTTTGCTTTTTAAATGCTTAATACTCCTGTCTTTGTCTTACAGTACAATCTGGTGGTGGAGGTAAGAATGTTTGACTCCTGAATAGAGCTGACGCAGCTCTTTGTTTTTGCTTTTCACTTTTTCCTGAGCTGTTAATTGTTTTAATAGGACAATCAGAAGAACTGGATTGGTCAGTGGACAAACATTTCCTCGACGGAGTGGATATTGCAGCTTTCTCACGAGCTAAACCCAGAGGCTCAGATAGGGATGTACACACTAAAGCTTTTATTGGTGATCAAACAATCTCCCAGGTTTTTGAGGTGAAAAAATATGGTAAGTCATTATGTATAAAATGTGCAGTAGTTCAATGACAAGACTGAGGTCTTATCTAAAGCATTTTGCTTCTGGTTTAGTTTTACCCAAGTTTGACATGACCGTAAACACACCACAGATGTACAGCGTTGCAGATGTGGGACTGAAAGTTGAGGCTTGTGCCAAGTGAGTGATTCTTTCATTTTCTTGCTGCCACATTTCTTGTCTTGTGGTTGGTCACTTGATCATGTTCCTTGTGACCTTTCCCAGATACACATATGGCCAACCTGTACCTGGTCAAGTCTTGGTGGAAGTATGTCGCAAGCCATTTCCATACGTTTTAGCTCCTGAGTTGACCCGTTGGTGCCTGAATCAAACTGCAGAGGTGTGTGTGACTCCTGCCTTACAGTGCAGGGTTTTTCTTCTGCTTGTGCCTGACTTGAATGTGACCCTTTGTTCTGCTACCAGATGAATGTCACTGGCTGTGCCTCCCTTACCGTCGATACGTCAGTGTTTTTCAACACCAAATTTGAAAATAATATGCAAGACACTTTTCTTGTAAATGTGAACATCACTGAGGAGGGAACAGGTGAGCAATTGGCTGATCTTAACCAACAGCACATGAATGGAGGAAGTTGACTTGTTAGTTTGGTGCATTTGTTTCTTTTCCCCCCAGATGTAGTGATGTCAAAATCTGCAACAGTGTCCATTACATTTGAAGTCGGCAAGGTCACGTTTGTGGACATCCCCGATCGTTTTGAACCTGGATCAATGATTAATGGAAAGGCAAGTAAAAGTGAATTCCTTGTCGCAGAAGCCTTCACATTGGTTCCCTTTCCTAACCTTGATCATTCCCAACAGATATCAGTGTCTCGTTTCGATGACACTCCAATCGCGAACAAAGTGGTTTATCTCCTGGATGGTAACAGCTGGCCCAACAAACTGCTGATGGATCTGACCACAAACCAGAAAGGACTGGCCACATTCTCTCTCAGCACTGCTAATCTTCCTAAAACTGCTCTCAATCTCGTGGTACGATTTGCTCTTTGTATCTTGTGAAATGCTTAATCTCTCACAAGAAACCGATTGCATTCATTGTTCCACAGGCTAGTGTGACTCCAGCGGTTGTTTATGGTTACAAATCACCATACTTCACTACAGATACAAGGGTTGTTCAGCTTCTCCAACCTGATTCTTCCAGTAACCCATCTAGTGAACTGACTATAGTGAAGCTCGAGCAGCCGCTCAAATGTGGTGCTTCGTTTCCAGTGACCGTCAAGTATTCTTTTGTTGGAGAGGCTGGTGGCTACAGCACTGACATCATCTATATGGTGAGTGGACATCAGTGTGTGTTTTTCTTTTTTTCTTTTTTTTTTTTTTTAAATTGCTCTGGCCTGTCTGATCAGCACATTTTATGCACCCGTTTGTCCCTTGTCAGGTCTTGTCCAGAGGAGTGATCGTTCTTCATGGATTTCGGACAGTCACAGCGAGGGCTTCTAATACAGTGACAAGCGGCTCCGTGTCGTTCCAGCTGTCTGTCAGTGTCGATATGGCTCCGGTAGTGCAGATTCTGGTCTACTGCGTTCTGCCCAGTGAAAATGTTGTTGTTGGTAGTGTGTCATTTGACACCGAAATGTGTCTACCAAACCAGGTATGATGTGCACTAGCATCTTTTGGCTTCAAGTGGGGAATTGTGATGTGTCCTACAGCGTATTGGTCCTTGTTCCAGGTGTCTCTACAATTCTCTCCTGCTACGGCCGTTCCTGCTGAGGGAAATGTTCTGACTGTCTCTGCTGAAGCAGGATCTCTGTGTGGCATCAGTGCTGTAGATCAGAGCATCCGGATCATGGAGCCAGGAAGACGTCTGAGTGCTAAAATGGTATCCATGTGCAGTTGATTTAAATTCTTGTTGGTCTTGACATTCAGGTTCAACTTTAGAGTTGAGTAATGCTGGAGCAATCGAACAAACCTATGCTTTTATGTGAATGTTAATACAATTTTTAGTGTACATTAATGCCTAACATTTTGAACATTGACCATAGCATGTCAAACATTAATGAATTACTTAAACAATTTTTCGTAATCATGTGCCAAACAAACACTTTTTCATGGTCCCAGGTGTTTGACTTGCTCCCAGTGCGATCGCTATCAGGTTACCCGAACAGCATTCTGGAAGAACCAGAGTGTCTAGGTTTTCGACCCAGTCCACCTTTTCAACCCATTCTAGATTTTCGTAGAGATCGTCGAGCTCTTCGTATTCCTATGAATCCTCCCTACACTTTTCCTACAAATCAAGCCTACACGACCTTCAAGGTAGAAAACCATTCATGACCATGTAGTCACTGAATATGGAGTCACTGACTTGAAATCTGATTGCGTTTTGACTTGTCACTCTGACAGAGCCTGGGAATGAAGATTGCAACAAATCTCGATGTGCAAGCCCCTCCGTGCCTGCTGTATCCCAGTTTCCCAGAAGGTAGGTCAATGCAGAGCAAATTGTGGTTTTGGATGGATTTAAATCTTATTTTTTTATAAATGGAACAAAAGGGGCAGTTATCAACCCTGTTTATTCTGCAGACAATGACAGTTCTGAGTAAGTGTGTGTAATATCACTTGTCTCTTTCAGTGATGAATTTTCATGGTCTTCCTGTGGCAATGCCTGAAAGGGCTCCGGCTGAAGTGGCTCTGGCTGAAATGACTCCTCTAGAAGCAGAAAGTGCTGGAAGTGACACTTCCTCTTTTGAAGTAACCGTCAGGACATACTTTCCAGAAACATGGCTCTGGCAGCTTGCTCAAGTGGCGTTAGTAAACCATCTTGTATTACTTCTAAAGCTATTAGGTTTTTGCCCATAGATTTTTACTTCTCCTGTTCCCATTATTTCTCTCTTCTGCTGTCCTTCAGAGACACTGGATCCACACAAGTTCCCCTCATTGCTCCTGACACTATCACCACATGGGAGACTGAGGCGTTCTGCCTATCCTCAAAAGGTTTTGGTTTGGCTCCTCCTGCTCTGCTGACGGTCTTCCAGCCCTTCTTCCTGGAGCTCTCCCTGCCGTACTCCATCGTCCGTGGGGAGTCTTTTGATCTGAAGGCCACGGTCTTCAGCTATCTGTCCAACTGCATCATGGTCTGCCATGGTTTATTTCTTTATATAATGGTTCTGTATGAAGGTCATGTCTTTGCTCCATGTGCTGTTTTGTTGGCAGGTTAAAGTAACTCCAGCATCATCCACAAACTTCACTCTTAAACCATATACTGATCCATATTCATCCTGTATTTGTGCCAGTGGGAGAAAGACCTTTAAATGGGTTCTCTCAGCTTCTGTTCTTGGTCAGTTTTGGACCACCTGTCTCTAAATTAGAGGTGTATATTAGGTGTTGCTCACTTCCTTTGTCACTGCAGGAACAGTCAATGTGACTGTCAATGCTTCAGCTGAACCATCCCGGACTCGATGTGGCACTGAAGTCGTGACTGTGCCAACAAGAGGACGCATTGACGCAGTCACTCGAAGTCTACTTGTCCTGGTGAGTGTTAACCAGCCTTCTGGGGTTTGATCATGGAGCTCATGTTTTACTGATATGGTGTTTTATTGCCTTTATAGCCTGAAGGAGTTGAAAGGACAAACACCCAGAGTTTTCTACTGTGTCCAAAGGGTTTGTTTGCACTCAATGCATTCTCCCTGTACAGCCAAACATTAGCCTAGATTTCACTCTGTACATGCTTGAGATATCATTAGAAAGCATGGCATTAGTTTTCACTGTTATGCTGATACGGAGCTGTATATTTCTTCGCTCGCTTACAAATTTAACCAAATCACAAAATTAACAGACTGCATAGCTTATATAAAAAAAAAAAAACTGGATGACTAGTAATTTCCTACTACTTTCTGAATCTCTTATTTAAAAGCCACACTTCTAGTATATTTAAAACCGCATTCTTCCATCTTAATAGATCTAAATTACGACATGTACTAACTGTTCTGCATTTTTCAATGAGACCATATGCATTCATGACCTCAAGGCTAGATTATGGTAATGCTCTAATAGGTGCTTGCCCTGCACACATAATGGACAACATGTAGTTTGATTTCTTACCAGAATCAGGAAATATGACCATATTAGCCGATTCTGTCAACACTGCATTGGCTTCCTATTAAACCTAATTTAAACATCAATTTTTTAATATTGCTGATTACTAACAAAGCACTAAATGGTTTAGCTACCCAGCACTCGAGCGAGCTCTTAACCCATTATAGTCCTTCACGTCTATTGTGATATCAAATTTCTGTCCAATTGATAATGCCTGGAATATTAAAATCAACTGCTGGTGGCAGATCATTTTATATTTGGCACCTAAACTTTGGATCTTTCTACCATTGTCCAGGAAGCAAACTCTGTTGTCAGTTCAAATCTAGACTAAAAACGCATCTCTTTAACCTAGCATACACATGGCACATTCTCAATGTTAGGCTGCATAGATTAGGTCAGCCAGACATGGGAACACGTCCCATAAGACCTGATGTACTCGTTTCATAAGAAGAATGGCGTCTACGCTAATATTAGTCTGTTTACCCTAGTCCGCCGTAATCCACATCTGATAAAGGCCCTGCGCCTGGACACTACAACGCAGTCCTGAAGTGTCAACTAGTGTCTCCCATGTGAAGGCTTCCTTCACCTCTTTACAGATGGTACAAACGTTATCAAATGATTCCTGTTCACATGGATCCGTGGAAACTACTAACAATTTTGTATTATGCAGGCCAGACGAGTAATTTGTCAACTTTTTTTTCTTTAAGGCGAGACACTACAGGTGAATAGGGTTATTTTTTTTTTAACTAGCAGATATCACCATGAAACTTTCCCAGTTGATTACCTACATTTAGATGAGAAAAATATATTACAATTTCTGTAATTTAATGTTTAAATATGCAAATTTGGCATTATCTAATGAAATGTGCACTAATTTGCATATTTAAAAAAAAAACGAAATCTGAGTATTGGATAAAGCCAGGTTCAAAATTATTTCATTGTGTTCACATATTAGATGGGGAAAAATTACAGAGGGATTTCTGTATATCTACTTTTGTTATCCTGTAAATCAGAATATACTGTCAATAGCCTTAAAATGATTTTCGCCATGTTTTTTGGAATACAATGTTATAAATCAGGCTAGGAATAATATATTTACAAATTCCTCTGTGTCTTCATATTATAACTGGGTACAAAACTGAAAAGTTTGGTGTATATAGGTGCTAGGGTAGCCTACTGAAGTGGAGATTTCGGACTTGGAGTAGCCTATGAGAAAGTCATTTTGAGAAAACAGGCTTTAAACATTTAGCATCAGCCAATGAGATCGCGCATTTAGAGTTAAATCCCCCCCCCCCCCCTTTTACTTTCACGGTTGGTTGCTGGTAAAAAAGAAATGACCATATTTGGATCCGACAGCGTTGAACAGGAGAAAGAGAGCTTGCTAATGGTGTGTGTGATGACAGGGTGCCGATCGCGATCGCAGAGCAGCGGAGATTTAAAATGCCAACTTTTGAAAAATTTATGAGAAATCTACAGACGCAAACAGACAAAGTGTAGTAAAATAAAGACCTAAATGTGTATTTTGGACTTTTTTTCAGCACAAGTCTGAAAGACATGCTATTGAAGACAATCCAAAAATCTCAAAATTGATTATTTTTTTTGCCTGCCGTGTCTCGCCTTAAGAAATACAATTTACTGACTCAAATCTACAGAGACACTACATGCTTATACATTCATCCTCACATTCATACCCCAAAAATATGCATGAGAAAAGGTTTCATATAATAAACATAGAATATTATTCAATTTGTTTTCATCTAATTTGTTGCTTTCTGCTATTATCTTTTCTAAAAGAAGATGCGACCTTATAACATTCTTAAAACACAAGCATGATACTTTGGTTTTAAAAATAAACATTTTCCCTATTAATAAAATGGTATTTATCACAAGCAAACGTCCTGTAAAATGACCAAGTAGGGTAGACTGGGGGTACAGTTGAGACACTTTTTGCGTTTTGATTTTTCAAACAAAAATAGATACTGAAAAGTGAATTTCTACATGACATGCCACATGACATTTCATTGGATTGCAGACCAAGATATTATCAATCAATAATACCCATAAGTAGTTTATATTTTCCACAATTAGCTCATAAAAATAAGGTGCTTTTTGTCTCTCAACTGTACCCATATGTGGTACAGATGAGACGCCCATTTTTAATGTAAAGGTATCTTAAGTTTTAAGTTTATTTTATTGCACATATAACATTTAAAATACAACTTTACAAATCCATTAAAGAAGAAAACAAAAAAACATACTGTGCGGGAGAGAGTGAGAAGACCATGAGGTCTTATAAAACCACCTCCCCAAAATCTCAATTAAATAGACATCAAATTACATGATCAACCAAGACAATACAATCAATACTTAAATAAGTTTCTTGTAAATTTGTTATATTAAAATGATTAATGTCAACTTTTTTCAGCTCTCTTTTGAAAGAGTTTAGAGTGATTTTCGTCTTTAAAACGGGGTCTAAATGATTCCAGAGGGAAGGCCCTCTGTATTTCAGTGTATTGATTAGCTGTAGTTCTACAAAACGGAAGATAAACGCCTTGTGGAATAGGCATGAACATCCGAAGAATACATGAAAAAGTTATTAAAAGCTCTGGGTATAATATTTGTCATAGTCACATACTTATACATAAAAACATTTATGCAATAGATGTTAACATTAAATATTGTCAAGATGTTATATTTTATGAATAGCGACAATCTATTTAATGTCAATCTATTTGAATTGCTCATAATTCTCAAGAATTTATTTTGTATTAATAAAATCTTATTTAAATGTTTGACAAGTTGCACCCCAAATAATATTACAGTACAGAATGTGGGGATAGATTAAACTGTAATATAATGTTTTCATACATGAAATATCAATCAAAAAGCGAACTCTACTCAATATACCAACAGATTTCATTATTTTTCTGCAAACATGTTCGAATATATTTCCAGGTTAATTTTTGGTCAATGACACATAAAAATTTAATTTGGTTCACTTGGCTAATTTTTAAGCCATCAATTGATGCCTCCTATCCTATGTCCTGACAATCTCCTTTTTTTTTTTTGTGCTAAAAATCATAAAATTAGTTTTTTGTATATTAAGAGAGAGTTGATGTTTTTAAACCATTTAGAAATATTTTGTAATTCATTTGCTTCTCTTATGTGTCAATGTTAGAATGAGATAATATAAGACATGTATCATCTGCAAACATGAGTGGCATAACATTTTTACAAACAACTCTTAAATCATTGATCTAAATTAGAAATAATAGAGGTCCCAAAATGGACCCCTGCGGTACCCCACATAAGTTGTCTCCTATTTGAGCTCAGATTGTTAACATAAACAAATTGCTCTCTCTCTTCTAAATAGTTTTTTACCCAAGTTCATAACTAAATGTTCATTGCAAATATAATAAATAAAGAAAAAAAAAACAATTGGGCAACATGTTTATTTATTCATCCATTTAAATTCATTAATTTTATTAAAATCAGCACTGGTTAAAATGTATAAAACAGGAACAATATATTTATTAATAATACAGTTTAAATATCACCAATATCAAATTTTATTTTCATTTGCGTCCTATGCGGGCTAATTACGACCATAAACCTGTTATCATAACACTGAACAACTAAACAGTGTTTTTCTTAATAGAAATCTATCGGGGGTACAGTTGATGCACTGTCTCAACCATACCCCGCTAGCCACCTCGCACATTTCTCTAGATTTTGCAATGATCTTGACACAATACCATGAAATATGCCAGTTTTTAGAGCACACAATAACATTTGTGATGACACCCGTTACGTTTAACAGTCACATAAGGATAAGCTATTCAGTGTGGAGTGTGCATGGTGAAGTGAACGTCTTACCTTAGAAAAAACAACTTTTGCCGATATCATCGGATCGGAGATGCGTCCATTGTTCAAATTTCCCACAATCAAAGAGGACACTAATACGCATGTGCACAGCAAAAATCACAACTTATGCTTGCTGCGCATGCAAGTTATTTAAGGTGTCTCAACTGTACCCGGTCTACCCTACAATAGTTTGAGGTGTTATGGTAAATTCAATTCTAGCCGTCTTTAACCAAACTTGGACACTTGACCAGACTTTATATACTACTGGGCAAATGTAAAATAAATGTAGTTGTATTTGACTATATTTTTTAAATTGTCTGGTATGTGAATACCTAAATTATCTATGGAGCAATTTGTCCATCTAATAGGGGCCGAACAACTTAACTTAAAATCTGTACCATTTATAGTCCCTATTCTCAATATATGGCACTTCTCAATTTGGTTTCAAACCTGGTATTTTAGAAAACATATTTAGATCTGTAATCAAGGCTTCCAAAGTAGATCGTTTTGGTTGTATAAAAAAGGTTGCATCATCAGCATACATTGTAAGTTTTGTCTCTGTGCCATTCGGCTTCAAACCTATGATCTCTATATTTTTTCTAATTTTTAATTGCTAATATTTCAATACATATCAGGAACAAATATGGTGACAACGGACACCCCTGACGAACCCCTTGTGTTAGGGGAAATCCTGTAGATAAATTTGTAAAGCGTTTCAAACCATTTGATAAAATTCTCTCAAATTAAAATAACGAAGACATTTCTTAATAAACTCCCATCTAACTTTATCAAAGGCCTTTTCAAAATCCGCTATAAATAATAATCCTGGCTGTTGAGTTTTTATAGAAATCTACAGTGTCAAGTATCGGTCTCATTGTCACCAGTAAATCTTCTTTTCATAAACCCTACTTGCTCCTTCCCTATAATACAATCAATTCCTTTTTTCATTCTTAATGCAATGCATTTGGAAAGAATTTAATTTGTCAGCTTGTTAAGAGGAGACTCATCTGCGCATGCACATTCAAACATCCTATAAACTGATGGCATGCTTTTTTTTTAAGTTTGAAATGGGTTCCAAGGTGCACGTTTTGAGAAACGTCATTTATCTTCGTGCAAAGTTTGACTTCTTGAGCCACAAAACTCTGTCCTGCAAATGAGTGGCCAGAACGCATTAAGTTCTGTTTTCAGTTAAAACTCTTTTGTCCAAGCGGCCCCTAATTTAATAACTAATGATCTTTGCATTGGAAGTGAATCAAACTAAATTTAGCTGGACAACAGATTGTTTTGGCTTTACAGCAGCTCTAGAATACTTTCCTATTATCACTGTAAAGCTGCTTTGAAACATCTGTATTTGTTAAAAGTGCTATATAAATGAAGGTGAGTTGTCTAGAGCTCAATACTGATCCATTCTTTTCGGTCTGAAGGAAACGTTCTTTCTGAAGACGTGACTCTGACGTTTCCAACAAATGTGGTTCAAGGATCTGCCAGATGCTCAGTTTCAGTCCTCGGTAAAACGTATCATTCAGTAAAAGCTGATGGGTAATATTAGCAGAATATTCTGATTTTTATGCTTGACCTCTTGTAGGGGACATAATGGGCCGTGCGCTGAAGAATCTGGATAGGTTATTACAGATGCCTTATGGCTGTGGAGAACAGAATATGATTGTTCTTGCTCCCAATATTTACATCCTACTGTACCTTGAAGTAACGGGGCAACTCACCGCAGCCATCCGAGAGACTGCCACAGGCTTCCTTAAGAGCGGTATGGAAAATCCACTTTATATAGGAGACTAAATTCCAAGAAAGTTTAGTCCTCCTCTTCCCCTTGGAGTGCCAGACTGTCTAACTACTTTCCTGACCAATGTACATGTGACTTTTTGCCTTATCAGGATATCAAAGACAACTGAACTACAGACACACTGATGGTTCATACAGCACATTTGGTAGTGATGAATCAAATACATGGTGAGTTTCATATTATGTTACTGTTCTGTGTAATTTGTGGCACCAGCCGTTTGTAAGTTCAGTTTGATTTCTTCTCCATGGCCAGGTTGACTGCCTTTGTCATGAGGTCTTTTGGTCTAGCGAGGCAATTTATCTTCATTGATCCACATGTCCTGCAGAGTGCAAAGGATTGGTTGATCAGCAAGCAGGGTTCAGACGGCTGTTTCATTCAGCAGGGAACTCTGTACCATAGTGATATGAAGGTGCATTACATGTTTGTGAAGCTATGCTCTAACCAATTGACATGGTGCGTGACATTCTTAATGATTATATTTGTATGTTTTTAGGGTGGAGTTGGTGATGAGGTGACCATGACTGCCTACATTGTTGCATCGCTGCTTGAACTAGGTGTCCCCACCATGGTAAAAACATCTCCAGTAGTTCTATGAGCTCCTTAAAGATGACCTTCCTGTTCTGGCTGTCTAATATTTGCTTTGATTTTTCAGGATCCTGTCATTACAAATGGTCTGTCATGCCTGAGGCCTGTCGTTGGGAATCTGGCAAACACTTATGCCACGGCTCTGCTGACCTACACCTTCAGTCTGGCTGGGGAGATCACCACTCGATCACAGCTTTTAACTTCCTTGGACAACCATGCCATTTCTGATGGTGAGATTTACCAGTCTCTTGATGGTTCATCAGGGTCTTTGGCTTAAACCCCCCCCCCCCCCCACCCCCATCTCCTTTTCTAAGGCACTAAGCTCCATTGGTCTCAGACGACATCTGGTGATACTCTGGCGGTGGAGATCAGCTCTTACGTGCTGCTAGCGGTTCTCTCTGTTCAGCCTCTCACAACAGCTAATCTGGGCTATGCTAACCGCATTGTCAACTGGCTCGTGACCCAGCAGAATCCCTATGGAGGCTTCTCATCCACCCAGGTGCCTCTGACTAACAAACATGAGTGCAATAATTTATGAGTGGAGTTTTTAATCTGGTGCTTGGTTTTAGGACACTGTGGTGGCTCTTCATGCCCTGTCTGTGTACGCTGCTCAAGTGTTCAGCTTGGATGGCTCCAGCACTGTTACTGTACAGTCCTCAGTAGTTGGAGGAGACTCTATGGGGGTAATTTGATGCCAATATTATTGAAAATGGACAGACTAAAAGTCACAAATAGATATTTCAACTTGTAAACACAAAACACAATCTACAAATAGATTAATAATCCGCAAACAAAGTCCTCACGATCCGCAAATGTAAAACAAGATCTACAAATAGATACAAAGTCCTCAAACAAACTGTTTGTGATCCACAAATTTAAATCATGATCTACAAAAAGATTAAAAATCCACAAATAAACACATCCCGATTCACAAACTGAAATCAGTGACTTGTACTTGAAAACCAGGATTTGAATGAATGTAAAGTGACTTGTTTGCAGGTGCAAATCATGTTCTGTTTGTAGATTGTGTCACATTTGTTTTCAGAATTCTGACACTATTGTTTCGCTGTTGTGACAAAATAATGCCATAATAATTGAAAATGAAGAGACTATGGGTCAAAATGCATATTAAAATTTGTAAACACAAAACAAGATCTACAAATAAATGTAAAATCTACAAACAGACTCCTCATGATCTGCAAATGTAAATCAAAATCTACAAATAGATAAAAAAATCCACAAACAGACTCTTCATGACATACAAATATAAAATATGATCTACAAATAGATTTAAAATCTGCAAACAAACCCTTTAGGATTCACAAATACAAACCAGTGACTTGTATTTGACAACCAGAATTTGAATGAATGCAAAGTGATTTGTCTGGGCATGAGGATCATTGTTTGTTTGTAGATTGTATTGCATTTGTTTTCAGAATTTTGGCACAAATGTTTCGCTTTTTTTCCATTAAAAAATCTACAAATGCCCTCCTCACAATTTGCAAACAAACACAGTCTAACTTGTATTGTCAAACCAGTGTAAAAATAAATTCTTACACATTCTGTGCAAAGTTCAGCATGCAAGTGTTGAATCTGTGTTTGCAGATCACAGGGCATTCACAGATCCCTCTGCACACGTCTACAGATCTTTTTGGCACTATCTTTCCGCAGAGTGTGTGACTACGATCCACACGTGTAGTCAGCCAATCAGGTGTATTGCTTCAATATGATGTCACGCCCCCTCAATAAGCCCTTTTCAAAATAAGAGCTGAGACACTTCCATTTACCGTTGCCGGTGTCACCGCGCTGGGGAAGGACGGACTGACCGACTACGCTCACAAGATGGGTTGTCAGGTAAGCAGTGGCTCGACTAAGTAGCATTTAAAGTGTATGACATTTAAAAAATACTTGTATCGCACCCCAGCATGATTCACTATCGTTAAAACCTGCCCAGAAACCGGCTCACCAACATCCTGGCGTTAGCCTAATAATATCATTTAGCTTTTGCTGGCTATAAATAAACATGTGTAACGTTACAGAACAACAGCACATCCAGTTAACGTTAGCACACTTTGTCCCAAATAAAATAGACGTTCTCTGGGGACGTATCGACACTATGGGTCTTGGGGGGCTTACGGGGGGTTGGGGGGCTTACGGACTTTTGACTTGAGCTCCGCGGCTGAAGCTCCGCGAACGGCGACGGACTTTGGACTTGAGCTCCGCGAACGGCGACGGACTTTGAACTTGAGCTCCGCGAACGGCGACGGACTTTGGACTTGAGCTCCACGGCTGAAGCTCCGCGAACGGCGACGGACTTTGAACTTGAGCTCCGCGCGAACGGCGACGGACTTTGAACTTGAGCTCCGCGAACGGCGACGGACTTTGGACTTGAGCTAGGGTGACCAGACGTCCCGTTTTTCCCGGGACAGTCCCGTATTTCAACTCTAATTTTAGTGTCCCGACTTATTATGAAAAAATCATGTTTTGTCCCGTATTTCATCGTTAATATATATATTTTTTATATATTATAGTTTTCGTTGAATACGCGCATGACAGAGAGGGAGAGAGAGAGCGAGAGACCTTGCGTGTGTGTGCTAGAGTAGCCTACGCATTAATACGCACGGCTTTATCCCCCGGTACCACGCCCCTGTTGATCAACACAGAGCTGCTGTTGTCTTGCAGGTTTTGTCTGGTAAACAATCTGCTATGTTTCGGAAAGCTATGTGCTCATGTCTTTTTTTTTCTCTTCCCTCTAGTCTGCAGAATCCGGACTGGAGGTGGCCCAATCTGTTTCCAGACCTGCCATACTGCTGGGGTTTTTTTTTTTTTTTTCGTTTTTTTTTTTTTCCTCTGTGTTGCAGGTTTTTTTTTTGTGTGTGTGTGTTTTTTTTTTTTTAAGAACTTAATGGCTTTATCCAGTTTGTCATTTTTTTTAACTTGGCTTTATCCATGCAACTTGATTTTGTGTTTGGATATAATGGTGACGTTGTCTTATGTCGATTCAGGAATCTCAAACCTTTCTGGTGCAATCTAGTCCATATTTGAGGGCTTTTGCCATAGTGGATTTTGGTTTAATTTGTAAACTGAATATATATATATAATTTCCCTCTGTAGTATTTTCATTAACAGAATAAAGGTTTTGCAAATCTGAAAGTGGGTTTCAGATAGCGTTAAGGTGTGTCAAAATTTTACTTAAGTAAAAATGGTGTTAGTAGGCCTACCATTTACTTAAATGACCAGGGCACATTGGTCAGTAAAATGCAAGGTACACTTTAACATCAATATTCACACAAAAATATCAGATATAATAATGAAACTGACAGGAACATTTTACTCCATTATACACTACTTTATACACAGTTGACCATGTGCAATACGTAAACAACTGCAAAGAAAAAAAAGCGAGTGGGAGATGCCACAGTCCACTTCTAAATCATGTTACCTCAGTCATATCATGATAATGGAAATTAATATTTGCTGTATGCTGCTCTCACAGATTTAACTATTGTCAAAACCTGGCTCAACAGGAGACTAAAGAGGAAAACCCCCACAGGTCTGAAAATATTAGATATTTTAATTAGTAAATTACAGAAAATATACAATTGTATGTGTCTGTCAGATCATTATGTATGAATGAATGAGTGGAGTGTGTAGGCTTATTCGCACGGGAGAAATCGTATTACCTGGTGACCTCTAGTAATTTGTAATAATTGCGATCCCGTCCGAATCGGCCATGTCTGTAATTTGTAAAGTAAAAATTCCCCCGCAAATTACCTACTATATTTCGCCGAACGCTGAGGTCCTGTGATAATATTAGTCCCGTGCGAATCGGCATCTGGCCGGATCGTATATCATTTTTTCAAGATTTTTGTTTCATGTGCGCCTTTTTATCCATCTTTCGCGAAAAATGGAGGCTGGTTTGGAGTGTTTTGATAGTAGGCTATTTTGGGTGCTGAGTCATATTGCTTTACACAACTACACAATTTGCAGAAAATGAAAGCTGAAGATCATCAGAAAAGCAAAACAAAAAGAATGATTAGATGGAGATGAATGACATGTATAGCAGCATGCTGTAAGGAACTTTATTCTGTTTATGTCATGATATCATACAGCCAGTGGTGGAATGTAACGAAGTAAAATACTTTGTTACTTTACTTAAGTAGCCTACATTTTTCACGTATCTGTACTTTACTTAAGTAGAATCAATAGTGCATACTTTTACTTCGTTACTTTTTGCAGCAATTATTATACTTTCTACTCCACTAAATTTCTACAATGTTTCGTTAAATTTTTGTTACATTTTCTGATCAGATTTCCCCCCTGCCAAAACAAGGATTGAAAAAAATCTCCATGTTTTCGGTGCTGACCCGAAACATGTAGGCTAGGCCTAACTCTGGCGCAGTGTCACCAGCAAAGATGAAGTTGACGATGCTGACGCGCGATCTTCGCAGTGAACTCGCCAGAGATAAATTAACATTTCATACGGATTACATGCAGAGAACAGTCTGTTTTCTTTCGGTTTGAATTGTTCTGTTTAAAAGTAGACATTTCAGGCTTTCCTACGTCTCAGGTCTTTGAGGCAAGTACAGACCTGAGTTTCGGTTTATTTCTCCAGTTCACGCGCCTCCGTGACCTGATTATCTA
Source organism: Chrosomus eos (assembly GCA_036326025.1). NCBI lineage: Eukaryota > Metazoa > Chordata > Actinopteri > Cypriniformes > Leuciscidae > Chrosomus > Chrosomus eos. Next base: position 9,752,058 of record CM070821.1, read on the forward strand.
TTGTCTGCTATATTTACTTATTTATTAAATCCAAGCAGTTGGTTGATGAAACATAAAGTTAAACTAAAAGTTAAAGATTTGTTTGTGTTATGTCCGTTATGGATGTATATTTCCCTCCCTCATATTAAATATAAAACGCATGTGTCTGTAAACTGATATTTTTCTAATGTTTGGACTTCTTTATTAAGGGATGGATATATGTTTCAATTGGTATTAAATGCATTTTCTGAGAATTTATATTTCAAGTTTTTACTGCAAATGTCACATCCATAACGCTGGGATTGCCCAATTTTAACTTATTTATCCTATTTATGAATTTATCCTCAACTAGTTTTGTGGTGTAGGTGTAAGTAGGCCTATTGTATAATGTTAACTTCAAATAAGGGGTGAGTCGTGCCTTCACACCGCGACACAGGTTCGTGGATCTGAGTGTCTTGGTTCATATTGCATATTGTTACAGCTCTAATTAGGCCTAGAATATAGACATTAAGATAATAAATTATGCAAGTACTTTTACTTTTAATACTTAAAGTACATTTAAAATCAGGTACTTTTTACTTAAGTAGGGTTTTCTTTGTGGTACTTTTACTAAAGTAAATATGTCTCTGGTTATTTGTACTTTTACGTAGCCTAAGTACTGAGATTCAGTACTTCCTCCACCACTGCATAGCAGCTAGACCTATAACGAAAATAAATTTCCAAGCAATAGCCTGACGCCATCCGGGAGATAAGTCAGTAAATTTGAGTAAAATCAGAGGGTTCGGCTATCCCGTGCGAATGCCTCACACGAAATTCAGATGTGGCGGGGTAATTTCTAGGTCCCCAGATAATAGGCCTACTAATCCAGTGCAAATAGGGCTTATGGTGTAAAACACAAAAGAAACAGAACAGAAAAATCAGTCAGTCAACAGAATTGAACGGATTAGGACAACAAAGGAGTTGATCACTTTAAAAAAAAAATTTTGCTGATAATTTACTCACCCCCATGTCATCCAAGATGTCCACGTCTTTCTTTCTTCAGTCGAAAAGAAATTAAGGTTTTTGATGAAAACATTCTAACTAATTCTGTATTACATGAGTCATGAACACGCATCACAGAACAAGGTGAGCATTTGTGCTTATAAAACTTAAACTTTTTTATTTATTTTTGAAATGAGCGATGGTTTCGCTAGATAAGACCCTTATTCGTCGTCTGGTGTCGTTTAAAGCCCTTTGAAGCTGCACTGAAACTGTCATTTGGACCTTGAACCGTTTGGACCCCATTGAAGTCCATGGAGAAAATCCTGGAATGTTTTCATCAAAAACCTTCATTTCTTTTCAACTGAAGAAAGAAAGACGTGGACATCTTGGGTGGCATGGGGGTGGGTAAATTATCAGCTAAATATTGTTTTAAAAGAGAACTACTCCTTTGTTGTCCGAATCCTTTCAATTCTGTTGACTGACTGATTATTCTGTTCTGTTTCTTTTGTGTTTTACACCCATACACTCCACTCATTCATTCATACATAATGATCTGACAGACACATACAATTGTATATTTTCTGTAATTTACTAATTAAAATATCTAATATTTTCAGACCTGTGGGGGTTTTCCTCTTTAGTCTCCTGTTGAGCCAGGTTTTGACAACAGTTAAATCTGTGAGAGCAGCATACAGCAAATATTAATTTCCATTATCATGATATGACTGAGGTAACATGATTTAGAAGTGGACTGTGGCATCTCCCACTCGCTTTTTTTTCTTTGCAGTTGTTTACGTATTGCACATGGTCAACTGTGTATAAAGTAGTGTATAATGGAGTAAAATGTTCCTGTCAGTTTCATTATTATATCTGATATTTTTGTGTGAATATTGATGTTAAAGTGTACCTTGCATTTTACTGACCAATGTGCCCTGGTCATTTAAGTAAATGGTAGGCCTACTAACACCATTTTTACTTAAGTAAAATTTTGACACACCTTAACGCTATCTGAAACCCACTTTCAGATTTGCAAAACCTTTATTCTGTTAATGAAAATACTACAGAGGGAAATTATATATATATATATTCAGTTTACAAATTAAACCAAAATCCACTATGGCAAAAGCCCTCAAATATGGACTAGATTGCACCAGAAAGGTTTGAGATTCCTGAATCGACATAAGACAACGTCACCATTATATCCAAACACAAAATCAAGTTGCATGGATAAAGCCAAGTTAAAAAAAATGACAAACTGGATAAAGCCATTAAGTTCTTAAAAAAAAAAACACACACACACAAAAAAAAAACCTGCAACACAGAGGAAAAAAAAAAAAAACGAAAAAAAAAAAAAAACCCCAGCAGTATGGCAGGTCTGGAAACAGATTGGGCCACCTCCAGTCCGGATTCTGCAGACTAGAGGGAAGAGAAAAAAAAAGACATGAGCACATAGCTTTCCGAAACATAGCAGATTGTTTACCAGACAAAACCTGCAAGACAACAGCAGCTCTGTGTTGATCAACAGGGGCGTGGTACCGGGGGATAAAGCCGTGCGTATTAATGCGTAGGCTACTCTAGCACACACACGCAAGGTCTCTCGCTCTCTCTCTCCCTCTCTGTCATGCGCGTATTCAACGAAAACTATAATATATAAAAAATATATATATTAACGATGAAATACGGGACAAAACATGATTTTTTCATAATAAGTCGGGACACTAAAATTAGAGTTGAAATACGGGACTGTCCCGGGAAAAACGGGACGTCTGGTCACCCTAGCTCAAGTCCAAAGTCCGTCGCCGTTCGCGGAGCTCAAGTTCAAAGTCCGTCGCCGTTCGCGCGGAGCTCAAGTTCAAAGTCCGTCGCCGTTCGCGGAGCTTCAGCCGTGGAGCTCAAGTCCAAAGTCCGTCGCCGTTCGCGGAGCTCAAGTTCAAAGTCCGTCGCCGTTCGCGGAGCTCAAGTCCAAAGTCCGTCGCCGTTCGCGGAGCTTCAGCCGCGGAGCTCAAGTCAAAAGTCCGTAAGCCCCCCAACCCCCCGTAAGCCCCCCAAGACCCATAGTGTCGATACGTCCCCAGAGAACGTCTATTTTATTTGGGACAAAATGTGCTAACGTTAACTGGATGTGCTGTTGTTCTGTAACGTTACACATGTTTATTTATAGCCAGCAAAAGCTAAATGATATTATTAGGCTAACGCCAGGATGTTGGTGAGCCGGTTTCTGGGCAGGTTTTAACGATAGTGAATCATGCTGGGGTGCGATACAAGTATTTTTTAAATGTCATACACTTTAAATGCTACTTAGTCGAGCCACTGCTTACCTGACAACCCATCTTGTGAGCGTAGTCGGTCAGTCCGTCCTTCCCCAGCGCGGTGACACCGGCAACGGTAAATGGAAGTGTCTCAGCTCTTATTTTGAAAAGGGCTTATTGAGGGGGCGTGACATCATATTGAAGCAATACACCTGATTGGCTGACTACACGTGTGGATCGTAGTCACACACTCTGCGGAAAGATAGTGCCAAAAAGATCTGTAGACGTGTGCAGAGGGATCTGTGAATGCCCTGTGATCTGCAAACACAGATTCAACACTTGCATGCTGAACTTTGCACAGAATGTGTAAGAATTTATTTTTACACTGGTTTGACAATACAAGTTAGACTGTGTTTGTTTGCAAATTGTGAGGAGGGCATTTGTAGATTTTTTAATGGAAAAAAAGCGAAACATTTGTGCCAAAATTCTGAAAACAAATGCAATACAATCTACAAACAAACAATGATCCTCATGCCCAGACAAATCACTTTGCATTCATTCAAATTCTGGTTGTCAAATACAAGTCACTGGTTTGTATTTGTGAATCCTAAAGGGTTTGTTTGCAGATTTTAAATCTATTTGTAGATCATATTTTATATTTGTATGTCATGAAGAGTCTGTTTGTGGATTTTTTTATCTATTTGTAGATTTTGATTTACATTTGCAGATCATGAGGAGTCTGTTTGTAGATTTTACATTTATTTGTAGATCTTGTTTTGTGTTTACAAATTTTAATATGCATTTTGACCCATAGTCTCTTCATTTTCAATTATTATGGCATTATTTTGTCACAACAGCGAAACAATAGTGTCAGAATTCTGAAAACAAATGTGACACAATCTACAAACAGAACATGATTTGCACCTGCAAACAAGTCACTTTACATTCATTCAAATCCTGGTTTTCAAGTACAAGTCACTGATTTCAGTTTGTGAATCGGGATGTGTTTATTTGTGGATTTTTAATCTTTTTGTAGATCATGATTTAAATTTGTGGATCACAAACAGTTTGTTTGAGGACTTTGTATCTATTTGTAGATCTTGTTTTACATTTGCGGATCGTGAGGACTTTGTTTGCGGATTATTAATCTATTTGTAGATTGTGTTTTGTGTTTACAAGTTGAAATATCTATTTGTGACTTTTAGTCTGTCCATTTTCAATAATATTGGCATCAAATTACCCCCATAAGACTCTCATAGCTTCAATGTGAACCGGGACAATAGGCTGCTTTATCAGGAGAAGCGGCTGAAGAATGTTCCTGGCAAATATAGTGTTAAAACGTCAGGATCCACTTGTGTGTCTGTACAGGTATGCATCTTCACCCTATGTTTCTGTTGTGCATGTCCAAATCTTACTGTGCTTTGTTTGCTCTGCACTTATGCTGTAGGTTGCATGTTTCTACAACATCCCAACACCCGTTAAAGCCGCCAAAACGTTGAGCGTCAAAGCAAAGGTGACTGGAGACTGCCAACCGCTTGGAGCCAATCTCATGTTAAACTTCACGGTGAAGTAAGAACAGTTTTGTGTCCTGAAATCAGCTAATGTTTGACAAACAAAGGGAAGCCGTGTTCTTGACCATGTTGACAAACTCTTTATTTCCCCATCACACTCATTCAGATACGATGGTGTAAAAGCAAGCACTAACATGGTTCTAGTCGACATTAAGCTCCTGTCAGGCTTCACGGCAGATAAGTCACCGGTTCGTATGCGTTTAAGATGATTTAGAAAGTCCTAAAATGCTTGATGCTCCATCAGTTGTAATTGTCTGTAAACCATGGTCTTTTCCCCCTCAGCTTGAATTATTCGACCCGATAATAGAGCGAGTTGATGCTGAAGATGATCATGTCATAGTGTATCTGAAAGAGGTGAGACTGTACACTGGGTAAATAGCTGCCATCTTCTCGAGTGCTGTGTGCATCTGTGCTGTTCATCCTTTGTCTTGCAGGTTCCCAAAGGCGTCCCTATGAGTTACACTCTGCAGCTGAAACAGGTTCTTAAAGTGAACAATCTCAAGCCATCAGTCATAAACGTGTATGACTACTATCAGAAAAGTATGCTTTCATCCTAATCATTCATTGCTCTGGCTAAATTCAGTAAATCTAATCCAGGTCATTCTGTTCCCCTTTCAGGTGATTCGTTTGAGACCACCTACACGTCCCCCTGTCCATGATTTGATTCAGTACTGGCTTTAGGACTCATGACTTGAATAAAACCGCTTTTATACAATCAGTCCTTTTCTTGCGTGTTTTGTTTGTCATGGCATGTTCATGAGTTTCTATTCATCCTGTGATTTCAAATCCTTGTAACGTGACTGATGTAGTTCACTCGGGCAGCGGCTGTTATGTGTGGAACTTGTTTGAGTTTGAACTTGACATTTTCCAGAAAAGGCTAATCTGTAAACAAGGTTAAAATTCAAAAACATTTGCATTTGAAACTGCTGTATTTTGCTTGCAAGCATCCATTTATCAAGGACTGTTGCATATGTAAAAAAAAAAAAGAAAACCTACAACCATGGCAAATTTTTTTCTAAATAAAGGCATTCAGTTATGCAGTAGACTAATATCCAGTGTAGCCAGTTTTACTATAACAAACCAGAAAGCATTAGTTTAACCTAATTCATCTTATGTTCATCTAACAAAAGTCAGAAATCACCAATTGCTCTTTGTTGAATAAATTAAGATTAATCTATTTTACAGACTATGCCATGCTTTTTACTTCTATTTCTGTACCTGAAAATTGTGATGTTTCACTGGTCTTTAAAAATTTGAACCACTAGCCCAGTTTTACTCGTTGCGTGGCTCGTCAAGCTTTAAGTTGTGGATTGTATGGATGTTAATAATTGGGTGACATAAATCTTGCATTTAATACAGAATTCATAAACGAGCAGGGCAATAACAACCCATCAATAACTAGTGTCTTCTCTATTACAACTAACATTACAAGATAAATGTTTAAACTTGCTCTGCTCTTACATAGATGACACTGCAGAGTTCTCAGTTTTGATGTCTTTCACTCTTAATGCCAATTATGTGCTTAGATGAGCTAATGTAGAAAAATAAAATTAAAAATGTATTCTGCATATCCTCTATCTAATGCTTGTGAATATGAAATGTATTTGGTCCTTTACTAAAAATGGATGTTAAATTGGAGCAATTCAATTGGAGTTGATTACCAACCTGGCACTTCATACATGCATAACAATGCTAGCTACGGTTATTACATGCTATGGCACTTTTCCACTGCATGGTTCGGCTCGGTACCCAAAGCGTGCTGTACCGAACCAAACCGTACCGTACAGTGGAAAAGCGCCACTAGTTAGCTTATGTATGGACTGAAAATGGATTGATTTCTTAAAAAAAAAAAATCGTGCTCAAGTGGACAAACAAAGCAATGTGACACTAGCTGCGTTTCAGATTTTTGCAAAACTTTTGTGTGATTTTTCTAAATGTTGATACAAATCTTTTTTGAAATTACGGCGTTTCCATTAACTTTTATGTGCCGACAACTTTTTTACCCCTCACATTAAGTCTTTGCAAAAATCATAGCAATGGATGTTGGTAGGTTTATGTAAATCCCAGCCATCGCATTAGCCATTATTTTTAATTGAAGGAGACGTAGGCGTGTTATCCAAGCATTAATGGCAAGGGAAGACCCTTATACTGGGAGCAGCACATCTGAGACGTATCTCCCTCCCTCCTGTCTGATCTAAGGTCTTGATATTTTGTGGAATTACGTTGTTTAGAATCCAGTATTCCTGTAACATTTTTGTCTTTTGTAAGATTAATGAATAACTCTGTCTCGTTTCTGTCCAAACATACCGCGCCATCTATATCAGGTGATCTGTAAATGCACAAAAACACTTTCGAATTGCCTGAAAAGCCACCTTGTGGAAGTGTATTTTTTGTTGTTGTGATAAACAGGAGTTTTTGTGAATTTGTCCCCCTCAGTGTTTATGGTGGTTACTGCTCTGGTTAAGCACTACAGTATAGTCCACAAGTACACCTCAACATAATAGCATGGCCACAACATACAGTACACATTACCACAGTGATCAGACATTCCTCTTTCAAAAATATCTTCTCTATGCCAAGTCACCAACATTTGGTTTTTGACCATTGAAAATGTGTACAATTTACCCAATGAGCCATATTGAGATTCCCGTATTTCGGGGATTGAACCATTTAAAAAATGAAGACACTAAAAGAAAAGTTTAAGAACCAGAATCGAAAAACTTTGAGAAATCTTTATTACTTTTTGTGTTACAAGCATGCCAACTTTGGGAAAAAAAAGTTTGTAATTTTGAACAGTTACCATTGGTATGTTAAAGATAATACAAAACTGCTGCATTACAAGCACTGCAATATAAATATTGTAACCACACCAACTAGTCCAGTGTGAGCTAGGTGCCATACTGAATGCTCCTGCTGTAAAGTTTTGGAGATGCTAAAGCTTTTGACGACTTTGCCTTATTTATCCATTTGTTTGAAGGGATGCTCAGGACTCTAGAAGGACCGATTGGCTATGAGTTAAGATGTAGATCTCATGTTGATCGCCTTCTGAGCAAAATGCCACCGTCATAACGTGACAGTTTTGTGGAGTACTGCTTTAGCCATGGCATTCTTCAGACTGGCACAGACCGTACGTACACACTATCCGATTTCTCTGCATGGCTACAACTAAAGTCTCAGGCTAAGCACATTTTAAACAGGGCAGCAGCGCTTTATCAAAGTGAGATAATCAGGACAACTAAGTAGTATCCACGAAACTAACTTATCGTCCTAAAGACAGATCCACCTCAATCCTTTACTCCACTAACAGTACCTCACCTGTTCAAGGACAAGCAGGAGTCAAAACACCCAAGTTTCAACCCTACGGTCCATATTGCAACAATAAGAACCATTTCCTGAGCTCTTGGTCTAAATTTAAGCTACTAACCACAGAGTAAATACTGAAGTGGATAACGGATGGAAAGCACTGTTGGAAATTTGGAAGGACATACTTCTGACAACTGCACTTTGAAGCAAGGGTGCAAGACCTGCAAAGAGCTGCACCTCACCATTCTCCATGAAGCAGCCCTGCAGACACAAAACAGTGTTATTACTGTCAATGTTCCCACTTCCCAGGTATACTAATTTAGCGGTGCACGAGGAAAGAGAATTGAAATGTTTTACCACACTCTTAACAGAAATGGCAATATATGATCGACTATGCCACCCCGGAAAACCAGGGAAATTGTTCTAAGGACACACAGGTTCGTTTTGAGTGAGTGGGTGAAAAGACATATCGTATAAATATAAAAATTTATTTTGTTCATCAATGTTGAATGATAAATAGACATTCAAAGTTTAAAACTTTTACAGTAACATTATAGTAATGATGCACACCATCAATCAGCATCTACTCATACACACAATAACATTCAATTTAAAGAAACAAATTAAACAAGAGCAGGGGTGTCTGGAGGTACAGGCCAGCAGCCAAATTGGAAAACGAAATCCCCCCAATAGTCCACTACAAATACCCAACAGCACACGTGAAGGTTAGATGCCAGAAGACACACAGCACTAGGTAGGAGCACCCCACACAAATGGCAGTTTCGCCTTCACCCTCCAGAAACCCCCCAGCTCCTATAACAAGAAAAACAATAATAAAGATATATACACACACACGTCAAGATGATAAGATGTCAAATACTTCAAGGATTTAAACCACTTGACCTGTGCTCACAATACCACATGAAAACAAATAAACATAACAATAAACTAAGTTCACTACGGTTTATAGTGATCAAAAATAAGACACGAACTAAACGAAGCAAAAGAAAACAAACAATTAATCATGCATAAAACAATACGGTACTCAACCTATACACACAAGATGCTGATTTCAAAGTGTAAACCGATGGAATTCAATGGGCGGCAGCGAGAAAGCCCGCAAAGCCATGCACACTTCTCAAATAGTAACGTGAACCAGAATCACAGTAGCTTAATAGTTGCTATCATGATGAAGGTTGAGGCAAAACAACGACGCAGTAATAATTTTACGTGATCACAATTCATTGTTGATGCTCAATTCCCACAAATAACCCAAGAGACCCTCAGTTATGCAGGGGAGACCTGCAGAGCATAAAGAAACTACATTTAGATTACAGAGAAAAAGACATTAATAATACATCAACTATAATTCTACATACCCCAGATAGCACAAGTCTATTTGATGTGATGTTTACATCTCGAAGACGCATTTTTAAGAGTGTTTGCTCATCTGCAATATGTCTATAGGACGTTTCCTGTCAGATGATTTCATGTTAAACTGACATCTTCTAAACGTCTATTTGATATCTGACAGGAAACGTCCTATAGACGTATTGCAGATGAGCAAACACTCTTAAAAATACGTCTTCTAGATGTAAACATCACATCAAATAGACTTGTGCTATCTGGGACCACGGGATGTTCCTGCACACAAACTGCTTCATAGCCACACACCATATTGCAATACAGTGGCTCAGTCAGGACCATGTAAGTGATGCGCTATCAATGCCACCGAGGACAAAACAAATCATAAATAGCCAACCGCGGTCAAATGCGTCTTGTTATAAACCAAGGGCTATACATACCTGTGAGGAGTGAGCAGCAGATGGAAAGACCAGCTTACAGTCTAAGCCTGACAACGAGAGAAATTCACATCACCCGCCTGCACAGTACGAGAAACACGAGTTCACGCCAAACAAATCACATACCTGCGGCAACCACGGATGACGTCACAAGGGCGATACCAAGACGCATACCAAGTGGCCACCACACATCCCTTATATATCAAACAAGAAAGGGGAGGGGGCTTAATAAACTAAGCACAGGTGAATGATATCCTCATAAGTGGATTCAGTAACCCTGCTACACTTAGGCTATGTTTACACGGAAACGATCTGAAAAGAAAACGCAAAAGTGGCGTTGCGTTTTCACTTTTTATTCTGCGTTTAGACGAGCGTTATGGGGGGAAATCCGCGTGCATATGGTGACGCAAAAGTGTGTGAAATTCGATGTAGTATGCACTCCAGGCGGCTAGGTGGCAATGTGAAGCACTGCCACACAACAACACCAATATCTGAGAGTATTTTGAACAAATGCTGAAAAGACTCTTGTACGTTTATGAGAGCTGCTAGGGCAACTTGAAGGTCCGACGTATGGAAATAATCGTAAACGCGCACGCGACGAGAGCCACCGTGAGCAGATTTGTGTTTTTACAGGAACGCGACGGTGGAGCGTTTTTGAGATTTCCACTCTGGAAGGTGGATTCACTTTTTTGCGTTTTTAAGCCCCCAAAACGCCGTCGCCGTGTAAATGAAAGGCACATCCGATAAAATATTTTTGCGTTTTCACCCGGAATCGTTCTCGTGTAAACAGGGCCTTATATCGTCCGAACCAATCTCCAAAGGTTCTGCTCAAGGTAATTAAGCTCCTACTTCATAAGCCATGGAGACATATACGGTGTTAGACGATGGCTCTGAGCTTGGCATTGTACTGCTACAAGCCGGGGAACAGTTAAACCTCAACACAGTGCCTTAAACTCTCACACTACGTACAATATGTCAAGATGTACTTCAATTAAATGGAGTGTCTATCTCTTTTTGTCACCTCTAAACAGACCTTAAACTTCAAGGATCAGCCAGATGCTCTGTTTCAGTCCTTGGTAAAGCATTTAATTGAGTAGAAACTGACATGTAAAGTTTGGCAGAATATCTTTTTCTAATATGGGTTTTATGCTTGACCTATTGTAGGGGACATAATGGGTCATGTGCTGAAGAATCTGGATAGGTTGTTACAGATGCCGTACAGCTGGGGAGAACAGAATATGATTGTTCTTGCTCCCAATGTTTACCTATATTTGTACCTGGAAGTAACGGGGCAACTCACTGCAGCTATTCGAGAGACTGCCACAGGCTACCTTCAGAAAGCCATCGACTCCGCTGATCAAAATCACGAACATGTCTGTAATCAAAGTAAAAATCAATTACATCTTTGGCATGTAATTAAATAAAAAGTACTTTGGGTGTCTTGTTCATTATAATTATTTTCATATAAAATCAACAGAAGTGAGAGAGAAGAGAAAACTGTCCATCTTGCCTGCACTTTTCTCACTCATCCTCTTTCAGGCGAGGCGCATCTCAAACAAGCCTATTGTATTGACCAGCACTGACTCCTGGAAATTCATTGGAAATATCATTAAATGATCTTAATAACATTTTGTAGTGTGTGATATGCTGTGATTTTCAAATCTTTTAGTGTGAGCATGTTTAAGATTTGAGGGAAGAAAATCTGCAAAGATTCTTCTTAAGTGTGTGCTGCAACCAGATTTCACAATCGGTTAGGATTTTAAAACTCCTGGGGCCCGTTCTTCGTACGTTGCTTAAAACATCCAAGATCAAATGAGACACACAAGATAACATCATCGTGCTCATCATGATCCGGCTAATTAGGTTCTTTGAACACTCCTGCCGGTTATGATTAGGATAGCTGGATTGAGTTATCTGAGATAATTGCACGTTCATGCGCTGGGTTAAAAGGGGATATTAGATGTTTTTATCACTTATTACAGTATATATTTTTATATTTTAATAATTTCTAAATAATTAATATCTTTGTTCATTGTAATGTCAGAGTCACCACCCACTACTAGAGCATAGGAACAAGTAAAAGTGAAGTACTAGAATATTCTACATAATAGTAATTTGTACTACTACTAATCTCTTTTAAAAAGGCTCTGTTAATAAATGTTTGCCTGTTTATAAAAGCAACCAAGAAAAAGGCTGAGAAATAAAAAGAAAAGAAAAAACCCCACATTATACCCAGGCAGAAGAGCTGGCCCTTAGGTTAATGTGAACCTTGTAGAGGGCATCCCTGGGTTCAGCTCTTCCTCAGACCCACAGCCAGCAGCAACACCTTCACTGCTGGTAAATGAACTCTAAATGATCCTATAGTACACTGTAAAAATTTGTTGCTGCATTAAATTAAGTAAGCCTATAATCCAAATGGCTGTCCAGTCATATCAGCTGTTAAACCTTGTAATGAATTGCTTTGACTTGTGAAAGTCTACATGTGTGACTGTGAAACTACATAGTTAATGTAAAAAAATATGTAGCCATGAGTTATTGATCACATTTCCCCCCAGTGTACTTCATTGTAATGCAATTGTGTTTTCCTCTTTTGTGCAGTTTTAAACAATACACCAACACTTTTATGTGTTCCCAAGCAAGTGGCTGAAGCATGTGCAGTAAGACTTTTTCTAACGTTACATCAAAAGGGAAGAAAGTACAACACTTTGTAATGCCCCCCCCCCCCCCCCCCCCCCAATGCACAGGACAGTGAAGAAACCCTCTCAGATATCTTTAAGTGCATAAATAACTTTACTTACTTTACACTTGAGTAGGCCCTACCTATTATTTCTGAATGCAATATGAGTTGCAGGAGTCCACATCTACTGAAGAGTCTGCACAAAGCAGTGATGCAGAGGTGGGCAGTGTTGTACTTTTCCTTTTATTTTTTTGATGCATAAGCCATGTGTTTGACAGGTTTACCCTGTATTTTTTTTAAATACTTGAGTATTTTTAAAATACTTGACAACTTAAAGAAAAGAAAAAAACTGGCACTAGAGATAGATATGCTATATAGGAACTTCAGAGTAAGTGCTAATATATTATTTCACAAGGAGTACAATATATATTATTTGCAGGCAAAAGATGACTTAATCACTGACTTTTCTTTACAAAGAACAATTAACATAAAACTCAAAGAACTAAGCATATTTGTCTTGTCTTTTATTAAACATTAATGAAATGTTTTATATTTTTTTCTGATGGTGCAATGTTGTGTAATATGGCCCACGCCATGTCACAGGCCCCTGTCAGGTGCAACCCTCAGACTTTTCAGACACTTTAGTTAGCTAAATTTCACTTCATTGTGTGCCCTTGTCCTGGCTAGAGCTGCATTGTAACTGGTCTGGGGTTTGGGTCAGGGAATGGGGTCATAAAACACCTGTCTCCAAGCAGGATCCTGCTGTAATCACCTGTTTAATGGAAAAATTCAGTTCTGTTAGGATAAGCATAAGTGCAATACAGTGAGCTTGATATTTATATTTTTCCTTACCACGTTCAAATAATGTGCATAAATCTCTGAAAATTCTTGAGTCATGCACAGATCCATCCTGGCCATATTTGTGATATGGAACATAGTCACACACCATCTAAGAGATTTTAGTCAGTCAACTGCCTTTTTAAAATTTGATTAAATATTAATAATCTGGATAAGAATCGCAATATAACTTGCCTTGTCTGCACTGTTATTAAAGCCCGACTCTGACGAGTCGGAACATTTATGCGTTTCCAACAAATTAATGATGTAAACGACATCCTCACAAATCATGAGAAAAACGATATCTCTCAAAAAGTACACTATCGCGCTACGCTAAAGGACGTCCCGTATCAGCTCCGCTTATGAAGCCGTGATCTAATCCTGTTTACATGAAATAAGCCTGCTCGCGAGCAGGTTCAAGCTAGCGCACCTGTTGCTATGACAGCAAGTTCAGGATGAGCGTCGAAGAACCAAACAATCCAAGATCATGCCGAATCGCCAACAATCAAATCCAGCTAAGTGAGTTAGCGACGTACGAAGAACGGGCCCCTGTTGTGTGAGCCAGGCATAAGAGCGTGTGTGTTTCAGAGTTGGCAACCCTGTGATTAATTACCGGGGCTCCGCCCTAAAGACGTCCAGATTGCCTGTGAATGTTATGCCGCGTTCCAGGCAACCTGTAACCCGTGTTTTTCCAACTCGTAACTGGGAGTACATCGTTCCAGGCAACCTGTAACCCGTGTTTTCCAACCTTATACCCGTGAAAGTGCACTGGAACGGCAGTCAAACCCGTGACTTCCCTCCCGTGAATTCGTACTAGATCGATGTACTCCCAGTTACGAGTTGAAAAAACACGGATTACAGGTTGCCTGGAACGCGGCATTAATTCAACCTGTTCTGAATTATTAAGCGTTTAATATAACGCTGGCATCAGTGCAGCTGATTTAGAGTTAAGTTATGGAACAGTGTAGAGCATTTTTGGAAAAGGGTCTTGATTTTTGTCTAGTCTTGGATAATTGCTCTTCATGGGTGTGAGGGAGATTTGTGTTTGGAAAGGGCTCATTTTAGCCCTTTTCCTCTTTGCTGTTGATTGACAGAAAAGGCCGTAAGTACCATGGGATTTGAAGTGAACAGAAGCGGCCTAATGTTTAATCTATGCTGAATGATGCAGTTTTAAAGATGGCAAAACAAATTTTTTTAAACAATTTTTTTTTAAATGTTAAAGGTATGTACCACCCAGACAACCAACCCCATGTTTGGTACTTCAACCCACTCGCTGATGGAGATAACTGCTCTGGCCTATTTTTGGGGTCTTACAGTGTTTGCCCAAGTTTGATGTGACCATAACCACACCACAGATGTACAGTTTTGCAGATTTGGGACTGAAAGTTGAGGCTTGTGCCAAGTGAGTTAAACGCAGATATTTTCTTGTCTTGTGGTTGGTCAGTATTTTTATTTTTTTTTGTTCCTTGTGACGTTTCTCAGATACACATATGGCTAACCTGTACCTGGTCAAGCCTTGGTGGAAGTATGCCGTGATCCCTTTCCATACGTTGTGGATCCTGATTTGACCCATCGTTGCCTGAATAAACCTGCAAAGGTTTGACTCCAGCCTTACAGTGGGGGGATTTGTGCTCGATTTAAATATGATTCTGCGTTCTGCTACCAGATGAATGCCACTGGCTGTGCCTTCCTTACTGTCGATACATCAGATTTTTTTGGCACCACATTTGAAAATAATATGCAAGACACATTTCTTGTAAATGTGAACATCACTGAGGAGGGAACAGGTAAGCTATTGGCTGATCTGAACCAATGACGTGTGTATGGAGGACGTTGACTTGTTTATTTGAGTTTCTTTTAGATGTAGTCATGTTAAAATCTGCAACTGTGTCTATTACGTTTGAAGTCGGCAAAGTCATGTTTTTGGACGTTCCGGAATATTTTGAACCTGGATCAATTATTAATGGGAAGGCAAGTAAAAGTGAATTCCCTGATACAGAACCCTTCACATTGGTTCCCTTTCCTAACCTTTATCATTCCCAACAGATCTCAGTGTCTCGTTTTGATGGTACTCCAATTGCAAACAAAGTGGTTTATCTCCTGGATGGTAACAGCTGGCCCAATAAACTGCTGATGGATCTGACCACAAACGGACTGGCCACGTTCTTACTCGACACTGTTAATCTTCCTAAAGCTGCTCTCAATCTGGTGGTATGATTTGCTCTTTGCATTTTGAGATGTAGACATCTCAATTTCTCTCTCAAGAAACCGATTGCATTCGTTGTTGGCGCTGACTCCAGCGGTTGGATCCTTCGTCTCTTTCTAACTTTTGTCCTATTTCTAATCTACCTTTAATTTCTAAAATCATTGAGAAAGTTGCACTGACTCAATTACAATCATACTTGGCTGTAAATTCTCTGCATGAAACGTTTTAATCCGGTTTTAAAGCTTTACACAGCACTGAAACTGCCCTTTTAAAAGTTTCATGCGATATTTTCACAGAAACTGATTCTGGTAAATCCATTGCTTTAGTTTTATGAGTGCCGCATTTGATTTAGTTGACCATGAGATCCTGTTGCGACGTCTGGAGATATCTGTAGGCTTTCATGGCGCAGTCTTACAGTGGTTCCGTTCCTATCTGACCAACAGATGTTTTAGTGTTCGTATTGGTCATTAGTCCTCCTCTAGTCTACCTCTAAATTGTGGAGTCCCACAGGGATCAATCCTCGTCCCGGTATTGTTTATCCTGTATATGCTACCTCTGGCCTCCATTTTTAATAAACACGGAGTATCCTTTCATTTATACACTGATGATACTCAGATCTACTTTCCATTAACGACAAAAATGGTTTACAATCCCTGTTGGCCTGTTTAAATGAACTTAAGCTTTGGCTGTCAAGTAATTTTCTAAATTTAAATGAAAATAAAACCAAAATCATTTTATTTGGGCCCAGGGAAAACTGTGTTCTTGATGTTGACCGTGGTCCACTTGCCTCTTATGAAACTCAATGCGCTAGAAATCTGGGCTTTCTGTTCGATCATAACCTAAAATTTGATAAACAGATCAGTGCTGTTGTAAGATCATGCTTTTTTCATCTTCGCCAACTTTCTAAAGTGAAACCTTTTTTAACCAAGAGTAACTTTTAAACAGTGGTCCATGCTTTTGTTACATCACGTTTAGACTATTGTAATTCTCTTTATGTTGGTGTCTCTCAGTCTTCCCTCTCCCGTCTACAGCTAGTGCAAAACGCAGCTGCTAGACTTCTCACTGGGACCCATAAGTACGAGTCGATCACCCCGTTTTTATCATCACTGCACTGGCTACCTGTCAACTTTAGAATTGATTTTAAAATTTTATTACTTGTTTATAAAGCATTTAACAATTTGGCCCCTCAGTACCTTACTGATCTACTTCGCCCATACACTCCCTCTAGAAGTCTGAGCGATCAATGTCTACTCATCGTGCCTAGATCTAGATTTAAAAAGCGAGGTGATCGTGCCTTCGCAACTGCGGGCCCTAAACTTTGGAACAGTCTACCTCTCCACATTAGATTAGCCTCGTCTGTTTCCTCCTTCAAATCTTCTTTAAAAACATATTTATTTTCTTTGGCGTTTAATACTGCTTAATTTTGGTAATTATTGTTTATCTATAGTTGTGTTTTCCTCTATTTGTAATCTTTATTATGATTTAGTTTTTTCCGTCCTGTACGGCACTTTGGTCAGCCTTGGTTGTTTTTAAATGTGCCTTATAAATAAATATTGTATTGTATTGTTAATGGTTACAAATCGCCATACAGATACAAGGGTTGTTTAGCTTCTCCATTCTGATTCTCCCAACAACCCATCTAGTGAACTGACTATAGTAAAGCTCGAGCAGCCGCTCAAATGTGGTGCTGTGTTTCCAGTGACCGTGAAGTATTCTTTTGTTGGTGAGGCTGCCGACTACAGTGTTGACATCATCTATATGGTGAGTGGACATCTCTTTTTTTTTTTTTTTTTTAGGGCCCAAGCCCTAAGGGCAAAGGCCCTATTGTTTTCCTAAGGATTATTAGGGCCCAAGCCCAAAGGGCGAAGGCCCTATTGTTTTCCTAAGGATTATTTATTAGGGCCCAAGCCCAAAGGGCGAAGGCCCTATTGTTTTCCTAAGGATTATTTATTATTATTATTATTATTATTATTTTTTTAATACCTTTTGGACACTTTTGGAGGCCTTAACATGCTCAAAAACTCCTGAAACTTTGCACACATGTCAGAACCCGCGGCCATCAGGGCCGGGCTGAAGATGGTACCCGGGCGTGGCAGGGGGGCTCGACAGCGCCCCCTGGAACGGGGTCCGAAAACATGGTCCATAAATCAAACACGCTTGCATGTAATAATATGAAACTCGGTACACATGTAGATCTCATCGTTTCATATATACTTCGCACTCTAACTTTTTACCCCAGCCCAACAGGAAGTCGGCTATTAAGGGTTGTTTGGAAAACGCATGCAATGGAATGTGAAACACTCCTCCTAGAGAATTCAAACACACGGCACGAAACTCGGTGTGCATGAACTCAAGACACTGAGGATGAAAAATTGCCAGGGGATTTTTGATATCTCGAACGGTTTGGCCGTGGCGAGGAAACGAAATTATGGCGAGAAAACGTGAAACAGGAAGTGTGTTATAACTACCGCATACATTAACTAATCTTGATGAAACTTCAGCAGTGTGTTCGTTGTAAGAGCCCGATCACATGGATGTGACTATTGTGAGTCAAAGTTATAGCGCCACCAACTGGCAGCAGGAAGTGTGTCACTTTCAAAATGCTTTTAAATCACCCTCTTATTTTTACCCGATTTGCTTCAAACTTCATGTGCATAATGTAGACACATGCCAGATGTAGACCTGTGAAAGGATTATTGATATCTTAGACACTGTTGCCATGGCAATGCATCAAACATTAATATTCCTTTTTTTAAGCTTTTTCATGCTTTTTTATGCTTTCGGGCACTTTTGGGGTTCTTAACGTGCTCGAAAACTCTTGAAACTTTGCACACAGGACAAAACCCGCGGCCATCAGGGCCAGGCTGAAGCTAGTACCCGGGCGTGGCAGGGGGGCTCGACAGCGCCCCCTTGAACGGGTCCGACAATTTGGTCCATATATCCAACACGCTTTACCCGATTTGCTTCAAACTTGATGTCTATAATGTAGACACAAGCCAGATGTAGACCTGTGAAAGGATTGTTGATATCTTAGATGCTGTTGCCGTGACAACGCATCAAACTTTAATATTCTTTTTGGATACTTTTGAGATTCTTAGCGCACTTTTGGGGCCCTTAACATGCTCAAAAACTCTTGAAACTTTGCACACGGGTCAGAAACCACGGCCATCAGGGCCGGGCTGAAGCTGGTACCCGGGCGTGGCAGGGGGGCTCGACAGCGCCCCCTGGAACGGGGTCCGAAAACTTGGTCCATAAATCAAACAGGCTTTACCCGATTTGCTTCAAACTTGATGTGTATAATGTAGACACACGCCAGATGTAGACCTGTGAAAGGATTGTTGATATCTTAGATGCTGTTGCCGTGACAATGCATCAAACTTTAATATTCTTTTTGGATACTTTTGAGACTCTCAGCGCACCTTTGGGGCCCTTAACGTGCTCAAAAACTCTTGAATCTTTGCACACGGGTCAGAACCCGTGGCCATCAGGGCCGGGCTGAAGCTGGTACCCGGGCGTGGCAGGGGGGCTCGACAGCGCCCCCTGGAACGGGGTCCGAAAACTTGGTCCATAAATCAAACACGCTTGCATGTAATAATATGAAACTTGGTACACATATAGATCTCATCGATTCATATATCCTTTGTACTTTTACTTTTTACCCCAGCCCAACAGGAAGTCGGCTATTATGGTTTGTTTGAAAGCGTATGCCCCTGGAATTCGATATACTACTCCTAGAGAATTCAACCAATCGCCACGAAACTCAGTCAGCATGAAGTCAAGACATTGAGGATGAAAAATTGCCAGGGGATTTTTGATATCTCAAACGGTTTGGCCGTGGCGAGGAAACGAATTTATGGCGAATAATGGAAACAGGAAGTGTGTTATAACTTCTGCATACATTAACTGATCTTGATGAAACTTCAGCAGTGTGTTCGCTGTAAGAGTCTGATCACATGGATGTGACTATTGTGAGTCAAAGTTATAGCGCCACCAACTGGCAGCAGGAAGTGTGTCACTTCCTAAAGGCTTTGAAATCACCGTCTTACTTTTACCTGATTTGCTTCAAACTTCATCTGTATAATGTAAATACACTGCAGATGAAGACCTGTGAAGGGATTCTTGATATCTTTGAAACTGTTGCTGTGGCAACGCATCAAACTTTAATATTCTTGTTTGATGCTTTTGATGCTCTGAGTCAATATGGCAAGCCGTTTTAACATTTAATCATTTTAACCTACTAGTCTCTTTTTTCATGCTACTAGTACTTATTTTTTAGATACTAGTATCTATTCCATTAAGTAATAGTACTTATTCATTAGCGACTAGTGCTTATTCTTTAGTACTAGTGCCTATTCTTTAGATAGTAGTGCTTATTCTTTAGATATTCTTTTGAATACGTATTAGTAGCTAATGAATAAGTACTGGTATCTATTTAATAGGTACTAGTATGTAATGACTTAGAACTAGTATTTATTGAATAAATACTAGTATCTATTAATAGGTACTATTATCTAAAATGTCATTTTCTCTCTCTCTCTCTCTGAGCCAATATGGCAAGCCGTTTTAACATTTAATCATTTTAACATACTAGTCTCTATTTTCATGCTACTAGTACTTATTTTTTAGATATTAGTATCTATTCCATTAAGTACTAGTACTTATTCATTAGCGACTAATGCTTATTCTGTTTAGAATATTCAAAGTGCTTATTCAATTTGTATGCTTATTTATATTTTCAGAGCAGAAAATCCGATTTTTCTGCTTATTCAATATTGCATCTAAAATGTGACTTGACGTGTGTGTGTGTGTGTGTTTTGTGTGTGGTGTGTGTGTGTGTGTGTGTGTGTGTGTGAGAGAGAGAGATTGTGTCTGTTACAGTGACAAGAGTTTTTAAGCCTTGTCTTTTTGTATATATATATATATATATTTTATAAAAAAAAAATGTGCATACAACCCATGTATTTTTAATGTATAGTTTGCTTTAAATTAAATTAAGATTGTATGTTTGGTAATTGAACCTAAATAAATGTAAAATGAATGTGCTATATTTCAGATCAATATATTTGTTTTCCTTCATTTTAATCAACACTAACTTTATTCTCATCTGAATTATAAATAACTTATTTCTGTATAAAATAAAAAATCCCGAATAATCCAGACCAACCAGAGCACACTATTTCTACAACATCATCAGTGCTGAAGCGGGACTACCAGAGCCGTTCGGCAGATAGCGAGCAGATATTTTGTGTCACGTCGTGCACAATAACCCTAAAGGCACCAGGGTGGCGATGCCACCGGCTTTTTTATATAATATATATATATATATATATATATATATATATATATATATATATATATATATATATATATATATAAATATAGCTGCGAGCAGCGATGAAGGGCCAAAGCCGGCGGTACCGCCACCCTGGTGCACCAGGGTTGCGGTGCCACCGGCTTGGGCCCGTAATCGCTGCTCGCAGCTATATTTATTATTATTATTATTATTTTTCTTCTACCTTTTGGACACTTTTGGAGGCCTTAACATGCTCAAAAACTCCTGAAACTTTGCACACATGTCAGAACCCGCGGCCATCAGGGCCGGGCAGAAGATGGTACCCGGGCGTGGCAGGGGGGCTCGACAGCGCCCCCTGGAACGGGGTCCGAAAACATGGTCCATAAATCAAACACGCTTGCATGTAATAATATGAAACTCGGTACACATGTAGATCTCATCGTTTCATATATACTTCGCACTCTAACTTCTTACCCCAGCCCAACAGGAAGTCGGCTATTTAGGCTTGTTTGGAAAACGCATGCAAAGGAATGTGAAACACTCCTCCTAGAGAATTCAAACACACGGCACGAAACTCGGTCAGCGTGAAGTCAAGACATTGAGGATGAAAGTTTGCGAGGGGATTTTTGATATCTCGAACGGTTTGGCCGTGGCGAGGAAACGAAATTATGGCGAGAAACGTGAAACAGGAAGTGTGTCATAACTACTGCATACATTAACTAATCTTGATGAAACTTCAGCAGTGTGTTCGTTGTAAGAGCCCGATCACATGGATGTGACTATTGTGAGTCAAAGTTATAGCGCCACCAACTGGCAGCAGGAAGTGTGTCACTTTCAAAATGCTTTTAAATCACCCTCTTATTTTTACCCGATTTGCTTCAAACTTCATGTGCATAATGTAGACACATGCCAGATGTAGACCTGTGAAAGGATTATTGATATCTTAGACACTGTTGCCATGGCAATGCATCAAACATTAATATTCCTTTTTTTAAGCTTTTTCATGCTTTTTTATGCTTTCGGGCACTTTTGGGGTTCTTAACGTGCTCGAAAACTCTTGAAACTTTGCACACAGGACAAAACCCGCGGCCATCAGGGCCAGGCTGAAGCTGGTACCTGGGCGTGGCAGGGGGGCTCGACAGCGCCCCCTTGAACGGGTCCGACAATTTGGTCCATATATCCAACACGCTTTACCCTATTTGCTTCAAACTTGATGTGTATAATGTAGACACAAGCCAGATGTAGACCTGTGAAAGGATTGTTGATATCTTAGATGCTGTTGCTGTGACAACGCATCAAACTTTACTATATTCTTTTTGGATACTTTTGAGATTCTTAGCGCACTTTTGGGGCCCTTAACATGCTCAAAAACTCTTGAAACTTTGCACACGGGTCAGAAACCGCGGCCATCAGGGCCGGGCTGAAGCTGGTACCCGGGCGTGGCAGGGGGGCTCGACAGCGCCCCCTGGAACGGGGTCCGAAAACTTGGTCCATAAATCAAACAGGCTTTACCCGATTTGTTTCAAACTTGATGTGTATAATGTAGACACATGCCAGATGTAGACCTGTGAAAGGATTGTTGATATCTTAGATGCTGTTGCCGTGACAACGCATCAAACTTTAATATTCTTTTTGGATACTTTTGAGATTCTTAGCACACTTTTGGGGCCCTTAACATGCTCAAAAACTCTTGAAACTTTGCACACGGGTCAGAAACCGCGGCCATCAGGGCCGGGCCGAAGCTGGTACCCGGGCGTGGCAGGGGGGCTCGACAGCGCCCCCTGGAACGGGGTCCGAAAACTTGGTCCATAAATCAAACACGCTTGCATGTAATAATATGAAACTTGGTACACATATAGATCTCATTGATTCATATATCCTTTGTACTTTTACTTTTTACCCCAGCCCAACAGGAAGTCGGCTATTATGGTTTGTTTGAAAGCGTATGCCCCTGGAATTCGATATACTACTCCTAGAGAATTCAACCAATCGCCACGAAACTCAGTCAGCATGAAGTCAAGACATTGAGGATGAAAAATTGCCAGGGGATTTTTGATATCTCGAACTGTTTGGCCGTGGCGAGGAAACAAATTTATGGCGAATAATGGAAACAGGAAGTGTGTTATAACTTCTGCATACATTAACTGATCTTGATGAAACTTCAGCAGTGTGTTCGGTGTAAGTGTCCGATCACATGGATGTGACTATTGTGAGTCAAAGTTATAGCGCCACCAACTGGCAGCAGGAAGTGTGTCACTTCCTAAATGCTTTGAAATCACCCTCTTATTTTTACCCAATTTGCTTCAAACTTTATGTGTATAATGTAAACACACGGCAGATGTAGACCTGAGAAAGGATTATTGATATCTTAGATACTGTTGCCGTGGCAACGCATCAAACTTTAATATTCTTGTTTGATGCTTTTGATGCTCTGAGCCAATATGGCAAGCCTTTTTAACATTTAATCATTTTAACCTACTAGTCTCTATTTTCATGCTACTAGTACTTATTTTTTAGATACTAGTATCTATTCCATTAAGTACTAGTACTTATTCATTAGCGACTAGTGCTTATTCTTTAGATACTAGTGCTTATTCTTTAGATATTCTTTTGAATACGTATTAGTAGCTAATGAATAAGTACTAGTATCTTTTAATAGTTACTATTATCTTAAATGTCATTTTCTCTCTCTCTCTCTCTCTCTCTCTGAGCCAATATGGCAAGCCGTTTTAACATTTAATCATTTTAACATACTAGTCTCTATTTTCATGCTACTAGTACTTATTTTTTTAGATATTAGTATCTATTCCATTAAGTACTAGTACTTATTCATTAGCGACTAGTGCTTATTCTGTTTAGAATATTCAAAGTGCTTATTCAATTTGTATGCTTATTTATATTTTCAGAGCAGAAAATCCAATTTTTCTGCTTATTCAATATTGCATCTAAAATGTAAGTGACTTGACGTGTGTGTGTGTGTGTGTGTGTGTGTGTGTGTGTGTGTGTGTGTGTGTGTGTGTGTGTGTGTGTGTGTATGTGTGTGTGTGTGTGTGTGTGTGAGAGAGAGAGAGAGATTTTGTGTCTGTTACAGTGACAAGAGTTTTTAAGCCTTGTCTTTTTGGATGTATATATTTTTTTATTAAAAAAAATGTGCATACAACCCATGTATTTTAAATGTATTGTTTGCTTTAAATTAAATTAAGATTGTATATTTGGTAATTGAACCTAAATAAATGTAAAATGAATGTGCTATATTTCAGATCAATATATTTGTTTTCCTTCATTTTAATCAACACTAACTTTATTCTCATCTGAATTATAAATAACTTATTTCTGTATAAAATAAAAAATCCTGAATAATCCAGACCAACCAGAGCACACTATTTCTACAACATCATCAGTGCTGAAGCGGGACTACCAGAGCCGTTCGGCAGATAGCGAGCAGATATTTTGTCACGTCGTGCACAATAACCCTAAAGGGACCAGGGTGGCGGTGCCACCGGCTTTATATATATATATATATATATAAATATAGCTGCGAGCAGCGATGAAGGGCCAAAGCCGGCGGTACCGCCACCCTGGTGCACCAGGGTTGCGGTGCCACCGGCTTGGGCCCGTAATCGCTGCTCGCAGCTATATTTTATTATTTTTTTTATTAGGAACATGTTTAATGTATCTATCTCTTGTCAGGTCTTGTCCAGAGGAGTGATCGTCCTCAATAGAATTCAGACGGTCAAAGCGAGGGCTTCTAATACCTTCACCAGCCGCTGTGTCATTCCAGCTGTATGTCAGTGTCGATATTGCTCCAGTAGTGCAGATTCTGGTCTACTGCATTCTTCCCAGTGAGAATGTGGTTGTTGGTAGTGCGTCGTTTGACACAGAAACATGTCTCCAAACAAAGTATGTGCACTAGCATCTTTAGGCTTCAAGTGGGGAATGACGTTTCCTACAACGTGTTGGTTCTTGTTCCAGGTGTCTCTACAGTTCTCTCCTGCTACGGCCGTTCCTGCTGAGGGAAATGTTCTGACTGTCTCTGCTGAAGCAGGATCTCTGTGTGTGCTGTAGATCAGAGCATCCGGATCATGGAGCCAGGAAGACATCTGAGTGCTGAACTGGTATCACGTGCCTCAATTAGATTTCAACCAGTTCTTTTGCCTCTTGTTCCTTATATGTGGCTTCAAATCCTTAACATGGCTTACTTAACACTTGTGGTTATTAAACTTTGTTTTAAAGGTGCAGTGTGTTACATTTTTGACTATTTATTAACAGAAATGCAATATGACATCCATAACTATGTGTTCAGTTGTGTATAAAGAACTTACTTAATAAACCGTAATGTTTTTAGTACCTTAGAATTAGGCATTTATATCTACATAGGCGCGGGAATCCCCTTCTATGAAGGCCGCCATATTATGACGTCATATTTCTACCGTAGCCGACACTGAACAAACAGCGTTACAGAGCGCGTTTCGTCACTACTTTGAAAGAGAAGCCGCAGAAAGCTAGAAGAAGCTAGCTAGAAGAAGCTAGAAGAAGCTATAAACACCGTGAGTATTGACTTTTCCCTTGTCAGTTGTGTAAATATGTAGTTGTATTGTTTCATGTAACTTAATTCTCCCTCGCTGTGTTATGGCTTTGCTATGTGGGGATAAATGTGCTGGTTACGTTCGTGAGACAGCTGATTAGTAGGCTAATTACTCTTGTCACTGACCGGAAAACAGTTACAGGAATCACCAACCCATCGATCTTGGAAGCATTTTAAGTCGATCGAGTTTCCAAAATCAGAGAAAAAAGGCTTTTGTTTGTAATAAGTGGTGTCTATGGGATGCGGAGGCACGCGTGCTGTTACAATCACGTCATTTTGCCGCACGCACCTTTGGGCTCATGCGGACGCGACGAGTATAAACAAGGCTTTAACCAGCTCAGTAACAGCTCATATTAGCCAGCTAAACTTTTACTACCCTGTTAGAAAAAATCTATAGTTGCATAGTTTCATGTGGTTCTACTCCCTCGCTGTATTATGGGTTTGCTATGTGGGGAGAATGTGCTGGTTACGTTCGTGAGACAATCAGCTGATTACTATTATTTACAACAACTGTGACGTCTGTCGTGTCGACAGCTCAGACCAATATTATTATATTATGTATTAAGACCCTTGATCCTCACCTGACTATGGCTTTGTAAACTGTATCCATGATGTGGTTTATAATGGACTGTGGTACTCCATGTTAGCTGTGGCTTGTTTTACTCTGGCTCACTACGACGATGTTTGTCCCGTTTTAGCCACCATAGCTTCTTCGAAAGGGAGGGGTGAGCAGTGGGCTGAGCCCTTAGTGTAAACTCGCAAACGAACCGCTAGATGTCGCCAAAAAGCTACACACTGCACCTTTAACCATTTAAAATTGTGGCGCTTTGCTTACAGGTGACCCTTCATAGTCAACTGGCAAATTTAAAAGCCTTTTCTCTTCCAACCATGGTAATAAGCTGTGTAAATTTAGGGGCTTTTTACATTGCACTTAACCCTGGGTTATCATCCTTAAAGGGGTCTTTGATCTTTTGACAGTTAAAGGAACACTCCACGAACACCATTTCTTTAAACTTGGGGTTATTCACCGTCTCCCCTACATTTAGATAGGTGGGCAAATGCATTTTTGTCTCAGTGGATGCATTGTCTTAGTCTGGCAGCACCACCGCTAGCTTAGCATAATGAATGGAATCCTTTGTTGCCGGATAGCACGTCATGATTAAGTGATCCAAAAAAAAAAAGCACAGGTGACGCACTGCTACTTGGGTGCAGAGATGTCACACAACACCTGACATAAAGCTTGCCACAAATAACCAGCAAAAGTAATGATTATGCATGAAACATTTGAATTGATTATTAATAAACTAGTTTTCTATGTCAGTGTCGGCTGCAAAGATAAAGTTGACTATGCAGACTTTCCATTTTCGTAGTAGTGAACGTGCCTATAGAGAATGCACACTTCATACGAATTAGCCTACATAAGCAGAATAGCCAATTTCTTTTAGTTTTTAATGGTTTTGTGTAAAAGTAAGTTCACGGTCTGGCGCCTCCTTGTCCTGATAATATTGTCTACTATATTTGATTATTTATTAATTCCTCTGTCTTCTATAAAACTTGCCAGCATCAACCTAAAACACTGGGCATGTTGTTAAAACATTGTTAGAAGGTTGGGTACATTGTGCCAACGTTCTGTGTTTGCTGGGAAGCTAGTCCCAGACTAAAATGCATGTTTGAGCTATATTAACTGAAAGCAACTTGCACTGACATTATCTTAAAATATGTCATTGCCATTGTTTTGTCTCAAAATGCACACCAGTGATCTTTCTAAGACACATTTATAAAACTACTTAAATGCCCCAATTGAACAAATGCCTAAATCCTGTCTTAATCTAAGCACCGTCTGTGAAAACGGGCCTACATGTGTCACTGGCAGTATTTAGATGTGTTTTAAATCAATACCAGATAGAACTCCTAATTAACAGACTAAATTAATTCCAGGTGATGGGTAATCAATTAAATTATGTGTTCCCTGACTATTAAGAGTGTTTAAATATCCCTGCCTTCAGTGCAGAAGATTGAAAGAAGCAGCTGAAAGAAACAGTAGTAGAGTATCACAAGACAAGCTCTAAGTCTTTTGAAAGAGACTCCTGCTTTAGGTTTGGTCTTGGATGATCTTTCCTCATGGCTGTGAGGGAGACTAGTTTTTGGAAAGGGCTCATTTTAGCCTTTTGTCTCTTTGCTGTTAATGGACAGAAACCAGGGCCGTAAGTACTGTTATGTGGGGATTAACTAAACTTTATAGATGGTGAAAATGAGCTTTGTGAACCGATTGAAGCATTGTAAAAGATCACTACTCTTCATTTGTTGCTATCTGGTGATAAAATAGATGTCCTGTGGTTTCTGAAACTAAACCTCTATTTTTCCACAGGTTATTCATGGTGACGTTCCCTGCAGTGATTGAGTCTGGATCTGATGCCAAATTATGCATAACTCTTCTGAAACCCCAAGAGAGTCTCACAATGACCGTTTCTATGCTTGATGAGAAAAACAGGACAATTCAACTTGTGCAGCAGACGACTTCAACTTCGTTTCACCGCTGTTACAGTTTCCAGGTCTGTCATGAGACTCATGTGCCATATATATTTTTTTTTTTTTTTTTTTTTTTTTTTTCTCTTGTCTGGTTTGTTGTTAACAGAGTTTCTCCACAGGCTCCTCTAGTAGATGGAGAATTGGTGCAGAAGCTGAAGGTTGACGTTCAAGGGAAGGTCTTCAGAGCGACTGAAGAGAGGAAAGTCATGTTCAGACGTTACCTGCCTTTGACCTTCATCCAAACAGACAAACCCATCTACAATCCAGGACAAACAGGTGAGCTCTGAATGTTCCTTGGTTTAATATTAGAGCTGTAGAAAGTCCAATGTGCTTCAAGTTTTGATAATCTTCAAGTGCATTGATGTGAGTTTATTGCTGTCTTTGCAGTGAATTTCAGAGTTGTCACTATGGATACCAGATTTGTGCCTTTTGATCAAATGGTAGGATCAGATATTTCACCATTTTTCTAGCCATAAAAAAACTGCTTAAGAGTGCATGTAAAAATAACCTGCATTATATTTGCATTTTCATTTTCAGTAATTTTTGCAGCATGTGTGTTTTAAATGTTTAATAATCTTGTCTTTGTCTTGCAGTACAATCTGGTGGTGGTAGAGGTGAGTGTGCTCCGGTGCAGGTCTTTGAATGGAGCCAACGCAACTTTTTGTACATTTGCTTTGTTTGCTGTTTTTCCTGTGAGCTGTTAACTGTTTTATTAGGACAATAATAATAACCGGATTAGTCAGTGGACAAATGTTTCCTCAACGGGTTGGATATTGCAGCTTTCTCATGATTTAAACCCAGAGGCTCAGATGGGGATGTACAAACTAAAGGCTTTTATTGGTGAACGAACAATCTCCCAGGTTTTTGAGGTGAAAAAATATGGTAAGTTGTTGTGTATAAATTGTACAGCAGTTCAATGACAGCTCTGAGGTCTTGATCCAAGTCATTTGGTTTCTGGTTTAGTTTTGCCCAAGTTTGATGTGACCATAAACGCACCACAGACGTACAGCGTTGCAGATGTGGGACTGAAAGTTGAGGCTTGTGCCAAGTAAGTTAAGCTTTATCATCTTGTCTATTAGTTGGGCAATTTTTGATCTGATTGTTTGTGCTGTTTCTCAGATACACATATGGCCAACCTGTGCTTGGTCAAGCATTGATGGAAGTGTGCCGTGAGCCGTTTCCATATGTTCTGGTTCCTGATTTGACCCGTAGTTGCCGGATTAAAACTGCAAAGGTTTGACTCCTGCCTTAGTGGAGGGTTTTTCATCTGCTTGTGCTTGACTTAAATTTGACTGCCTGTTCTGCTACCAGATGAATGTCACTGGCTGTGCCTCCCTTACCGTCGATACATCAGAGTTTTTCAACACAAAATTTGAAAATAATATGCAAGATACTTTTCTTGTAAATGTGAACGTCACTGAGGTGGGAACAGGTGAGCTATTGGCTGATCCCAACCAAATGTACTTGCTTTAAAGCTTGTTCGCTGTCCAATTTTTTTTTTTTCTCCATCTCCAGATATAGTCATGTCAAAATCTGCAACAGTGTCCATTACGTTTCAAGTCGGCAAAGTCACGTTTGTTGATCTCCCAGATTACTTTGAACCTGGATCAATGATTAATGGAAAGGCAAGTAAAAGTTAATTCCTTTGTCGCAGAAGCCTTTCATTGGTTCCCTTTCCTAACCTTGATCATTCCCAACAGATATCTGTGTCTCGTTTTGATGATACTCCAATTGCAAACAAAGAGGTTTATCTCCTGGATGGTAACAGCTGGCCCAATAAACTGCTGCAGAATCTGACCACAAACCAGAACGGACTGGCCACGTTCTCTCTCAGCACTGCGAATCTTCCTAAAGCTGCTCTCAGTCTTGTGGTACGATTTGCTCTGTTTTGTGAAATGTGGACTTCTCCCAATCTCTCGCATGAAACCATTCCATTCGTTCCCCAGGCAAGTGCGACTCCAGTGGTTGTTTATGGTTACAAATCACCATACTTCACTACAGATACAAGGGTTGTTCAGCTTCTCCAACCTGTTTCTCCTGACAACCCATCATTTAGTGAACTGACCATAGTGAAGTTAGAGCAGCCGCTCAAATGTGGTGCTACGTTTCCAGTGACTGTCAAGTATTCTTTTGTTGGAGAGGCTGGTGGCTACAGTTCTGACATCATCTATATGGTGAGTAAACATTAGTTTAACTTATTTTTCTTTCTGCACTGGTCAGTTTGTTCAACTTTATGAACCCATTTATCTTAGGTCATGTCCAGAGGAGTGATCGTTCACCATGGATTTCAGACCGTCACAGTGAGGGCTTCTAATACAGTGACAAGCGGCTCTGTGTCGTTCCAGCTGTCTGTCAGTGTCGATATGGCTCCAACTGTGCAGATTATGGTCTACTGCGTTCTGCCCAGTGAGAATGTTGTTGTTGGTAGTGCGTCATTTGAGACAGAATTGTGTTTCCAAAACCAGGTATGATGTGCACCTTTTGGCTTCAAGTGGGGAATTGTCACTTCCTACAGCGTGTTGGTCCTTGTTCCAGGTGTCTCTACAGTTCTCTCCTGCTAAGGCCGTTCCTGCTGAGGAAAATGTTCTGACTGTCTCTGCTCAAGCAGGATCTCTGTGTGGCATCAGTGCTGTAGATCAGAGCATCCGGATCATGGAGCCAGGAAGACGTCTGAGTGCTGAAATGGTATCAAGTGCCTCAATTAGATTTCCTTTGTAGCAAATTGGCTTGAAGGACAAGTTCGGTATTTTTACATTTAAAGCGCGCCCCCCTCCCCAACTTTGTACCACAACAACATGAAGGTACATGTGTTGTCACATGTGGGTGGTATGCGACCACAGAAACCGAAATTTCTCGGGACAGCAGCATGTCAATTTTAATCTTAACCGTTCTATTTCATCAGAAATGATATTGAAACCGGGCTTTAAGTGTAAAATACCGAACTTGTCCTTTAAGAGAAATATTCATCAACTTGTTAAAATTATGAATACTCAGAGCAGTTAATTAACTTAATGTACTAAAATATTACAGGGGGAGGAGGGGGATTGAATACAGGTTTATACATTTCTCAAGTTTATAGGATTTGAAGGGTCTTTCTCCTCTGCAAGAACTCTCTGCAGATTCCCTCTGGGTCATAAGTCTTATCAATCAGTCATGTAACAGTGTTAGCTTCATTTGGGATGTTAGTTTTGGGGGGAAGTTTTATAGACCTTGTTTGGGAGAGTGAGTTTGCTGGATTCATTAAATATAATGTAGAATATGTCTGGTCCAGATGCTATACCTTTTAGACCTAAAGTGGCATTCTAATCAGATGTGTGCCACTAAAATCGCTCTCCATGTTCTCAGGTGTTCAACTTGCTTCCAGTGCGATCACTATCTGATTATCCATATGAAGTTGAGGATGAACAGGAGTGCATAAATGTTCGACCTCGTCGGGCTGTTTCTACAGACCAAGCCTACGAAACCTTCAAGGTATAAAAACTGTTCATTATCCTGTTTGCTAAATTCACCTTAATCCTCAAACGTTTTTTCTTTGCTGACAGAGCATGGGGATGAAGGTTGCCACAAATTTGCCTATCAGAGTACCTCAGTGTGTGATGTACAGAGGCCTAAAATTATTATCGTAACTTCCGTGATGGTATGTCAGTTTGTTTCTTGCTCTCATATTGCCACTTGATAGTTTCCTTAGGTTTTATTAGTTTGTAGCTTCTGTGAGGTGAAACTGCAAATTTTTTGGAAAAACTTTAATCTCTTGTATTGTAATGGCACATTAATAACACAGATGACTATGCACATGTAAAGCCACAACTAAGCAAAGTGTTTCTTTTTTATAACTGGCCAAACATGCGTATATTGGAAATTGTATGAACCCTGTTTGTTTTGCAGACACTAGGGCCGTTTGTAGTAAAATTACTGGTCTCTTTCAGTAATGTATTATCCTGTAGCCATGGCTGGAATGGCTCCAGAAGCAGCAAGTGCTGGAGGTGACACTTCCTCTTTTGATGTGACCGTCAGGAGTTACTTTCCAGAAACATGGATCTGGCAGCTTGCTCAAGTGGGGTTAGTAACCTTTTATTCCATCTAAAGCTACTTTCCCACAGATTTTTCTTCTCCCCCCTCATTTATAGTTGTCCTTTTCTTCAGAGCGACTGGATCCACACGAGTTCCCCTCACTGTTCCTGACACCATCACCACATGGGAGACTGAGGCGTTCTGCCTGTCCTCAAAAGGTTTTGGTTTGGCTCCTCCTGCTCTGCTGACGGTCTTCCAGCCCTTCTTCCTGGAGCTTTCCCTGCCGTACTCCATTGTCCGTGGAGAGTCTTTTGATCTGAAGGCCACTGTCTTCAGCTATCTGTCCAATTGCATCATGGTCTGTCATGGTTTCTTTTATATACTGTAATGGATCTGTATAGAGAAGGTCATGTGTCTTTGCTAAGTGTGCTCTGTTTCATTGGCAGGTTAAAGTAACTCCAGCTTCATCCATGAACTTCACTCTTAAACCATATACTGATCCCTATTCATCCTGTATTTGTGCCAATGGGAGAAAGACCTTCAAATGGGTTCTCTCTGTGTCTGTTCTCGGTCAGTTATGAACCGTCGTTTACCAAATTTAAAGTTTGTGATGTTGCTCACTTTCTGTCTGTCACTGCAGGAGCTGTCAATGTGACTGTCAATGCTTCAGCTGAACCATCCCAGACTCGATGTGGCACTGAGGTCGTGACCGTGCCGACAAGAGGACGCATTGATGTAGTCACTCGAAGTCTACTTGTCCTGGTAAGTGTTACCAGCCTTCTGGAGTCTGGTCATGAAGCTCATGCTGCTTTACTGATGTGGTGTTTATTGCATTTATAGCCTGAAGGAGTTGAAAGGACAAACACCCAGAGTTGGTTACTGTGTCCAAATGGTTTGTTTGCACTTAATGATTCCCCAATACCTTCCTGTATAGCCAAACATTAGCCTAGCACTAAACGCTGATCCATTCTGTTCGGTCTGCAGGAAAAGTTCTTTCTGAAGACGTGACTCTGACGTTTCCAACAAATGTGATTCAGGGATCAGCCAGATGCTCAGTTTCAGTCCTTGGTAAATTTCATGGAGTAGAAACCGCCACAAATGTTTGGCAGAATAATTATTCTGATATGGGGTTTTATGCTTTACATCCTTGTAGGGGACATCATGGGTCGTGCACTGAAGAATCTAGATGGGTTACTACAGATGCCATCTGGCTGTGGAGAACAGAATATGATCATTCTTGCTCCGAATATTTACATCCTGCTGTACCTGGAAGTCACGGGCCAACTCACCGCAGCCATCCGAGCAACCGCCACAGGCTACCTTCAGAGTGGTATGGGCGAGCAGACCCCCCCCCCCTTTTTTTTTTTTTTTTTTTTTTTGTGTTGGAGACTTAACCCTCAGATGGTCTTTGGGGTCCACTGGACCCCAAATGACTTTTGCTTGAATTAAAAAAAAATGTTCTCTTTTTCCAAATGGTATGAAACTTCCTACGGCTCTCAACACTTTCTAGATCTACAAAAAAAAAATTAAAATGGAATGTTATCTGTTTTTATGTAGGCGTGACAAAAATAGTCACACTCGTGGTCTTCGGGGTCCATTGGACCCCAAAAAATTAAATTAAATTTTGTAACAGAACAATAGTTTTTTTTTTTTACAAATATAATTTTACTCTGTTTATTAATGTTTTTACTCAACATTTGTGCAGTTTTTGGAGGATTTATGATATCTTTTAAATATCTATAAATAAATACATAAATACTTATTTATTATTGGACTCAAAATAGACAAAATTCATCATCAAAATCAGAAATAACTCAGAACACAGACAGAAATGACAGAAATAAAGTGGCACACTTCCAACAATGCAAAAAACATCCACAATCCAAAATGATCATTCTCACACACGCGCACACACACACAAACACACACATATAGAGGAATACAATATACAGGAATACATACAGACTATAAAAACTGTTCTCTTATCATTTGTAAAATAAAATAATCTAAAATGCAGAACCACCGCAAAAATAAATTGGTAACACTTAAGACACATTGAAAATGTGCACACACACACACAGGAATACATTTGTAGGGCTATAAAAAAATAAAAGAGATGAGACCAACTATTGTTCTATTGTTCCAAACTATTTTATTTTTATTTATTTTTTATTATTTTTTTTTACAAATATTTTATTTTTACTGCTTTATTTGCTAATTTGTTATTGTTGTTCAGTTTAAATAAATTATCAAATCTTAAGACTCCAACATTTCTCTTTGTAACATGTTGTTCAGGTTTGATTCTAATCATAATGTAACATTATTGAAAAACTGTTGTTTTTTCAGTACAAAAAAAATGCTAAACTTTGACAAAAAGTATTTTATTTTTGTTATAATTGTGATTTTATAATATTTAGATATCAATCCAACTGAATTTAACTTTAGAAATTATATCTTTCAGTAATTCAATAGTATATAGGCCTATAGTGGAGCCCTATAGCCATCTAGTGGTTAAAGTGATTTATTACAAATTTTAATCTGTATTTTCCAAAAAATGGGCAAAAATCTTACATTAAACCTTGTAAAATTATCCATGGTATCCCCTGGAATGAAAGTTAGAAACCTGGGTCTTTTATAAAGTTTATTTAACATAAAATGCAGTTTTTTTTGTAAAAATCCTATTTAAAAAATATTTATTTATAGAAATTTAAAAAAAATCATAAATCCTCCAAAAACTGCACAAATGTTGAGTAAAAACATTAATAAACAAAGTAAAATTATATTTGTTGAAAAAAAAAAATATTGTTTTGTTACAAAATTAAATC
This sequence comes from Chrosomus eos, assembly GCA_036326025.1. Lineage (NCBI taxonomy): Eukaryota > Metazoa > Chordata > Actinopteri > Cypriniformes > Leuciscidae > Chrosomus > Chrosomus eos. The sequence goes on from CM070821.1 coordinate 9,786,906, forward strand.
TTATTGTCTGGGGTCCAATAGACCCCGAAGACCACAAGTGTGACTTTTTTTGAAGACCATCAGAGGGTTAATGACTTTTAGTCCGTGATTCCATTCAAAGCTGTCAAGACGCTCTTATAAGCTCAGCTCATCCCCCTGCCCCTGATGTTTTCTTTTTTGAACAGGATACCAAGGGCAACTAAACTACAGGCACAGTGATGGTTCATACAGCACATTTGGTTATGATGCATCCAATACATGGTGAGTTTCATGCTGTTATTATAGTTGTGTAACCTTTATCAAAAGCAGTTTGTTAAACTGAACTCCCTCCACGACCAGGTTGACCGCCTTTGTCATGAGGTCTTTTGGTCTAGCAAAGCGTTTCATCTTCATTGATCCGAATGTCCTTCAGAGTGCAAAGGACTGGCTAATAAGCCAGCAGGGTTCAAATGGTTGTCTCATGCAACAGGGAACTTTGTACCACAACGACATGAAGGTACATGTTATCAAATATACCATAAACTATTCAAGATGTTTTTAATCTATGTGCTGATGTTTTAGGGTGGAGTTGGTGATAACATGACCATGACTGCCTACGTTGTTGCATCGCTGCTTGAACTAGGCGTCCCCGCCACAGTAAAAACCTCTCTATTAGTTGTATGAGCTCCTTGCAAATGGTCTTCTGGCTGTTGTCTGATATCTGCTTTGCTATCAGGATCCTGTCATTACCAACGCTCTGTCATGCTTGAGGCCTGTCATTGGGAATCTGGGAAACACTTACACCACGGCTCTGCTGACCTACACCTTCAGTCTTGCTGGAGAGACCACTACTCGATCACAGCTTCTAACAACCTTGAACAACGTTGCCATTTCTGAAGGTAAGATTTGCCAGCCTCTTGTTTGTTCATAAAGTTTTTTTGTCATCAACTTTCTCTCATCCTAAGGCACTAAGCTCCATTGGTCTCAGACGACATCTGGTGATACTCTGGCGGTGGAGATCAGCTCTTACGTGCTGCTAGCGGTTCTTGCTGTTCAGCCTCTCACGACAGCTAATCTGGGCTATGCTAACCGCATTGTCAACTGGCTCGTGACCCAGCAGAATCCCTATGGAGGCTTCTCTTCCACCCAGGTGCCTCTGACTACCAAACATGAGTGCAATAATTTATGAGGAGTTTTTAATCTGGTGCTTGATTTTAGGACACGGTGGTGGCTCTTCATGCCCTGTCTGTGTACGCTGCTCAAGTGTTCAGCTTGGACGGCTCCAGCACTGTTACAGTACAGTCCTCAGTAGTAGGAGGAGATTCGTATAGCTTCAATGTGAATCGGGAGAACAGGCTTCTGTATCAGGAGAAGCCACTGAAGAACGTTCCAGGCAAATATAGTGTTAAAGCGACAGGATCCACTTGTGTGTCTGCGCAGGTATGTATCTTAACCCCCTCTATTTGTTTCTTTTGTGCACATCCAAATCTGATTAGTCTTGTCTGCCTTGCGCTCATACTGTAGGTTGCGTGTTTCTACAACATACCGCCCCCCGTTAAAGTCTCCAGGACACTGAATGTTGAAGCAAAGGTGACTGGAGACTGCCGACCACTTGGGGCCAATCTTATGTTGAACTTCACAGTGAAGTAAGAACTGTCTTGGATTTGTGTCCTGAAACCAGCTCTTGCTGGACTCCTCGAATGATCCTGCATTCTTGATTCTGTTAACCTAAACGTCTTTATTCTCTGTCATTCAGATACGACGGTGTAAAATCAAGCACTAACATGGTTCTAGTTGACATTAAGCTCCTGTCGGGCTTCACAGCAGATACGTCACCGGTTTGTAGATTTAATATTTAGAAAGTCCCAAGATGCTTGAAGCCCCTCCTGATGTAATTGTGTTTGTAAATAATGGTCTTCCCCTCAGCTTGGATCTCCACCCCAGTCGTTTGCCCAACTAGTGGAACGGGTTGATGCTGAAGATGATCATGTCCTAGTATATCTGAAAGAGGTGAGACTGTACACTGGGTATATTGCTAGCTGCCTTTTCTCATGTGCTGCTGTTCATCCTTTCTGTCTCGCAGGTTCCCAAAGGTGTCCCCATGAGTTACACTCTGCAGCTGAAACAGGTTCTTGCAGTGAAGAATCTCAAGCCAGCGGTCATCAACATTTATGACTACTATCAGACAAGTACGCTTTCATCCTAATCATTAATCTATCTGGCTGAGTTCACTATTGAACATGATCCAATTAACTTCATGTTCCTGTTTCAGGTGATTCGTTTGAGACCACCTACACGTCTCCCTGTCCATGATTTTATTCAGTACTGGCTGTAGGATGTGTGACTTGAATAAAACTGCTTGTATACAATCAGTTATTTTGTTCCTCATCTGTGAAGATTATTTGAAGTGTGTTTATTTTCAGTGTTCATGAGTTTCTATTTGTCCGGTGACTTCAAATTCCTACTCGGGCAGTGCCTGTTAACTTGAGTTGTTGAACCCTAGGCTGCTTTTTTTTAACTGTAGTTTAATCAACTTTTTGTATCATTTAGTTAGACAAATATCCAGTTTACTGTAACAAACCAAAAAGCAATACTTGGATAATGTAGTCATTATTCAGTGCTGTTCATTTATGACGGTATATTAGTATGACTGTATATTAGTAGTTGATGTGGAGTACATGTCAATACTTGACCTCAGGTTGTGCCCACCCATGTTACTCACCTTTGACCTTTTCATATTCTCTGGGATCAATATGTAGTAAAGTGCACTTAGTTGGATTAAGGTCACATTCAATGTGACATAAAAATTAATTCACGGGCAACAGCTCTAGTGGACATTCCTGCATGCCAATTGCGCACTACCTCAACTTGTGACATCTGTGGCATTGTGCTGTGTGATAACTGCACTTTTTAGAGGTCTTTTTGTGGCCAGCTGTGATGGCCGATGACGGGGCCACACAAAAGGACAGTAACTGAGTGCATGCATGCATGCCTCCTTCTTTCTGGGTTGTTTACACTGTTTTTGTTGCAGATACCTTGGTTACAGATCATACCCATTTCATAGTAATGACAGGCACATATTTGGTTTGTTTTCATGGTTTTATTTTCAATTTGTTTTATACCATAAATTACTAGTTTGGGTGCACACTTTCTAGTTATTGGTTTATTGTTAATGTCTTTCTATTGAGTTTAATTTTGAGCCTTGTGCTCTTGTCATTGTCTGATCCCTCCCCCTCGTTACCTGATAAGTGTTTGAGTTCTTCCACCTGTCCCCTCTTGATTTGTTCCTTTCAGTCTCCTCTTGTTACAGTCTTTTTCGGATCGTTGTCTAATGTCTCCCATTCCCTGTGATAGTCTTCATCTTCAGGTTCAGTTAGTGTTTCATCGAGTTCAGTTAGTGTTTCTTGTTTTATTCATTGTATTCCCCCCCCTTGTGGGTTTTTGCTTTGTGTTTGTTTTTGTGAATAAATATACCTTCTCCTGCACTTGAGTCCTCACACCTTTTTTTGCCTTGGACATTCCGTGACAATATCGGAGCCAACCGATTGGGTGTCATCTATGGTGGCCACTCACAAGAAAACTCAGATGAAATAAGACTGTGTATAGACCCTAGGGACCTAAACAAGTTTCTAAAACGTCCACATCACCCCATGCGCACAGTGGAAGAAGTCGCAGCGCAGATGCCAAACTCCACTGTATTCTCAGTACTAGACGCCAAAAGCTCATTCTGGCAGATTTCACTGGAGCATAAGTCTTCCCTACTGACTACTTTCAGTACACCATTTGGAAGATTTAGATTTCTTTGGATGCCCTTTGGCATTAATTCAGCCAGCGAGGTCTTTCAGCGTGCTATGGAACAGATCTGGCTACTCGTGCACACTCATAGCTGATGACATCATTGTGGGGGTCAACGGCGAGCAGGGACACGTGCAAATTTGAAGAAAGTTTTAGACCGTGCCCGTGAAGTGAACTTGAGACTGAATCCACAAAAGTGCAAATTCCGCCTAAGTGAGGTGAGCTATGTCGGACATATTTTCACAAGCAAGGGACTACAACCTGACCCTGCTAAAACAAAAGCAATAACAGAAATGCTGCCGCCAGACAATGTTACTGCACTGCAGCGCTTCCTGGGTATGATCAACTATTTAGGAAAATTCATACCAAACCTGCACCAGTTGTCTGCATCCCTGCGTGAGCTGACCTGTAAAAACACAGAGTGGTGCTGGTTTAAACCACATCAGGATGCTTTCGAAGATCTGAAGCACAGGATTTCCAGTCCACCTATCTTGAAATACTATGACATCCAGAAACCCGTCACACTCACCTGTGATGCCTCCCAGTTTGGACTCGGAGCTGCGTGTCTTCAAGAATATGCACCTGTTGCGTATGCTTCTCGCACTCTGATGCAAACAGAAGTGCGTTACGCGCAGATTGAAAAAGAGCTTCTGGCTGTGGTATTCGTGTGTACCAAATTCAATGACTACATATATGGTAAACAAATTTGGGTAACACTTTATTGGAAGGGGTGTCCATAAGTCTGACATAACACTGTCATAAACATGACATAACACCTGTCATAAACATGAAGGAGTCTTTATGAATGTTTATGACTGTTGTCATTAAGTGTCATTCGGTAAATTATGACACTTTTAATGCAAAGTTGACATTGTTTAAAATGTCTTTGTTATGACAAATGATTTTCTATGATTTCTATGTGTAAGACGCGCGCTGTGTAGTAGAAGAAGAGCGTCAGTTCTCGCGCATGCGTCGTGGAAATCTCTTGAACTCTCGTCTCAGGCCCACATGGAAGCAATGGAATAGTCGAATAAAGTCGCTATTTGTTTTTTTTTTTTCCGCACAAAAAGTATTCTCGTCACTTGATAATACTGGAATACTTAAACATTTTCTTCAATGACTTTCTGGGCCATCAAGTTTCAATTGCTGAGGGAGCCTATGTAGCAGTGAACCAGCTCTCAGATTTAATCAAAAATATCTTCATTTGTGTTCCGAAGATGAACGAAGATCTTACGGGGTTGGTACAGCATGGGGGTGAGTAATTAATGACTTATTTTTCATTTTTGGGTGAACTAACCCTTTAAAGGTACAATAGAATTTCACCACCAGGGGTCGCTAACCTCTTACAATAACAAAGGCGTATATTGATGACGCAAAGCATTAACGTTAACCAGAATTATGGATCTTGTCGTCAAGCTGATGGATCTTTTATGGATGAGTGAATACTATGACTACGTTTACATGCAGGCAATTTTCAGGTTATGGTCAGATTAAAGGGATAGTTCACTTTGGAATTAATTTTTGATATGTTTTAGCTTACCTCAAGGGCATCCAAGATGTAGGTGTCTTTGTGGCCGCAGTATTTTCAATTTTGATATTTTTAGGTCAACCCGTTCTTGTCTGTCAGTCATATAATGCAGGCAATAGGGAACCACCTTAAAAAGCATACACAGAGAAGTCCAAATTAAACATGATTTAATGACTCGTAAACGTAAGTACACATTGATGACCTAAGACACGAAACGAGTGGTTTTTGTGAGAAAACGAACAGTATTTATATAGTTTTTACCTCTTGTAAACACAGCCACGTCCAAGTGATATGAGATCGCGAGCGCTTCGGTCTTTTCCGGAAAGCACCGGAAGTGAAACCTCGCGCGTGTACGTCACTCATACAATTGTTTTATTTTTTATTTTTTTGTAATTGTTTTCATTTACGACGGTTTAAACATCCCGGATAAGCGCAAATTAGTACCCTTTTAATTAGCAGTCTTACCTACAATCTCTGTTCTGTGTAAACAATGAGTGACGTACACGCGCAAGGTTTCACTTCCGGTGCTTTCCGGAAAAGACCGAAGCGCTCGCGATCTCAGATCACTTGGACGTGGCTGTGTTTACAAGAGGTAAAAACTATATAAATACTGTTCGTTTTCTCACAAAAACCACTCGTTTCGTGTCTTAGGTCATCAATGTGTACTTACGTTTACGAGTCATTAAATCATATTTAATTTGGACTTCTCTGTGTATGCTTTTTAAGGTGGTTCCCTATTGCCTGCATTATATGACTGACAGACAAGAACGGTTTGACCTAAAAATATCAAAATTGAAAATACTGTGGCCACAAAGACACCTACATCTTGGATGCCCTTGAGGTAAGCTAAAACATATCAAAAATTAATTTCAAAGTGAACTATTCCTTTAAGGTCACTATTCGGGTTTCTGAAACATTAGGAATAACCCGTTTACATGCGTGAGCAGAGAGAGTTACTCCTGTATACATGGAATTGCAATATCCCAATGTAAACAGCGACGCACGGTTGGCGTCTGGACGTACGGACAACCTTAAGATGCAATATGCGTCATTTCCGATTCTTCTTCCTGTATCCAAAGACAACAACAGCAGCAGCACGCGGATAATGAATAGTTCGGGGCAGATAGCGATCGCCTTTGTTTGCGCTTTGATGCTGGTAACGTTACTGACCTCGCTCCAAAAGTATGCTGTGCTGCGTCTCTCCATGTTTACTTCCGGTATACTGCACGCAGGGTTTTGTATGCGCTGAGAAATTCGGGTTAGAAAAGGGGTACCCCAGGTATAATATCCTGGTTTTTAAAATCCGGGATATGAGCATATCCGGGTTTTTGCTGGTGTTTAGATGGCCGTTCACGACCGGGTTATTGCTAATATCCCGTTTTGAATGGGTTATTGGCTGGATGTAAATGTAGTCATTGATGTTTTTAACATGACTGTGGTATGAAGCAGGGCGCGATTGCTAATGCGAGACGTAACTTTATACCAGCGCCACACGCAACGCGAGTCCCGCGGATATAAAGGAATAAGGACATTGCACTCTACCGAACTACACGCAAGTGCTGAATTAATGCTCACACAGGTCAGTTTATTAGACGAATTAAACTTGAGGTAACGCAGCGCTGTTTCACTTGCTCTAACAGTTACTCTAAACAGTCACACTAAACGGCATTTGAGTGTGTTGAATGTTGTTAGTTATGTTGTTGGCTGTATGAGACTAGCAGTAGTGAGCTAAATCAAGATTATAATAATATACAGATCATATTCTAACATTTCATCACGTTGAACTAAATATCATTGATTAGTTTTATGTACATTTGCTCACCTGTCTAATAAAGTACATGCAACACTCACGTCTCTGTCGAGTCGAAGTTAGTCGCGGACGTGGAGCTCTCGGCATCTCGAAAGATGTTGATCTTTGTTTTAGTCCTCTTTTTGTCTCAAAGTCTGCTTGCCATGATCCATAATGTTTGAACAAAACAACAACAGCGTGAGCGTCCTGCTAGGCATAACAGGCATAACCCAGTTGTCAATATCTGTCACCATGGTTACTATGGCAGTACGAGCGCAAACCAGGGCTAACGCGGATATGACGTCATTGACTGGTGACTCCTCACCCCTGCTCACACGCCCCGTTTCCTTGGTTAAAATCACAATTTTCTCACAAATTACAAATAGTTGGAAACATTTGGGATATTGTAAGTAATCAACTAAACAAAATATATAACATTTGCCTAGTGGTTTTTGGATGTTTTACTGCAAAAATCCTACATATTGTACCTTTAAGGGTGTGTTGCAGTTAGGGTGACCACCCATCACGCTTTGCGTTGTACCACACAGCATTTTCACCTCTTGTCCCACAAGTCGCATATTGAGAAAATCTCCCGCATTTTCATCAGTCTGTTGGTTCTTAATTATCATATTAAGAAAACGTGCACAGAAAACTGCCATTTTAAAAAGCATTTTATTTCTTCTTTTTGCGGCGTAGTTTTTCACCTATATTTTAACAGCGCTGTCAATTAAAATGTGGGGCACTGATTCGTTCCATCCCTGTCAGAAAACAAATGGATAATTCGGTAAAATAAATGTTTAATTTAACAGAATTTATCAACTTGTGCCTGCTGTGGTTGTTTTAATTCACATCCTTTCTAAAAAAATATATATTAACGTTTTTGGTTTAATATATTCTTAACTGTCACTGATCCAAATTCATGTTGGTTTATATTTTATTTGTTTATTATATATTTTGTTGGATTTTAGTTGGACTTGGTCAGAACTGTTTCATAAATAGTGATCTGCATGATGCTGATGCCTTTGGGCTCAGTGATGTAAAATATTGGCATGTTATGTTACATTGTGATGTTATGGTGTTTTCTGAAAGGGACTATAGAACAAAGAATTTTTTATCAGCTGAAAGGCAGAATACAAATGTTTTTATTAAGTTAGATAAACATTATATAACAGTTTCAGGTTATGTTTTAGTGTTGGTAACATGTCCCACATCGTCCCACACAAACTTATAATTGTCCCACATTTGGTTTGTTTGATGGTGGTCAAGTTGCAGTAGGCCTACTAATACACCTGCCGTATTTTACAATGGCACGTGAAACAATAAATATAACTTGTCAGTCAAAACGCACAAAAGAATTAACCACACTCAAAAACAGCTTTCCGGCTCTAACTTTGAAATGGCATGAGGTTTTCGCGGGCGCATTGCGTGGCATGCTGTACATGTTGATGAAATTTGACAGATGACGTGAGTGGTTTTCAAGGAAATCTCAATGTTTCATCCGTCCCGGCTCTCCCCTACATACAGTTTTTAGCCGTTTTCATGGATCGGTCGGAACAGGGATCTTTTTGACAATGTTGTCGTCTGTAAAAAGAAAAATCGTTTTTGTTTAAACGTTTAATTGCTTCTATTTCTCTTATGCAAGTTGCTTTGGATAAAAGTGTCTACTAAATGATTACATTTAAATACAATGTAAATTTGGAGATTAACTGAAATTTTTACATTATAAAATATTAAAAATGGATAAATATTTTTTAATCGTGATTTAATCCCAGAAAAGTATGTGATTAATATAGTTTTTGATAAATGGACAGCACTAACTCAAATATTCTATTCTACACCTGTAGTGAATTTTAAAACAACCAGGCAGCTGATAAGGCCATGGGTTATAAATCACCACACTCCGGAGGAGCAGACACGAAGGGACAGACAACCATAGTGACTTTAAAAGGTAAGTTTTTATTCAGTTTAAACAGGGTCGGATAGGCTCGTGGGACTCCTCTCGTCGTCAGACTCGTCGAATAGGCTCGTGGGACAGACAGTGACTTAAAAGCTTACTTCTCCAGCGATGCTGCATACTTCCAGACTCAGACCGTAAGTGGAAAGGTAAGGATTCTTCTCCGTACAAAGTACTTTCTTGGATTCTCAGTAGTGGGACAGTGATTTAAAAGCTTACTTCACCAGCGATGCTGCATACATCCAAACTCAGACCGTAAGTGGAAAGGCAAGGATTCTTCTCCGTACAACGTACTTTTGATTCACAGTAGTGGGACAGTGGTGTAAAAGCTGACTTCACCAGCAATGCTGCACACGTCCAAACTCAGACAGTGAGTAGAAAGGTAAGGATTCTTCACAGTACGGAATACTTTTCAGCTCAGCTGTATCACTCTGGCTTCTGAGGGAGAGCAGATAATAACAACTTTCCACAAACGTGAAAACATGGATTGAGCCACTTCTCAGCAAAAGCACACCACACTCGTGTTCACTTCAAATCCATAGCCAGGAATCAATGTGTATCAATAAGGCAAAAGCATTGCAATTCACTCACACGATAGGGCTGATCGGAGGCCTACGATCCGTTTGTTACACTCACGTGGGGGAGATTCAACCTTCAGTTCCTCCTCGACACACTCTGCAACACACACTTCTCTAATAGTCAGGTTCACACTCACTGCATCGTCTTCAGGCTGTTTGAATGTTCATAAGATGAAATCAATGCCTCTCTCTCTCTCTCTCTCCTCTCTCTCTCTCTCTCTCTCTCTCTCTCTCTCTCTCTCTCTCTCTCTCTCTCTCTCCTCTCTCTCTCTCTCTCTCTCTCTCTCTCTCTCTCTCTCTCTCTCTCTCTCTCTCTTCTCCTCTCTCTCTCTCTCTCTCTCTCTCTCTCTCTCTCTCTCTCTCTCTCTCTCTCTCTCTCTCTCTCTCTCTCTCTCTCTCTAGCAGTACAGGTCCAATCGATGACTCAGTCCAGCAGATTTCCCACAGACGATCAATCTGATCCAGCAGACTTCAATGGGCGGCTGCCGCACCCCGACAACTTTCCTGCACAAGCTTGTACCCAAAACCACTCTTCACTGTGCTGAAACAACCACTTCTCTGGGACACCCAGCTTTGAACACTTCAACCAGCTTTTTCTCTGCTCCTTCGACCACTTCAAGCCCTTCTCTTTATACTCCTTTTTCCCGGGCAGGTGGTTCAATGAAGCATTACTCATGGGCTTCAGCTGGCGCTCATTATGGTCGGCGGCCATGATGTGTATACCCAACGCTGGCCCGGTGTTACACCGGCATTTCTTCCCCCTGGAAACGAGTCAATGATTTTTGGTTCCTGGTTTGTTCACTCGGTGACATAAGCACACATGCTTTTTTATCATTATAATAATGCCAAATGATTACCTTAGAATAGATAGTTAAGTACGTGGTCTTGAAGAGGATTCTTTTTTTCTGTCTCGGTCTTGGCTGTCTGAGTTGGACTCGGTCTTGACGTGGACTCGAACCTATTATGACACGATCTTGACTCTGTCTCTCTCTGCCAGTCCAACCCGATCTCACGGCAATTCGTACGAATTCTACGAGGTGGCTAATTCCTACGAATTCATATGACCTCACTCGTTCACACCTCACACCAATTCGTACGAATGACCTACCCCAGACCCTGCCCCTAAACCTACCCCTCACGTGGGTTTAGACAAATCGTACGACTTTGTATGAGTGAGGTTGTACTAATTCGCCTAATTAGCCACCTTTTAATCATTTGTACGAATTCGTCGTGAGATAGCGTTGGTCAGTCCTGCTATTGGACTCGACATAGTTGGACTTGACTACAGCCCTAGTTTTTCGGAACCTGAACGGTGAATGTCCTTGAGTAATTGACAGAGCTACTGTATGTATTTTTTCTAAATACAAACTTGTTTTAATTTTCAGTCAATTTGCCATGTTTATGCCTTGTTTTCAAATTTTAATATTAATATTCTCATTTCTTACAGACCATGTCAAGTTCACACAGGCATTGGAGACACTGAGATCAAGGTCTGCATGGCACAAAAATCTAAATATCTCATGAGCAGAAAGGTAAACATTGTATCTTATTTATAGTGTGCCCAATCCTTTTCCTGGAAATCCAGCTTCTTGCAAAGTTCAGCTCCAGCCCAATCAAACACACCTGAACCAGCTAATGGAGATTTTAAGAAATACTTGATAATTGGGCACAAGAATGGGCACCCTTGAAGGAAGTGGTAGAAGAAACTTTAAAGACTGTATATATATATATATATATAAGTTTTTTTTAATTGCTCTTTTATAGCATTTCAGCTTGTTACTTGCCAAGAAAATAGCCAAGGAACTTTGGCTGGCATACCATTAAAACACCAACCAACCAACCACCAAAGATTATTGTGTAAATCCAAAGACTTTAGATATCCAAAAATGGTACACTTATTTTAATTTTGAATTGAAGTGCAATGTACAATATGGTGGAATAGGCCTGCCTTAAGAAAGAGCCTATCATAGTAGCTATTTTCACTATAGGTGCGTCTCATTTCAAAGGCTGCGTCCTCCAGAGGTCGTATTTGTGTGTCGCATATGTCCTTAAGGATGTCTTATTTCAGAACAGAAACCATTATAAAAATTACCATGATTCCTAGTAAAGCGTAAATCGTTGTAATTTCTTCGACTTTGGAATGTGGTGTTCAGTATTTTATTGTCATAGTCTTAAATCTGCATCGTTTATCCTTTTGATCTTTCATTCAAAACATTGGTAAAATTCTAATCTTTCATTGAAGTAAAAGAATTGAAAGTTGGGGGGAAATCACATTATAAAATAAATATTTTTCTCCAAAACATGTTGGCCACAAATTATTCATACCCCTAGAATTTTTGATGAATAAAATATATATGAAATATATACCCATTAATATTTACCTTTTTTAGCACACTAGGGTGACTAGGAACATGAAATTGTCCAGCTATGACTTCTTGTGTTACAGGAGTTTAAATATGAGGAAGCACAAAGGCCAAATTCCCTTAATAATCCATTACAATAAATAAAACCACAGAACATGGTTCTGATGTGCATCTAAAGATTGTTAAGCATCACAAAATAGAAAGTGGATGTAAGAAAATAGCTAAAGAATTGAAAAATCCCATTTTGACCATCAGGGCAATAATTAAGAAGTTCCAATCATCTAAAGATGTTACGATTCTGCCAGGAAGAGGACGTGTGTCTATATTTTCTTAATGGACATGAGGAGGAAGGTTTGAGTAGCCAAAGACTCTTCAAGGATCACAGATGGAGAATTGCAGAGATTAGTTGAGTCTTGGGGTCAGAAAGCCTATTAAAAAAAAATCAAACAACCCCTACATCACCACATGTTGTTTGGGAGGGTTTTAAGAAAAATGCTCCTCGCTCATCCAAATACAAACTCCAGCATACACTGTAAAAATATCACGTTAAAACGTGATCATTTAAGTTGAGAAAACTTACTTACTTTAGGTGTTACCAATTGAAGTAATTTTTTTTAGGTTGATCCAACTGTTCACTTTTTACAGTGTATTCAGGTGTCAGACACGACTGGATCTTCAAACGGCACAGGCTTCTGTGGTCAGATTAAACAAAAAAAGAGCTTTTTGACAGCAAACACGCTAGATGGGTTTGGTGCACACAAGGATAAAAAGTATCCCATGTGTACAATTTAATTTACCATTGGATCTTTAATGTTGTGGGCCTATTTTTCTGCTGGAGGTCCTGGACTTCTTATTCAGATACATGGCATTGTGGATTCTATCAAATATCTTCCATCAGGACAACGATCCAAAACAAACATCAAAATCAACACCAAAATGTGTTAGGGAGCACAAAATGAAGCTTCTGCCATGACCATGACCTGAACCATATAGAAAATGAGTGGGCTGAACTGAAGAGAAGAAGCACACACATGGATCTGGGAATCTGAATGATCTGGAGAGCTTCTGTATGGAGGAATGGTCTCTGATCTCAGGTCAGGTGTTCTCCAAACTCATCAGGCATTATATGAGAAGACTCAGATCTGTTATCTTGGCAATAGGAGATTGCAAATAGGTTTTTAATAAAAGGGTATGAATAATTGTGGCCAACGTGTTTTGGAGAAAAACATTTATTTTATAAAGTGATTTCCCCCCCACTTTCAAATCTTTTACATCAATGAAAGGTTAGGATTTTGCCAATTTTTTGAATGAAAGATCAAAAGGATAAACGATGCAGATTTATTTTTTATAGCCATTTTTTATCATTTTTATCAGGGGTATGATTAATTCTGGGCACGACTGTATATATATAAACTATATAGTTGGGTTACAAATGTTTCCACACTACAGAGTGTTAAAGTACCATTGAAGCAGTTTTTAAGCTAATGAGATAATTAAGTGACGATTAACAGAGGTTTAGAAGTTGATTTATTGAAAATGTTTGATTTTAAGTCACCGTTATGGTGATCAGTCTTCAGTTTAGATGGGCTCTTGATCCTTGACTTGTTATGGCAAAGCAAGCCAAGAGTAAATATGAACAGGTGCTGATTATGATTTGACAATCAACAAAACGCTTCATGCTGCAATGCATCCTGGGTACCAACTGTACAGTCATTAAAAACAACATATTTATATCTTTACATCTGCTATAAAAAAAACTCTTATAGGCCTCTAGAACATCTCAAACTGACAGTGAGAAACTCGATTAGACAAAACGTGCTGGAATACGTTTAACAAAAAATGTATAAAAAAAACACTTTAAACATTATTCAGAAATCATCAATATCAGACATATTTCCTACTGTAACCTCTGATAGTAACACTGACTGTGTGAATGTACAGTAATCATGCAGTTCTGCAGGTCAGAGATCATAATAAACACAGATCAATTCACAGATACACTCCAAAAAAAGTAGAAAATACAGTACAGCTCAGTACAGATTTAGTTTACATGCTCCTGTGTGCCTGAAACTCAACACGTGTACATGACAATGATGTACTAAAAACAGAAAGGTTTTTCAAATAGAGACGACAACGTTGTCAAAATTATCCCCGTTCACACGGATCTTTGAAAAACTACTAAAAATGCAGCGCTATTCATGCCAGGCCAGTATTTGGCGATGTCAGTAAAGAAACATTATGCCAATGGACTGAACACATAACATACATGCCACAGCTTTATTAAAATCACGTTTTTGTAGTTTACACTGAGATTATAAAGATATCGTTTTGAACATGTTTGCGTTTTCGGGCCCCCACACTGCAGTTGTCGTGTAATGAGTGGCCAAAACGACTGAAAAAAGAAATTGTGCGTGAAAACGGACCCTAAATATCTGTAAATATGCCATGTTTTCTGATTCTTTTTTCTATAGAAGTTTACTACTATAACTTAATTTCACTTTGAGCTTTGTTGTAGTGATTATGATATAAAACATGAACACAAAAACAATCCATAAAAATCCAGCATCAGTTTGTTATAAATATTCATATTAAATGATTCACATTATGGAGTATTTGATTATACCCATATGGTGAACGGGATTTCACCAAGTACCACATGTTCCTGGATCAACGCCTTGGTTGATCCTGGAACAACTTTCAAATTAACCAATCAGATTTGAGAGACAAGTTTACAGTTTATGTCAAGTTTAGGCTTACAACCAGGGTGAGGTGCTTCAACATCAGTGTTATTCACCTATCATTTCCCTCTGATTTTATGGAAAAGTTATGGGTAGGGTTAGGTTTAGGGGTATGGATAGGGTAAGGACTACATTTTGGGACAGGAATGTTGATCCAGGAACATTAACCATCTGTCACATAACCAAACCTAAAATAACAGTGAGTTTAAAGCATGTCTGGATGCATCATCATTACTTCCAGATTGAAACCCTGTATTTTCTGAAAAGCATGATGATGTCTACAGGACGCGCTCCTGCTCCAGCCACACCATGGCCCTCTGCTGGATCAGGATGGTGCTGCGTATGACGGCGAGCAGCTCGTCTGTGGAGCTCCACGCGTTCGGCTCCAGCGTACTGAACATCAGAGGAAGAGTCTCCAGCTGCAGCTCCTCCATCTGACACGCCTCCATCAGATCCTCCTCTCTGTGCCCTGACAACAGCTTCCTGACACACACACACACACACACACACACACACACACACACACACACACACACACACACACACACACACACACACACACACACACACACACACACACACACACACACCACACACACACACCTACTTAACCACAATGTGAGGACGTATGACTGGGAACCCTACCTTTAGGGACACCCCTTTCTGAAGGGTCTAGAGACAAAAGAAAGACATGACTGCACTTCTGGAGAAGCTGTCATCACACTTATCACTTGATTTTATTAATAAAAGCCTTCCTTAAAGACCTGACATTTTGCCTTCACTTTGGGGACAATATTTTTTATGTCCATTTTGGGGACATTATACACAAACTCTGGTCAAGTCATACTTTGAGGACCATGGTGATACACAAACTCTGGTTAAGTCATACTTTGAGGACCATGGTGATACACAAACTCTGATACTTTGAGGACCATGGTGATACACAAACTCTGGTTAAGTCATACTTTGAGGACCATGGTGATACACAAACTCTGGTTAAGGTATACTTTCAGGACTTTGTTGAGATGTTATATTATTTATCCTAAGAAGACAGAAGTAGAATATTACAATTCAAAGTTCCAATACTGGACACTGAAATCAAGCTAGTGCAGAGATGCAGGTGTGAGAGAGTAAACTGGGTTTTTCATTCCTTCAAGATCGCTGTAAATGGGTAGCCTACATTTTTGTCTGATTTGTAGCTTGAGATCAAGTGCCCTTGTCTCAGTCGGGGAATGACAATTAACATTCAGAAATATTATTTGATTTGACTATATTGACTATAAGAGAACAAAAGATGAACATAACTGTTGTAATTTGCAAGTTAGTTTATGTGAAGCTGCTTTGAAACGATCTGTATTGTATAATGCGCTATAGAAATAAAACCGACTTCACTTCATGGCAGAGGACACTTCTCTGGCCACGGCCTGCATCCCTCTAGTTAATTTAGCATCGACTGCAAACTCATCATCATCACAAAAACATCTTGAGGGGTTTTCCTCACCAGAGTCATTTTTGGCTACTCACTGGGGCTTTATGACATTAGGCATTTATTCTGTAAAGTGTAGTAACTGTCAAAAAAGCTTTATACAAATAAAAATAGTGATACACACACAGTCCGATTAAATGACTCTTTGGGGACTCTAGCGATATACACACACTCCGATTAAATGACTCTTTGAGGACTCTAATGACACACACACCCAATTAAATGACTCTTTGGGGACTCTAGCGATACACACACTCCGATTAAATGACTCTTTGGGGACTCTAGCAATACACACTCCGATTAAATGACTCTTTGGGGACTCTAGCAATACACACACTCCGATTAAATGACTCTTTGAGGACTAATGACACACACACTCCGATTAAATGACTCTTTGAGGACTCTAGCGATACACACACTCCGATTAAATGACTCTTTGAGGACTCTAGCGATACACACACTCCGATTAAATGACTCTTTGAGGACTCTAGCGATACACACACACTCCGATTAAATGACTCTTTGAGGACTAATGACACACACACTCTGATTAAATGACTCTTTGAGGACTCTAGCGATACACACACTCCGATTAAATGACTCTTTGAGGACTCTAGCGATACACACACACTCCGATTAAATGACTCTTTGAGGACTCTAGTGATACACACACACTCCGATTAAATGACTCTTTGGGGACTCTAGTGATACACACACTCCGATTAAATGACTCTTTAGGGACTCTAGTGATACACACACTCCGATTAAATGACTCTTTAATATTAACAGTATTAAACATTGTGTTGAAAGTACACATTGCAGTTAATGACAGAAATTCAAAAAGATATAAAAAAAAAAAGAACAATGAAAAATCTAATAACTTGGAGGTGGGAATGATTCTCAGTGTCCAACTATCCTCTGTACTTCCTCCATCCACCCTTCTTCAAAATCTCTCTACTATCTCCTTTACATTTACTCATCCTTTTCATCCTCTTTCCATTCACTCCCTCTTTTTATCGTTTACATCAGCTGTGTTGGACATTGCCGTGTGCAGCCGGGAGAAGCTGAAAACTGAGACGTGAGTCTGACACTTTCTGCTTCCCGTAGTGACACTCATGCTGTGTTTGAATACTTTACCACAGCTGAAGTGAAATAAACGCATTATTTGCCGAATACACAGATGTTTCAGGGACGTTTTCATGCAATACATGAACCGCTTAATACAGCGTCTGTTTGAACAAGAATAAAGATCTTTGGAAAAGCCTCTTTCCAAAGTTCTTTAAAGCTCCTTAGAAAAAGGGGCAACTTTGCCCACAACACAGATGTGGTGAGACAAGGACAACTGGCCGGAAAAGAGTTAGATCGGCGGAGTCGGCTTAGAAGTGAGCAAAGGTTTCAAGAAAATACTGTCCTTTATGAACTATGATGAAGTTTCGCGTGTAGTTCTTACTGACAGATGCATCATGCAGCTGGGGGAGCACATGTTCAACAGGATGGGGTCTGATGTGACCAAACAGAGTTATCTGGCTACGATTAAGAGAAAAACTCCTACCGCATTCCTTCTTTAGCTCTCAAACTTGGGCATTCTTTAATCAAGATCTGTAGCATTGTTGAGAGCAATGCCATGATGTATGGAGATCATGATCGTGCTGAGTGTGCCCAAGTCTTCAGGAGAATACACCAGGCAATGTGGAACTACACACTACATCTGAACAACTACTACAACTTTGCAACTACATACAAAAACAGATTTGTGAGCATTAGTGGAGCTGAAGGTGTGAGAATAAACATGATTGGTGTTATGCAGAGATCCGGCCAATCGTGGATCAGTTGTGTCGTCATCAGAGCTCGTGAGTCGCTCTGGAGAAACTACGCTGGCTGAGTCTTCCTGCTCTCCAATCGCTCTCGCCGGACTCTGATGTCATACGTCACAGTCACAGGGTGTCGCTGTCTGCAGCCGGACACAAGCTCTTACCGTCATGCACTGCTTCAAGTCAGCCGCTGATCAGTCTGTGCAGCGCTGTCCAACAAGCCTTTTCTCTCCTCCCCTCCCTCTTTCCATCCCTCTTTACATTCACTCCTTTCCATCTCTACAGCTTTTCATCCCTCTTTACATTCACTCCCTATTTACATTCTCTCCCTCTTTACATCCCTCTTGACATTCACTCCCCTTTACATTCACTCCCTCTTTCCATCCCTCTTTACATTCACTCCCTCGAATGTAAAGGGTATGGAAAGAGGGAGTGAATGTAAAGGGGGATGAAAGAGGAGTGAATTAAAGAGGGAGTGAATGTAAAGAGGGAGTGAATGTAAAGAGGGAGTGAATGTAAAGAGGAGTAAAGAGTGAGAATGTAAAAGGAGTGAATGTAAAGAGGGAGAGAATTGTAAAGAGGGAGAGAATGAGATAAAGGGGAGAGAATGTAAAGAGGAGAGAGAATGTAAAGAGGGAGGAATGAGTGTAAAGAGGGAGAAATGTAAAGAGGATGTAAAGGGGAGATGTAAGAGATGTAAAGGGGGAGAGAATGTAAAGGGATGTAAAGAGGGAGAGAATGTAAAGGGGAGAGAATGTAAGGGAGTGATAAAGAGGGAAGAGAATGTAAAGAGGGAATGTAAAGAGGGATGAAAAGTGAGAGATGGAAAGGGGAGTGAATGTAAAGAGGGATGGAAAGAGGGAGAAAATGTAAATGGGAGTGAATGTAAAGAGGGATGGAAAGAGGGTAGAGATGTAAAGGGAGTGAATGTAAAGAGGGATGAAAGGGGAGTGAATGTAAAGAGGGATGAAAGAGGGAGTGAATGTAAAGAGGAGAGGATGTGAATGTCAATAGGGATGTAAAGAGGAGAGAATGTAAATAGGGAGTGAATGTAAAGAGGGATGAAAAGCTGTAGAGATGGAAAGGAGTGAATGTAAAGAGGGATGGAAAGAGGGAGGGGAGGAGAGAAAAGGCTTGTTGGACAGCGCTGCACAGACTGATCAGCGGCTGACTTGAAGCAGTGCATGACGGTAAGAGCTTGTGTCCGGCTTCAGACAGCGACACCCTGTGACTGTGACGTATGACATCAGAGTCCGGCGAGAGCGATTGGAGAGCAGGAAGACTCAGCCAGCGTAGTGTCTCCAGAGCGACTCACGAGCTCTGATGACGACACAACTGATCCACGATTGGCCGGATCTCTGCATAACACCAATCATGTTTATTCTCACACCTTCAGCTCCACTAATGCTCACTAATCTGTTTTTATAACAGTGAAAGCTCTTTTCATGTAGTCGCAATGTTATATTGTGTCATGTTTAACAAAATAAAACGTATACAATGTTGACCCCACTTCATTGGTATTTAGGCTTGTGTTAAATTTTATTCTTGTTCAAACAGACGCTGTATTAAGCGGTTCATGTATTGCATGAAAACGTCTCTGAAACATCTGTGTATTCGGCAAATAATGCGTTTATTTCACTTCAGCTGTGGTAAAGTATTCAAACACAGCATGAGCGTCTCTCAATTTTAATTATCCTCATTTCTTTTAATTTAGCTCCATTTCTTACAAAAAGAGCATAATATGCAAAGTGTTGAAGGTGTTTGTGGCTCCCTACAAACCACAGTCGTGATCCTGTTCCGCACATAATTTTTCACACCAGTCCATGTTCGCTGCTTCAAAGCTTCTGGCTCTGCGTGAATGCATCTTTCACAGTCTTGCTTACCAGGAACTTTGCATGTCTTGATGAACTTCATCATCTGTCTCTCTACTGCTTTTACCTCACTGTCCTCCCATTTCTTTTTGGGAGCGTTTGAAGAACCTATGAAACAGATGATAAGTAAATTCTCATTACAACTAAATCGGTGAGCAAAGACCAAGATTTTTTTAATTTGGCTGGATATTGCTGCATGGAGCTAATTCATGTTTATTTGATTATTGTTGTTTGTGCAGTTTAGAGATTTTTCTTACCTTGATCCTCCTGTGAAACAGATTGAACAGGTCGATCAGTCTCTGCTGGTGCTGTTGTCTGAGATAGGTCACTGTAGTCCTCCTCATCACTTGACATGGAATCACCTTGGGCCTCAAGTTGCTCTAAATAATTAATTGACAAAAAAAATGAACACTTTATTGCTTATACTCACCATCTGTGAGATGATTATATACATTGTTTTGCAAATATGTACAGCACAGATACACACAGACAGGCCAAGTATACTCATACCATTTGGGTCGATTTCAATGTCATCAAGACTCCTTTGTAGTCAGACAGTGTTCCTTTCTCCATGACCATTAGGACTTTACTCATTTTTGCCAGCTGCAGTGTTCCCTCTGGTAACCGGTAATACTGTCTGTGGATTCTGATATCGTGACCAAGGAAATCAGCCAGTTGGTCTCCTTCATTCTCATCAAGGTTAAGCATTTTTGACATGGTTGCTATGTGTTTCCTGAGCCCAGTTGATGACAGTGCTTCAGGGTTCTTTATGCCACATTCGCAAGCAGCTTTGTTGATGCACTCTCCACCTCTGTAGGCAGACATTGCTCCACATCTGGCAAACATAAAGGGATTCTCTGCTGGAACACCACAAAGCTCCCGCGTTTCAACGAGCAGCTCCATTGCAGAAACCATGGAAGGCTTGAGGAGCACAGGAACCTTTCTGCCTCGTTTACCACGGATCTCAACTCTTGTGAAGTGCAGACACAGCTTCCTCTCAAACTCAGACAGACAGATGGCAATGTCTTCGTGTAGCTCGAATCCCTAAGAATAGTAAGAATCCCTGCTTTTAAAAGCTGACAAAAGCATCCAGGATACCTCACCTTCTCTCCTTCGGTTGAACAGGATGACCTGGGGCGTAGCTGTCAGAGATGTGTGTGTGCAGGACTTTGACATCCTGAGTAAAAGGAATGATCTGTGGTGTGTTCCACTTGGCTTCTTTCAATGTAGTTATAGCACCAGCAGAAATGTACTCATTCCACATTGCCTGGTGTATTCTCCTGAAGACTTGGGCACACTCAGCACGATCATGATCTCCATACATCATGGCATTGCTCTCAACAATGCTACAGATCTTGATTAAAGAATGCCCAAGTTTGAGAGCTAAAGAAGGAATGCGGTAGCAGTTTTTCTCTTCATCGTAGCCAGATAACTGTTTGGTCACATCAGACCCCATCCTGTTGAACATGTGCTCCCCCAGCTGCATGATGCATCTGTCAGTAAGAACTACACGCGAAACTTCATCATAGTTCATAAAGGACAGTATTTTCTTGAAAGCTTTGCTCACTTCTAAGCCGACTCCGCCGATCTAACTCTTTTCCGGCCCTGGGCATCATCCTCTTTAGGTTTCAGGGGACAGTTTTTGATATATTTCCAAAGGCTATGCTTGTTATAAAGCCCTTGGCAGTAAATACAGTGAACAAATTATTTGTCTCTTTGTCTATTTTTTTGGACAGTAGCAGGCAATCATCTCCCCATGTCCTTGTCTCACCACATCTGTGTTGTGGGCAAAGTTGCCCTTTTTTCTAAGGAGGTTTAACTGAAATGTTTTGGAAATGCTACTGCCTTTACAACCCCCCACTTCGTTGAGATGGACAAATTCAAGGTGTCTTGCCATTTTTTTTATATGGCTTAGAGCAATAAAGGCAATACTGCACTTGTTGCCTTGCGTTCCTGCTTTGGTGATGGCATTGACTGTTTGTCTCTTTAGTTTGGCATTTAATCTTTTTTGGTGATGTTATAAATTGATCCAATGAATCACCTGCCTCTTTGGGAGATGTTGGATGTATCAAAGCACTTTTGACTATGTCATGTCCAGAAGAACTACCATCTGATTCCTCTGAGCTGATTTTTGGTATGTAGTCAACATCGCTGTAGTCTGTCTCACATACAGGACTTCCTGAATACTGAATGAGAGAATTTAACACTTACTCAAATAGTACAAAATATTTTTTCTATTATATATTTTAGTGATCACACGAGTACACCACTGCCAGAATCTAACAAAACAGGTAGTATGTGGGCATAGTGTACATGGCAGTGGTTCCTGTAACATTAAATTTCATCGTATTGTGGATACTGGCAAGCAAAGTCCTAATTATGCAAAAACAAAATTTGAGCATATTAAGTATTACATGGCAAGTCACATACCTGTATTTTTCTTAATGGCCTGAAAGAGGGTATCTGGAAGAGGAGAAATACAAACAAATATTAATAATATATAATTTCATTAAATCTATTGCTAGTTCTACCAGTGCAATACACTCCAACCATCCCAATAATTCAGCCAATGATTCTACCCACCTCCCTTAATGAGAGTGTCTCAGACACCTGTGATGAGTGAACCACAGGTGTGGATGCAGCACAGGGCGAAGATAAGGGTGGAGCAGGAGAAGGTGAAGAAGGTGAAGGCGATAAAGGCTGCGAGGGCGAGGATGACGAAGGCTGCACAGGCGAGGATGAGGATGACGAAGGTGACGTGGGTGGTGCAGAAGTTGGTGACGCTGATGAGGATTATGAAGGATGATGGTGACGTGGGTGGTGCAGAAGTTGGTGACGCTGATGACGATTATGAAGGCTACACAGGCGAGGATGAGGATGATGAAGGCTTCACAGGCGAGGATGAGGATGATGAAGACTACACAGGCGAGGATGAGGATGATGAAGGCTACACAGGCGAGGATGAGGATGACGAAGGCTGCACAGGCGAGGATGAGGATGACGAAGGTGAGGTGGGTGGTGCAGAAGTTGGTGACGCTGATGAGGATTATGAAGGCTACACAGGCGAGGATGAGGATGATGAAGGCTACACAGGCGAGGACGAGGATGATGAAGGCTACACAGGCGAGGATGAGGATGATGAAGGCTACACAGGCGAGGATGAGGGTGATGAAGGCTACACAGGCGAGGAGAGGATGATGAAGGCTACACAGGCGAGGATGAGGATGATGAAGGCTACACAGGCGAGGATGAGGATGACGAAGGCTACACAGGCGAGGATGAGGATGATGAAGGCTACACAGGCGAGGATGAGGATGATGAAGGCTACACAGGCGAGGACGAGGGTGATGAAGGCTACACAGGCGAGGACGAGGATGATAAAGGCTACACAGGCGAGGATGAGGATGATGAAGGCTACACAGGCGAGGATGAGGATGACGAAGGCTACACAGGCGAGGATGAGGATGATGAAGGCTACACAGGCGAGGATGAGGATGATGAAGGTTACACAGGCGAGGATGAGGATGATGAAGGCTACACAGGCGAGGATGAGGATGACGAAGGCTGCACAGGCGAGGATGAGGATGACGAAGGTGACGTGGGTGGGTGCAGAAGTTGGTGACGCAGATGAGGATTATGAAGGCTACACAGGCGAGGATGAGGATGATGAAGGCTACACAGGCGAGGATGAGGATGACGAAGGCTGCACAGGCGAGGATGAGGATGACGAAGGTGACGTGGTGGTGCAGAAGTTGGTGACGCAGATGAGGATTATGAAGGCTACACAGGCGAGGATGAGGATGATGAAGGCTACACAGGCGAGGATGAGGATGATGAAGGCTACACAGGCGAGGATGAGGATGATGAAGGCTACACAGGCGAGGATGAGGATGATGAAGGCTACACAGGCGAGGATGAGGATGACGAAGGCTGCACAGGCGAGGATGAGGATGACGAAGGTGACGTGGGTGTGCAGAAGTTGGTGACGCAGATGAGGATTATGAAGGATGATGGTGACGTGGGTGGTGCAGAAGTTGGTGACGCGATGAGGATTATGAAGGCTACACAGGCGAGGATGAGGATGATGAAGGCTACACAGGCGAGGATGAGGATGATGAAGGCTACACAGGCGAGGATGAGGATGATGAAGGCTACACAGGCGAGGATGAGGATGATGAAGGCTACACAGGCGAGGTTGAGGATGACGAAGGCTGCACAGGCGAGGATGAGGATGACGAAGGTGACGTGGGTGGTGCAGAAGTTGGTGACGCAGATGAGGATTATGAAGGATGATGGTGACGTGGGTGGTGCAGAAGTTGGTGACGCTGATGAGGATTATGAAGGCTACACAGGCGAGGATGAGGGTGATGAAGGCTACACAGGCGAGGACGAGGATGATGAAGGCTACACAGGCGAGGATGAGGATGATGAAGGCTACACAGGCGAGGACGAGGGTGATGAAGGCTACACAGGCGAGGACGAGGATGATGAAGGCTACACAGGCGAGGATGAGGATGATGAAGGCTACACAGGCGAGGATGAGGATGACGAAGGCTACACAGGCGAGGATGAGGATGATGAAGGCTACACAGGCGAGGATGAGGATGATGAAGGTTACACAGGCGAGGATGAGGATGATGAAGGCTACACAGGCGAGGATGAGGATGACGAAGGCTGCACAGGCGAGGATGAGGATGACGAAGGTGACGTGGGTGGTGCAGAAGTTGGTGACGCAGATGAGGATTATGAAGGCTACACAGGCGAGGATGAGGATGATGAAGGCTACACAGGCGAGGATGAGGATGACGAAGGCTGCACAGGCGAGGATGAGGATGACGAAGGTGACGTGGGTGGTGCAGAAGTTGGTGACGCAGATGAGGATTATGAAGGCTACACAGGCGAGGATGAGGATGATGAAGGCTACACAGGCGAGGATGAGGATGATGAAGGCTACACAGGCGAGGATGAGGATGATGAAGGCTACACAGGCGAGGATGAGGATGATGAAGGCTACACAGGCGAGGATGAGGATGACGAAGGCTGCACAGGCGAGGATGAGGATGACGAAGGTGACGTGGGTGGTGCAGAAGTTGGTGACGCAGATGAGGATTATGAAGGATGATGGTGACGTGGGTGGTGCAGAAGTTGGTGACGCTGATGAGGATTATGAAGGCTACACAGGCGAGGATGAGGATGATGAAGGCTACACAGGCGAGGATGAGGATGATGAAGGCTACACAGGCGAGGATGAGGATGATGAAGGCTACACAGGCGAGGATGAGGATGATGAAGGCTACACAGGCGAGGTTGAGGATGACGAAGGCTGCACAGGCGAGGATGAGGATGACGAAGGTGACGTGGGTGGTGCAGAAGTTGGTGACGCAGATGAGGATTATGAAGGATGATGGTGACGTGGGTGGTGCAGAAGTTGGTGACGCTGATGAGGATTATGAAGGCTACACAGGCGAGGATGAGGGTGATGAAGGCTACACAGGCGAGGACGAGGATGATGAAGGCTACACAGGCGAGGATGAGGATGATGAAGGCTACACAGGCGAGGACGAGGGTGATGAAGGCTACACAGGCGAGGACGAGGATGATGAAGGCTACACAGGCGAGGATGAGGATGATGAAGGCTACACAGGCGAGGACGAGGGTGATGAAGGCTACACAGGCGAGGACGAGGATGATGAAGGCTACACAGGCGAGGATGAGGATGATGAAGGCTACACAGGCGAGGATGAGGATGACGAAGGCTACACAGGCGAGGATGAGGATGATGAAGGCTACACAGGCGAGGATGAGGATGATGAAGGCTACACAGGCGAGGATGAGGATGATGAAGGTGACGTGGGTGGTGCGAAGGTGGTGACGCTGATGAGGATGATGAAGGATGAAGGTGACGTGGGTGGTGCGAAGGTGGTGACGCTGATGAGGATGATGAAGGATGAAGGTGACGTGGGTGGTGCGAAGGTGGTGACGCTGATGAGGTTGATGAAGGATGAAGGTGACGTGGGTGGTGCGAAGGTGGTGACGCTGATGAGGATGATGAAGGCTACACAGGCGAGGATGAGGATGATGAAGGTGACGTGGGTGGTGCAGGAGGTGGTGACGCTGATGAGGATGATGAAGGCTACACAGGCGAGGATGAGGATGATGAAGGTGACGTGGGTGGTGCAGGAGGTGGTGACGCTGATGAGGATGATGAAGGTGACGTGGGTGGTGCAGGAGGTGGTGACGCTGATGAGGATGATGAAGGTGACGTGGGTGGTGCAGGAGGTGGTGACGCTGATGAGGATGATGAAGGCTACACAGGCGAGGATGAGGATGATGAAGGTGACGTGGGTGGTGCAGGAGGTGGTGACGCTGATGAGGATGATGAAGGTGACGTGGGTGGTGCAGGAGGTGGTGACGCTGATGAGGATGATGAAGGTGACGTGGGTGGTGCAGGAGGTGGTGACGCGTATGAGGACAGGGCAGGAGTGCATGAGGATGATGAGGCCATTATACAGGTGAACACAGCACAGGGTGCCGATGAAGAGGGTGCACCAGATGTGGATGCGACTGAGGATGACTGTGACAGCTTAAAATATCATTTGAATAAAAATATAAGGTCTAAAAGCAAAAGGACCAAGCAAACTGTTGATCAAGAGAATTAATAATAAAATAATTAACTGTTAATGGGCGTTGATCACAGAATAGTGATGATGTTCACATATTACTCACCAAACAAACTTTTTGTGATTGCTGTTTAGCAATCATGTGTTCCTTTTCAATTTCTGCTCTGTTGAAACGTTCATAGCAATCTTCATGATGTTGTCTTAATTTTGCCAATCTTGATTGAAACCGCTTCTGCATATATATAAAGAGGTATTTAGCTTAAACAAGAATAAAATTTACATTGACAATATTGAAAACTGTGGCACCCAAAGAAAATAAGACAAGAACACAAACACAAACACACTCTAAGTAAACGCAAACTTCAAAGTAAAGATCATTAATAAAAAAATTTTATATCAACATTTGACACCCTGACCAAACATTTATACAAACTTTATGTACAAATTGTGAAAATCTTCACAATAATAGTTACATTGGTTCAGACATTAAAACTTGTATAAACTATAACTAGTTAAAGGATCAGTTCACTTCAGAATTAAAACAAGTTTACAAGTTGAATGTGCAAGGACAACGTAAATAAAAGGTAAAACAACGATGTCGGACAATTTTGAAGTTGGAGGAGTAAATGAGATTTTCACCCTACACGTGTGACCTTTCAACCTGATTACATAATGTGTGGATCCCCTTTCCTCAAAGCCTTAATTTCTTTTCGACCGAAGAAAGAAATGCATGAACATCTTGGATGACACTGGGGAGAGTAAATTATCAGGAAATAATATATCTGAAGTGAACTAATCCTTTTACTAACAGAGGTGGGTAGTAACACGCTACATTTACTCCATACCATTCACTCCATACCATTTAAGTATTTATGTTAGTTTGTTTGTTTTAGAGTAGGTTAAAGGCTGAATCCCAATTCTCTGTCTTACCCCTTCCCCTACCCCTACCCCTTCGTCTTACCCCTAGCCCTTGTCCCTCGAAACCGAGTGGTAAGCGTTAGGAGTACAAACATACCCCTATGAAATGAAATGACACCACTCGGTTACGTCATGGTGAGACACCACTTGGACAAAAATCTGTCTTTATTGCCCAATAAAGTAAACATAACAGGCAAATACATTCGATAAAAATATATATTTTTATAACAGAACCAATAAAGTAAAAATAAAAAACATATTTTGTTCTTAAAAAATTCAGCTCGTTTTCATCCCGAAAGTGGATCAGCTGCATGGTTTCCTCATGCGTTATTGTGTGATACGTATCGATGTCTCCAGGGTGACCATACAACGTCCACCGGACATGTCGCCTGGATTTCGGGATCGCTCAAAATGTCCGGGATTCGGCTTTTGCTTTCTGCCTTCACTAATCATTATGTGTACATGCACAAGGTGTTGTTTCAATCGGACTGAATTCATTCATTTAAATCGGTGAATCTGAATGTAGTGTTGATCTAATATTCCCGTGTTTTCGTCTCTCACACATACGTGCCAGCTTTTCAGGTGATCCGTTCAGCTTCAAACGGATCCCGACTGAGACGAAAATACGGGAATATTAGATAAACACTACATTCAGATTCACCGATTTAAATGAATGAATTCAGTCCGATTGAAACAACACCTTGTGCATGTACACATAATGAATGGCGACTGTAGAAAGCAAAAGCTGAATCCCGGAGATTTTGGGTGATCTCGTTTGTGCAAATCAGCAATGTAACGATAGCATAGCCTAGCGTAGCAAACTAGCGATTTTTAAAAAAACGTCAAAAACGTTTCAATAAACAACATAGTTGCAAATATATATGTACATAACTGAGTAGAGCACAAAACAAGACTGTCATTATTTTTTAATCAATCATTTAAGCCGAAAATACTACATTTGTGGAACACTCTGGATGGTATGCCCGCCATTGTTGCCGGTTGCGCAGTGCATTCTGGGTACCCCTTGGTTTCAAGTAAGCTCGCGAAAATTCTTGGTCTTAAGGGGTATCTAGCCCTTCCCCTTACCCCTACCCCTAGATCAAAATGAGAATTGGGATAGCCCTTACTATCACGTGAACGTGCAAAACTAAGGGGAAGGGGTAAGACAGAGAATTGGGATTCAGCCTAAATGTTGGTACATTTTAAGTACATTTCTAATGACATTTTTTTTTTTTCATTTTGTATCATTTGAAGCGTTTACACACGTGCTGGATCAAGTGGATATGCACGTACAATCAACTAAAACCAAATCCTATGGTTTGCCAGCAATAAAACTATTCTCTAGTTGAACACCTGAGCGCCAGCTGTTAGTGGTTGCCTGTTTTGCGTGTTCATTATACTGGGGGCGGAGCAATGAAGGGAGGTGTGTGTTTGTTTGGGTGTCGATTTCAAATGTAAACAGTGTTTCTCAGAAATCACCTACTGCACTTTTAACTAGCTGGCAGTAAACATCAGTAGATCGCTGCTGCATGTATGAGATGGTTACCGTTTTATTCCTTGATGTTCTTGCTTTGCCTGACTGCTTATGTGGACCGTTGCTGTTCACCTTGTCCAATTCAGGAGAGGGAAGAGAAACTGCACAATGGGGCTAAGAAAGCAGGGAATATCAAAATCAGAAATATTTGTGAAGGACAGAAAAACTTGTTCACGTTCATTCGTCTAGCTGTCCTATACTTTATCATTTCTTTCACACACATATCTATGCTAAAATAGTCAATGATAATAATAATAATATAATACAATGATACAGATGTTTTAAAGTGGACTTACCGATTTCTGCGGGCCCAAACTGCTGGCTGGCTTTTTATCAGTGGATTCTGCTGATGCTTTAGAAAGATTTAAAAGCTTCAGAAATATGAGACCACAATCACATGGTTACTAATCAGTATGACAGTAAAAGATTATCATGATTTACTGATCAATCTCTTTAGCATTTCTTGATAGTACCTTGACTCGCCATGGCCAATCTGAGTCTCCATAATTGTAAGTGATTTCTTCTCCTGGTAGAATGTCTCGTACAGCAAAGAGACACAGGTGAGGTTTTCTGCTCACTTCCACGGTTCTCATTTTGCAAGTAGGATTTCTGGTCTGATCGATTACAAGTGTTCCCAAGGACGATTTTTTAGATGCATCCATGCTATTAAGACATAAAAGTATCACTCAATACTTGTAATCTTAGTATACATGATAGAAATGTACAGTTATTTTCTATAAGTGGTTCTGAACCCCAGTCCTGGGAACCCACCGCTCTGCATATGCTGTATGTCTCGTGTTTTAATCCAGCTGATTCAGATGAGGAGTTTATCATCAGAACACGGCTCTATGAACTCAACTGAGTGTGTCTGGTGAAGGAGACATACAGAATCTGCAGAGAGGGTCTGAAAACCACTGATCTATTTGATAGTGTACTGCAACATCCTCTCAGCTCTCAGATAAAGCCATCTCAAATTAAACATTTTGTTCTCTTTAGGGAATACTGGGAAAACAAATACTGATGACTCAAGGAAACTGCACTCAGTACTCCTGTCAGTTCATGGTGAATTTTAAGTATTAGGGTGTGTTCACACAAGAGATGTTTGTTTAGACTGTTAGTGCGGTTTATTTGAATAAGTGTGAACGCTGCCATCTGAAACCTGGTGCCACCAAACAAGCGGACCGAGATGCTGAAAAAATGGCTCTCAGATGGCTTCCAAACGAACTCTGGTGCGGTTCGAATGAAATATGAAGGTAACATCGACCAGAGACATGTAAACGAACCAAAAACAGGAAGATGTGACCCTAAAAAAATCAAGCATAACAGGTTCGACGATAGAAATGCCAATCTGAACACTAGGCAGACCCGGACCAAACAAACAGAAATACAGGCATGAACACACCCTGAGTATTTTACAGTAACAGATATTTTAGCATCCCTACTACATCAATCCAACAGTTCTTTACTCACCACCAATTTCTGCCATGCCACTGAAAATCAAACAGGAACGTGTTCTCAGCTTCAGTGTAGTGTTCAGTTCGAGCAAGACTCTCCTCTGAACTCAGAAGTTCGCCTCTGTATTCAAGAACAAAATCCCCTCTGAAGAAAGCTCCAGTGGTGAAAACTCCACGCCCTGAAGAGGAGAAATACATTAGCAGCAGTTTCTTTAATGTCAACTATTATTTTGATGATTACTGAAAGTTCTCAACCATATGATGTACATTATACGTTGTAAAAGGGAAATTACTGTAGGAAAATAGTCAATAGCCAGGCTAATCTCAAAGTATGCTTTGCTTATACTTTACATTATACTTTCGAATCTTAAAATTATACAGTTAAAATTCCATACATTTTCTTACACCAACATTATTATCATGGCTATATATTGTTTAGAACAGAGAGCTGCAGTGATGACATATTTTTGCAGGCCCCCTTTTACAAGACAAGTAAAGGCTTTTTTTTTTAAAACACAAGAGGGCATTACTGATGTATTTTATGTTGTAGAATAAAACGTGAAAATGTCTTGATATTTTCCCATTGATCAAGTTTACACGCACACTGATACGCTGATAAAAATAACTAAATCACCTGAATCATGAAATAATCCATTGACCTGGTTTACATGCAAACCAATAACCACGTAAACCACTAGACTTTATAAGTAAATGAGGTTAATGCCGTCAAAACCTAACCATTCGTGTATCCAGTGATGGGAATAACGGCGTTATAAATAAACGGCGTTACTAATGGCGTTATCTTTCTCAGTAACGAGTAATCAAACAAATTACTGTTTTACCCGTTACAACGCCGTTACCGTTACTGACAATAAAATGCAGCGTTACTAAAGCCTAATTAAGCTCACTGTAGCGGTTTCCATCCGAGTAGGCTCTCTCTCCGCCATAGGACCTGGAAAGTTTTTTTCTCTGGTGTGTGTGTGTGTTTATGAGGTGCCGGACTGGACAACAGCGAAGCGAACGCCGCGGGCAGAGAACGAGTGTGTCCGAGAGCGCGCTCGACAGTAAGCGAGAAAGACTGAGGGTGTCCGAGCATTATATAGTTTGTTTATAAATAAATTACAAATTTTAGCATTAGAATAATCTCTGTAGCATATTGGTTTCATCTGCAACGTTTTAATAGAAATAAAATTAAAAAAATAGCCTGCAGGGAACGTTCTGGGAATGTTCTGGGAGCAATTCTTGTTAAACAGTTTATCATTTTAATTTGCACTACAAAGAGTGTATGTATATATTTCTATTATTATTATTTATTCATTTTTGGTACATTTCTTAAGAAGCATAATTTATTTTTAGACTTATTTGTTGGCCAGTTGTGGTCTGTGCAATATTACATATTACAAGTTCTAAACACATCTATTATGTTTTATTGTTCTACTATAGTAATGATAATATTTAAAATAATATATTGCATTTAATAGGTGTCTTTCACATTGTCCCACAGCAACAATACAATAGTGTAGATTAGTTCACAATGTTTTATAATAATAATTTATCCTATAGTGACCATTTCATTAATTTAACATATTTAATATTGAGGGCAAGTTATTTGACATTGGCCTATTTAAACTTTTTTTTTTTTTTTTTAAGTAACGTAATAGTTACTTTCCCTGGTAATTAGTTACTTTTATAATGATTTAACTCAGTTACTAACTCAGTTACTATTTGTGAGAAGTAACTAGTAACTCTAATTACTTTTTTTTAAGTAACATGCCCAACACTGCGTGTATCTGACTGTGTATTTCATGTCATGTCAGTTGTGATGTTAAATAAAGTCCAAGAGTATTCCAGAATTTCAGCGGGAAACTTACAGACTCATATTCTCCTCTCATTCTGTATCGGATGCAGGATTTTGACTGTACCACTTCTGCATGAGATGAGAACACTTTTTAAGATGTTCTTGGGTCAAGAAAACGCTCGCTCTGTCTGGATGTGCTTAAATCCACAATAAGGACACTTTCCTGTCACACATCACACATGCTCACTTCAAAAAGCCACAGAACGCAGGTTAATGTGTTTACATGCTGGGCAAATCTGGAATAAGGGGCAAAAATCTAGCGGTGTCGATTGGTTTATGGTTTATGCCGTTTATGATGACCTTAGACTGCGTTTACATGACCACACGCACTGTCGGCTTATTGTGCATAATTGGGTTAAGAATGTGCAATTAAACACTGACTTTGGGTTGATGGAACCAGAAGTGCAAAAATGCAACTGTTTTTGTTTTCGGGCTAATGCCTGCAGAACTCTATTCAGAAATCTTGACTGCACAATAAAATAAAAATAAATTATTTAAAGTACTGTTTAACTTGTGAAACATGGATTTTAGTTGGCCTAACAACCATATGACTCACCTCACATTAAATTATCAGTTTTGTAGATTAACGTTATTACTAAACTGCTTATTCATAAATACTTGCCTTTGTATTTGCTGATGAACTGCTCTTGAAGCTCAGGCTTGTTGGTTTCACAGGTAATGTGATGCTCAGCGTCCTGCAGAGGTTTCTTACGTCTTTTATTTCCCAGCATGGCGACTTTCTTTCTTGAAATAACTGAGAAAAAATAAATAAAAATAAATATAATGTGAATGAAATAAACAAGCATATTTTAAAAAAAATATTGTTGATCTTACTAGAATTGTTCACCCAAAAACATACATAATTAACATACAATTATGTGTTTTTTCTGTTCAACACTAAAGTATATATTTATATTATATCACAGAGCTCTATTCAATGACAGCACGTGTGACCAGTTTACAACAGGAATTTAGATTAAAAAAGGCAATGTCAATGATGCCAAAAAACATTGGTTCTTGTGTGTCTTGTGACCACAAATGACATCAACCTACTATATATTCATATTTGATTAGCTACAGCATACAGGATATTTTCAGTCAATAACCAGCTAGATTTATATGGACTATTTTTAATGTGTTTTTTGTCTGCTTTGGACATTGAAAAACACAATAAAAATACTATAAAGTGTCTATATACCATCATTGGGCAAAAAAGCTCTGTGAAGATAATAAATCTAGAAAAAACATTCCACTGAAAAAAAGATTTTTGGGCAAATAATGTATTACATAAAATTAAAAATATATCCAATAATAATGATATTAAAAATAGAATTAATATTTTAAATCACAGTCGATATTGATATTTGACAACACTTTTGAGAAAAACAATGATATAGTAGGCTATCACTGACTCGTTTTTTTATTAATTTGTAGAATCTAAAGTACTATTATATAAAAAATAATAAAATTATATTTACTGGTCAATGCCTACAAGTAGGCAATATACTTTCCTTATTGCAACAAATCATCAAATGAGAAGCAAATCAAAAACAATCGAGAAGTAAATAAAACCCTAAGCAAAAAAACAATTAAACCACTAAAATAAACATACATCTTACTAACTTTTATATTTCACAAAGTATTTAGTTATCATGCATTTTCAGGACAAGACTTCATCTCACCTTTCCTGCGTGGTGGAGGGCTGTCGTCTGTTTCGCGTCCCGTCCCATTGTCACGTGTCTGCATTTCCCGGGAAAATAAATACATCCACTGCCGCAGACGTGCGTAAATGACGTAGTTACGTATTTGGATTTCACGTTGCAATTGTGACTATTTATTTGACCGAATAAAAAACTCTCTGATGACAAGAATCTTTTTTTTTTTTTATCGCAGTAGTTTCTTCTTCTTCAAAAAAAAAAAAAATGTGGTGGATTACAGTCTATGGGTGGATCAAGTCTTTCTAGTGGACAGAACACATGATCACTTTTAAACGAACCCACCGGACTCGAACTAGGAAGGAACCAGTGCGCATGTCCGAACAAGCACAGGTTTAAAAGAGCAAAAAATGCCTAAATGAGCAACCTAGATCTCTTGAACAGACATCTTATTTTCTACTAATAGCATTTATTAATCAAAATAGTAAATTAATGTCTGCAAATACACAGCAGGGCTGATATTCAAGCTGGTATAATATGTCTCTAGTTTTGGAGTCTGTGTTGTTGTCAATTTATTCGAGTTAAGGGGGATGGGGGATGTGTGTGGATTATTTTGAGGCTCTAAATTAAACTTTAACAGCATTATCTTCTTTGTATTTCTTTCATAAATTAATGGTATTTTACATTACAGGGCAGAGAGGCTAATAGACCTTGTACAAGTGCTTTAAAAACGCATAGCCACGACAGATTGTGATCTTTTGAGCAGCACTTCTGCTTAGCTATCTACCTGTGAAGTTCTGTCAGTCTGTTAGTTCAGCCAGAGACAAGTTCAGCTCTGTCACTGCAGTCAGGCTCAGTGCTCGGTGGGGGAAGGGCGCGCCCGCCATCAGGCTCAGTGCTCGGTGGGGGAAGGGCGCGCGCGCGATCAGGCTCAGTGCTCTGTGGGGGAAGGGCGGCTGAGCACCAGATCTCATCTCAGTCAGAATGACAGTCAGAGGCATAGCTATGGGCTAGGGGTAGGGGTAGGGTTAAGGTTAGTGCAGATCCAATGGCTTTTAAAATCAAAGTAAGAACAAAATAATTATGTAAACAAACATTTAAACGTGTCAGCTTGATTCATGATTATTTTAAACACTTTTACTTTTTCTTTTGTAGGACTATATATAACTGCTCTGTCTCTCTGCACAACCCCCCCCCCCACACACACACACACACACACACACTCTCTATCTATCTATCAATCTATCTATCTATCTATCTATCTATCTATCTATCTATCTATCTATCTATCTATCTATCTATCTATCTATCTATCGATCGAGTTCTCTCTCGATCAGAGAGAGTGTGGATGTTTGCTGTAACTTAGGGTGACCAACTGTCCTGTTTTCCCAGGACATGTCCTGTTTTCATATAACAATATAACAAATTTCTATCCATACAGAGGCATAACCTACTTTAAATGTATTGAAATTAATAAGGTTTCTTTGAGTAAACTTTGAGTATCATTTGAGTAGGCCTATCTGTTTGCCGGGCCGAGTGTCCTGTTTTTTCAGGACAAAATATGGTCACCCTACTGTAACTGCTCTCCTCTATAAACAGTTCTTATCAGTCGCTTTGGTACATTTCTTGAATCATCCTTAAGATTTGCAAACAAGGAAAATGCATTTCGTTCAAACAGCAGAACACAGGATTACCATCAAAAGCCTAACTTGTTCAAAATCTAGTACAATATATCTCAATGAACATATCAGTGCCTTGTGTCACAAACAAGAATGTCAAAATGCTTAGTCATGTTGTCAATATAATGGCGCTTTTTCACTGCATGGTACGGTTCAGCTCGGTACGGTTCGACTCGGTTGCTTTTCCACTGCAGTTAGTACTCCTTCAAAGTGGGTGGGACTGATCGTTACACTGTTTGTAGGTCCGGTACTAGCCGTGTGTGGCTAAGAGCTAAGCTACTTCTTGGAATACTTTTTCATTCCGTTTTGCCCCATCCAGCTCTCGCTGGATCCGCTCCTCGGCAACCAACGAGAGGAACGTCTGCACCTCGACCACGATTCAGCCATTTATTTTTTAAAGTTTTTATCTCTTTCTTTTCAAGAATAATAAACAGGTGCTACCGCGTTGGCTGTTGTCTACTGGTTATTTAAATCTAGCGGTGTGGGTTTAGTGTCTCGTGTCGCAAATCCAATGACGCTGGTAGTGACGATTCTGTCTGTCTGACCAATCAGTGATCTGCAGTGTTTCACGTCACATTTTAGTACCGGTACGGTACGCTTGGAACCTCAACAGACAAGGTACCATTTAAAGCGAGCCGAAGCGAGCCATACTGTACCGTACCATGCAGTGGAAAAGCACCACAAGTGAGCCGTACCGAACCGAACCGTACCGTACCATGCAGTGGAAAAGCGCCAAAGCGTGCCGTACCGAACCGAACCGTACCGTACCATGCAGTAGAAAAGCGCCATAACTGTATCAGTATTTTCAGAAGTAAACACTGGCTACGATTTTGATGACAATGAAAAGACTGCACTTTATCTGTATGACATAAACACACATGTACCCATTATGAGACTGGACTCACAGATACACTGTTGGTCAGTTAAAAAATGACAATGCCACTGCGATGAAAAGACTATTCAAACACATACTGTATGTACGTGTGTGTGTTACATTATGTCTCTATCAAGTATATTTATATAGCGCTTTTCATAATATAGATTGCATCAAAGCAGCTTCACAGTATCAATCAAAACATAATAACAATGTTCGTTTCTTAGTGGAAAAACATCCACGTTTGGTAGAGCTGATAAATGGTATTAATGATTGGTTAATTAATTTTAATATCCCCAACTGAGCAAGCCAAAGGCAACAGTGGCAAGGAACTGAAAAACTCCATCAAGTGACCTACTGGTGTCCTAAAACTCCATCAGATGACCCAATGGTGTCCTAAAACTCCATCAGGGACCAAATGGAGAAAAAAAAAAACCTTGGGAGAACCCAGGCTCAGTCGGGGGCCAGTTCTCCTCCGGCGTTTATGAACTAGAGGCCGGATTTACAGTAACTGTAAGGTAAAAATGTATATGAAAGTCGCAATTTGTTCAAACCTGAACAAACTACTTGTCTATAAATTTGATACAGAATTTGTTTAATTTTATCACTTCGGGGTAGGTACGCGAAACGAGATTCACAACGCTTTATCTGTAGAGTGGGAAAAGGATCTCTATCACATATATTTACTGTATCATGTAAAATGCAAGTAGACTCCGCTGTAAAACAGTAAGTCTACAGCTTATGATGAACAGTACAGTATAGTGAACACTGTCTGATTACACGCATGTTCTGTCTATAAACACTTGAATGTTTGAGGACACACACGGTTGTTCTCCCAACATTCGGCTCAGCTTTCAACCCGCCTCGGCCATGAGGTCATGAACATGATCTACAATATTGGCCCCTTATTTCTTCAGAAACCTACAATCTTCCTCTGTTTTACCTCTGTATCCTTCCACCACACATCCTTACTCCTCCTCTTCTTCTTCTCGGCTGTTCCCCCTGTTGTTCTTCCATTCTCAGAGTGTGTATGTGTTGTGTTCTGTCTATATGCCTTCCAGAGGAAGCTTCATGAGATGCACGCTGAGCGATTATAGAGAACTGGTGATCATTGATTGATCTAATGCTTTACATTCCCCTTCATTAGTGAAATTCAGAATTCACATCTGCAATTCAGGACAAAAAAAGTATAATAGAATTGTATAGAAAATATGTTTGACAGTTTATGACAACTAGTAATTTAATGCCTATATGATTTGAGGGGTAAAACTATTCAACAGAGAACCAGTATAATACATTTTGATCAACATGACATAAGCAATTGATAATGTAAGAAATAGCAGACACTACATCAATTGCATGAATGTACCAAAGCATTTGCAATTTGTTCAAAAGAATGATAAACTGCTTTCATGATGTGCACAAGTGACTAGATGATGTGGAGGTTGAACAAGAATTTTAGTTGTGATTTGAGAAATGCACCAAAGCGACTTAAAAAAAACGTATGTAATTTGTAAATATTTAATTAATATAATAATATAAGAATGTTTGCTGTAACTGCTTTCCTCTATATAATATAATATGAGAATTTTGCATGCAGCTGCTCTCCTCTATATAATATAATATAAAATAATATAATATATAATATAAAGAGAATGTTTGCTGTAACTGCTCTCCTCTTTATATAATATAAAATAATACAATGCAATATAATATAATAAGGATAATGTTGCTGTAACTGCTCTCCTCTATATAATATAATGTAATGTAATATAATATAATATAATATAATATAATATAATATAATATAATATAAAGTAAACAGTTAGCTTGTTTGCTGTAGTGAATGTGTTGCTGTGGTAACTGGTAACGGAGTCCTGCTCGTGCGGGGGGGGTGGGGGAGGGGCGGCGGCCGCTCAGGGAAGGAACGGCAGAACGCAAAGTAGGAGAAAACACTTAAAACAAATAAAATCACCCATAAAAGCAAGCGATTTAGCATGTTTTCACATCTTTTAGTGACTTGTGTGTTTTCATTAAACAAACTTGCATGAATAAATCATCATATTGACAGATTTAAACAGCTGTTCCTCCGCTTTTTATGAAGGAAATATGTACTTTGTAAATTCACATGACGTAATGTATCTGTCTCTTCCCCGCTTCAAACTCGTTCCTACATGATTAATAAACTCCTATGTAAGGGACTGTACGTGCTGTATAGTCTCGGTGACGCACAGCAGCGCGATCTTCACACACACACATACACAGAGCAGACTCTGATGCGAGAGCAAAACTGCGAGGCTTAAAGTTTAATAACATGCCCATATACATCGTGAGAGCTCCTGCTGCTCATGGTAAATTAGTCTATTTTTATTTAAATAATAATTATTGCGAATTTATCTATAATTGAATGTGGATTATCTGTCAATTCATTATAATGATATAGCCTCCGCTCCGCCATCTTTGTTGATGACGTGATGGTCTCTGATTGGTCAGATCATTAAGTCCCGCCCTCATAGAGGCTTCCTGCGCTCTGATTGGTCAGAATCCCCGAAGTGTGTATCTTTTCCGGAAGTGCAGTACTCCTAGAGGGCGCTGTGTTATACACACTTTAGTGGGGGGGGCATACACACTTCACATACACAAATCACTTAAAACTGATTTTTTGGGACAAGTGAGATTTTAAGTTTAGACACCATTTTAGAGTATGCTGAATGCCATTATATAGTCAAACAAATGAGGACATACAAAATGTCCTCAATTTTTGAGGTGGTCCTCAGTTTACTGGTGTGTATCCTGGTGAATGTACCCAAAAGGGACATAAACAAACACACACACACACACACACGGGTTTCATTGGGCTCTTAATGCTTGCGTGATATCAAAAGCTCAAGGTTGAGCTGATGTTCTTACATACTCTTTATCAACTAACCATTGTTTATCTATCAGGCCTTCAAACTTTAAGGCTTTTGAACTTTTTTTTTCTAAACTTTCAAAAAGTCTGTCTTGACAATTTCTGTATTGTAAATATTACAGTTATATAAATCTCAGCTTATTGTAATTCTACAAATTTCTACATTTCTTACATTTCAACTCCAATTGCAATTCCACATCACATTTGCTACATTTCTTCAAATTCAGGGATTGAGCTTTAAAAGGCGCTCTCAGATTAATTCCCACTGCCGAGAGACACACAGATCCAGACGCGCACCTGAACTTGCGGCCCTTCTTGTCTCTGGGTTTGATGTAGATGATGATGGGATAGATGCTCTGCTTCAGGAGATTCTCCACATGATTCAAGCCTAGCTGAAGCAGACAGTGTTTGTCCTGAACACACACACAGAGTTTAACACAGTGGTGACTCAGTATGTTTTTTTGTGTGTGTGTGTGAGTGCGTTTACCTGGTTAATAACCTCTTGAATACTCTGTAGTTTGATTCCCAGTGGTTGATCTGAGGAGTCTAAGAGGAACACACTTTTATCCTGACGCACACAACCCTCCAGCGGCTCTGCACACAATGATAATAGTAATAATAATAGAACAAAATCCATAAAATGTATGATACATTACTGACATTATGAACAAAAAGGTGAACAGAAACTAAACTTAAAATGAACACTGAACATGTAAATAAAAACTTTAACTTTTAGTAATATTAAAGTATTTTTAATAGTATTTAATATTTTGATTGGAACATACAATAATTTTTTTTTTTTCGTGTTTTTGTCATTTTTAGTAGTTTTCGTTTGTCATTTTTAGCAATAAAGATTTTGAACTAGTTTTAATATTTTCCATTTATATTGTCATTTTAGTTTAAGTTGTAGAAATTGTGCTGGGTTTTTGTCATAGTATTATAGTTGTCACGACCCCTGTATCATTGTTTTGTAAAGGTTGTCATTTTAGTCAGGTTTTTTTAAATTTTATATATGAGTATGTGGTATTTATTTCAGATCTAGTTAAAGTTATTTGAAGTCAGGTAGTTACCCAAAGCCACATTTTCATTTATATATTTTGTATTATATAAGTTATTAACATTTATTTATTACAAGTAACATGTTTTAGTTAACAACAAAAACTCTTGATTTAGTTGATGCTGAGATAGTGTACCTGGATGGCAGGTGTTGAAGTCCAGACCAGATTCGGCCGGTTGCAGAAGCCGCTCGATGATCCCGCGCGACAGCAGAGACGGACAGAAAACCACCGGCCGTTTGCTGGAGACCCGAACCATCTGAACCAGACTGAACGGGATCAGCTGCTCCTCATGACCTACACACACACACACAAATACATGTACAAACACACACTCATTGCTAATATTGGCTTTTAGTGTTCCTTTAATTCTGTCTGATTGGTTGCATGTATAAGTGGGCGGGGCTTACGGTTACTGAGTGTGTAGAGCACCTGATTGGACGACCCGATCGCACGATAGTTTGAAGCGACCGCTTTAATGAGCCGAATGTGCTCGGGGCTTTTCTTACAGAACTGAAGACAGACACACAGCAAACAGCTCAATATCTGTGACAGAGAGACAGACGGAGAGAGAAAGACAGACGGGTATCTAAAGACAGACCATCACCTTCTTCCTGCATTGATTCTGTTCAATCGCCATCGTACGAAGTCTCACCAACAGCAGCTGCTGAGCTCTGAATGAGAAAAACACCTTTGCTTTATATGACATCAGACGGACATTTAACAAAGAAATTCAATATTATATTACCAAAAATATCTAGCACAAATTTCTAAACTTTCCTAAATCAAGATGCATTTACTGGAGAGGCAAAATGACAAAATAAGAAGTCGATGAAAATGAAGTGAATGTATGATTAAAATGAGATCAATATCTGCCAATGGGCTCAGATAAAATAAAATTGTTTTCAATTTTAATTAAGTTTATTTTTGGCAGAT
The DNA here is from genome assembly GCA_036326025.1 of Chrosomus eos. Classification (NCBI taxonomy): domain Eukaryota; kingdom Metazoa; phylum Chordata; class Actinopteri; order Cypriniformes; family Leuciscidae; genus Chrosomus; species Chrosomus eos. The sequence continues at coordinate 9,828,271 of CM070821.1, forward strand.
ATTTGTTTGCATTTAAATCATAAAGTCCACAACACGATAAGAATATGAAAGGAAGTCAAAGTCGCATAACCTGACACAGTGACTTGTAACAGACAAAAAATATCATGTAGTCTGAACCAGGCATTACACAGACCGATCGTTTTGCCCCACACAAGTTCAATTTATCGTCAGGAGGGAATGGTTTTGTGTCTTTGGATCTGCTTTTTGTTCTCAGGGACGGCACCCTTGACTTGCATGTTATGAATCACCAAAGACCATGAGTTTAGCTAAAAATCTTCCTTACTCTTCTACTGAAGAAAGAAAAAAAACCTGAGGGTGTGTAAATTACCAGCAAATTCTCATTTTTGGGTGAACTATCCCTTTAATATCTTGAAATTTTGCATCTCCGGTAAATGTATCATATTTAATAATGCATTTGTAAAGGAAAAACAAGTCAAAAATACCAAGTAAGACAATATTTTTTTTCAGTGCTGACCACAGCGATGACATCATCAGCATATTTACATACTGAATTGTGATTGGCTATATAACAAACTTTTTAATTTTTAGAGCTGTTTATGTGATGTCATCAACAAAATACTCTCTAAACAAATACTTACAACATTGAAAAATATAGTGTCTATTCCCAGCCCTGGACCACCAGTTAATTACGTTTTACTTGATTAAAGGTCTGTTGACACCAAGGACGATAACTATAATGATAAAGAAATAGTTATGTAATCTTAGAATCCAAACCACAAATATAATAACGGCACAGAGAAACGATATAGTTGGAATCATTATCAGAATGATTTTTTCCAGCCAATCAGAATCCATCCTGCTTTAACAAGCTCGAGAATTTAAAGCGGTAGTGACAAAATGGCAGTGCTCGCTTATTAACAGAATTTATTCATTTATAAATAAATGAATAAATGATAATAAACAGAACATTAAACAGTCTATTGATGTAAACGCAAATATAGTTATCATTATCTTTATAATTATCATTCTTGGTGTGAACAGGCCTTTATGTTCAGAAATGTTAAAGGAATTTAATTTGAATTCTTTATAATATTTCAATGTTTTTTTCAATGTTTTCAGTGTTTTTGTGTACCGGTTGTAGTTGGGCACGGCTCCGGCCTGCAGCGGCGCCCCCGTGTGTTTGTCCACGCGAACGCAGCGCCACTGATATTTGCCGTTATAACGTGTGTCGGTGACGTGCAGTACATCGTCACAGCGAGCACTGAGACATGGCGGGTCGCCGTGGGAACTGAGGTCAAGGTTCACACGCACATAGAACGAGTCGGCGCCGGTGAAGGATGGAGACGAGAGTTCAGCCATTAAACGAGAGTAACCTGAAAGAAAATGATTGAATTTTCTGATTTATAAATTCTGATCTCTCTCTACTTTTTTTCTTTTAATGAATAACTATATGTATATACACTGTACATGGAAAAAATGCATTGCACTGCAAAATAATTACTTGTTTCACAATACAATTATATTCTTAAAGCAGCTGAAAATAATCTGTCAGAGAAAAACAAAACAAAAAAAAGTATATTTTTCCAAACTTTTCTTCTGCAGTATCTTGTTTTCCAGCACAAACATGTAAACCTTCTCAAATCAAGATACATTTACTAGTGATGCAAAATGTAATGTAATGTAATATATTAAGTGTTGAAATTGACCAAAATTAAGTGAGTTTATGCTTAAAGGGACATTGTTTAGGAATTTCTCCCATCTAGCGGTGAAATTGTTTTTTTGCATTCATTTGTGTTTTTTTGCAATGAATTGTGCTCTCCAGCTCCTCGCTTTTTCAAATGCGTGTTGCCTCTACGGTAGCCGTTATGTACCAAAAAGCTATGACAGGATGTCTTCTAAAGGAGAACTCTGGTCAATTTTAACATTGAGCTCATTTTTTGTAAATTTGGAAACAGAAAGTGAGCTGGCTGAATAAACATCATTTTATTCATATCTTTCACATCTACTGCAGTCAGATTCACCGTGTTCACTCAGAATAACACCACTCACATGGCTGTGCACTTGTAATGACACATCAAGTATGTTAAGAGGCTAAAGCAGGTTTAAAACTTGCCCCATTTAAGTCAACAGGGTGCAAATTTTAAAAAGAGGATAACACGGTGTAGGAAACACCGTTTTTTGTCGTTCTTCTCTGTACTGACAGCACTCCAAATTTACAAAAAAAAAAATAGTTTAATGTTAAAATTGACCGGAGATCTCCTTTAAGAGCACTTCGTCGAGTTTTCCTTCGGTTGAACAGGTTGCAAGAACAATCATATGCTCTATTGAAATATATTCTTATCGAATTTCTAGATTACAAAAAGTAAACTTACAAACCTTGTTTTTAGCGCCTTCTCTATACTTTACTCAATAGCTGCTATAGATCAAATAGCTTGTTAATCTTTTAACTATAAATGTTTTACTGTTTATACAATAAAGTACATAACCAAGCAATGAAAAAAAGCTTGTAATTAAGACTGTAACATTGACTTAACCTGTTGAGAAGAAAGCAGGACTTCAGCGTCTCTTTTTATTTCTCCTGCATTAACTGTTAACGTTAGATCTTTCCACCTGGAAAAAGCTATCCCGACATGGTTTTTGTAATCTCCGGTCACGTTTCCTTTTACGTTCTATTTTGGACTTTTTTGGCGACGAGGATTTCTTCTCCTGTGGGTCGGCATATGTATGGTCCGCCATTAAAAAATAACAGTGCAATGCAGCCTTTTAAACTTGCCGGGACAGTGACAAGCGCCTCTCTCTGCTGCTCCTCCATTTCTGCTGCTCTCAGTTACGTGACGCTGCTGGCTCTGAACGAAAACGCATTGTGGAAACGCGTTGGCATAGTACTTTTTGTCCCTCTTTTGCTATTATAGTTTTTCAATATGGCGGAACTACATGGAAGCCTCCATGGACCTACCCATCCCATGTATATAAATCTAATAAATTCTTCGTTTATAATAATAAGTCAGATAATTGGCAGAGGTAATTGTACACCATTGATGACATATTTATGTATACAAATATTGATTTTAGATAATAAAATACCTAAAAAAAACTCATTGTCCCTTTAAAACAAGAACAAATATCTACCAATGTGGTCAGGAAAATAATCGTATTAGCCCTTTGAATTAAGTTTATTTTCCTGACCCCATTTGGTAGATATTTGTTCTTGTTTAAGCATAAACTCACTTCATTACGATCGATTTCAACACTTAATATATTACATCATTTTGCATATCTAGAAAATGTATCTTGATTTGAGAAGGTTTACATGTTTGTGCTGAAAAACAAGACACAAATACAGAGTGAAAACGTCACATTGTGTAGTGAACTACAGATGTCAGTGGATGTTTGCCTCTCACCCTCCTGGTTGTGTGTGTGTTTTAGTGCGTTCGGTTCGGTCCACCACTGCAGTGAGAAATGAGCCACTTCAGAAGTACACTGACTGAGGCGAACACGACCCTCACCCAACAACACCTGTTCCAACTAACACACACAACAAAACAAGCATTCAAATGATTATTATATGAAACAATGGGTTCTGGAAAGGGGCGGGGCTTAGACATCATCTCTGATTGGTCAGTTACAATGATTCTAATAAACAAACATCCTATTTGAGATATTCACTGTGAATTTTTAATTTAATGTCTATTAAGAGTTTGTAACTTTGTAACTTGTAACTTTTTCAGCCCTGATCAGGATGGACCAATCACAGTTCATAGTTCATAGTTGTTCACTGGATATTGATTATTTTCATTATGATACAGGCACTGTACTACAGTGTTTCGCTTGTTACCTCGAGAATAGGACTTTTTCTGTAAATTTAGGACATTTTTCCTCATCATCTGCACCTGTCTTGTGTGGTGTGCCCCAGGGATCTGTTTTGGGACCTTTATTGTTTTCCCTTTAAATGTTCCCTTGACCCACATTTTTCAGAAATACAACATTATATCCCTGTCATGCAGATGATTGTCTGTTTTACCTTCCAGTAAGGCTTGACACCAATCATATTAAGAGTTGGATAACAAATAATTGTCTGAAGCTTAAAGGAGAACTCTGGTCAATTTTAACATTGAGCTCATTTTTTGTAGATTTTGCTCATCTTTGTAAATTTGGAGTGCTGTCAGTACAGAGAACAACGACAAAAATCGGTCTTGCCTACACCGTGTTATCCTGTTTTTAAAATTTGCACCCTGTTGACTTAAATGGGACAAGTTTTAAACCTGATTTTAGCCTCTTACAAGTGCACAGCCAGGTGAGTGATTTTATTAAGAGTGAACACGGTGAATCTGACTGCAGTAGATGTGAAAGATATGAATACAAGTGATGTTAATCCAGCCAGCTCACATACCTGTATTTACTTCCTGTTTTCGGTCGAAGTCCACAGTAGTCGATTGGAAGTAAAAAGCCGAAAACAGGAAGTAAATTTACAAAAAAATGAGCTAAATGTTAAAATTGACCGGAGTTCTCATTTAAGAGTTGGATAACAAATAATTGTCTGAAGCTAAATGAGAATAAAACTCTAAAAGTTCTGTAAAATTCCTCCTCTGCTCTGGAAGTCCGGTTAGGTCCTCTCTCAACCAGAGTACGTAAACTAATCAAAAACAGTGATCTTTTACTTAGCACTTATTTGGTAATTAAAAAATAGTGAAGTTATTAGAGCAAGCTTTTTCCATGCGAGTTCTACCACAAAGTTGAAGAATCTACTTTCAAGTAAAGATTTAGAAGTTGAGATTCACGCACTTGTAACAATTATATTATTGTAAAACTCTTAAAGCAGCAGTGTGTGATTTTTAGCGGCATCAAGTGGTGAGGTTGCGAATTGCAACCAACAGAAGTTATGGTGGCCGACAGGAAAATATGTCGTCGTCTGAGACAGCAGAGAGTAGCCAGTTCAGCAATGAGATTTCTTTACAAAGATAAATTATTATTGTTATTCGAATATTATTGTTACTTGTTCATCATTGTGTGAGTGTTTTATTCGCTGACTTTAGCTAGATCTTTGCATGAAGAACAACATAATGACGAAACAGGGCCACTGTAGAAACATGTCGATGTAAGGAGACATGCGGTGTGTGTAGATAAAAATGCCTCATTCTAAGATAATAAAAACATTACGGTTCATTAAGGTCTTTATACACCACTGAAAACATAGTTATATATATGATATTGCATTTATGTCAACAGATCCTCCTAAATATTATGCAATCCACCTTTAATTCTGGTCTCCGCTCAGTCTTTATTATCACGACTGCAAGTGTGTGCAGTGAAAATGTGTTTCAGTGAAGGAGGAACTTCCTGTCTTACATGAAACCGTTTTCAGTCTCTCACCTCCAGCAGTTCACTACCCTCCTTCAGACCGCATCGCTCCGCGCAGGACCCCGTCCTCACCGTCTGCACGAACACGCCCGTCCGGTTGCCCCCGATGATGGTGATGTCACCCGCCAGACTGATGCTTTTAGGCGAAGAGGCGAGCGCTGGAGCCAAGCTGAGAAACGAACGAGACACAAATGAGACAAGAGGAAAGTTCAGTGTCTACTGGAGGAATCGAACCCTGATTCAGATCAGCCGAATCTGGTGTGAAAGTGTTTCCAGTGATGATAAAGAGCTCGTACCGCGGTGAGGATGAGGATGATGAAGGTTCGATCACGTTGATCACGTCAGGAGGAAAGAGTTGAGACGGCAGGGAACTCCACGAACTTAACAGGTCTAAATCCTCTACAACAGACACACAGATGTTTAATATTCACTGGCCTCATGATTCAAAAGGAAAAGATTTGATTGCAAAATAAATCTGAAAGCATCGTCATGCAACTTTTTCTCAATTATTTTGCAAATTAATACACAACAGGGGTTTGTTTAGTCAAAATACCAAAATTTCAGATGCCGGAAAAATACTAGTGAAATGGTATGATTCTCAACACCAAATATTCTCAATACCAAAAACAGCTATTTTTTTGACACTTATTTTTAACGGGTTTACTACGTTAAATATTTTATTTATTTATTCAATTGAAATATTGAATTACAAAGTACTTTTTAAAATAACAATATTAATATTTAATTAAAACAAATTTATTTCTAAGGCACATTTAAACTTTTTTTACACTGACCAAAAAGACCGCACGGAAGACACTTTAAAATCATCACATAAACATTTAACTAAAAATAAACAAAAATGACAACAGACAAGCAATTAACAGGCCAGTGAATACAAATCTGATTACAAATTAATAAATCGTATGTGGTCAAGTCATAGTCGACTTCTGAATGGCTTTGAAACATACAATAGTCAGTATTAAAAGAAGAGCAAAGAAACTTATTGAAGCCCATTCCTGCCACATAAGAGGGAAAAAATCATGCTTTGGTAAATCATAATAATGACTTAAAAAGTCTAGATTATGAGATAAAAAGTTGAAATTATGATATTCTAAGTCATTATGAAAGTCATAATTATGAGATAAAAAGTCAAAATGATGACATGCTGTCATGATTATGAATAAATAAAAAAAAATCTAAATTATGAGATATAAAAAAAATCAACGATGAGACAAAACATCAAAATAACCATTTTCAGCTTCTTATGTCATATTTTCTACTTTTTAAGTCAGAATTTTGACTTAGTATGGCTTCCATTGAACCGTTGCAAGCATTTAATAGAGTGTTTAAGAGTCTTGAAGGTTTCCATATAAGAGCAGTGAGATATTTTTCTCTCTTTATATGGCATTATTGCCATTTGATTATTATCTATATTTGAGCCAGTGATTGGCCTAGTAATTTGCTTCAACCTTTCTGACATTTATATGGGTTAACAGACTAATTCAAGGGTATTTGTGTGAAATAAGCAGTAAGCAGAATACATAAGTAACATTGCATGGCTAAAATGAGGCTCAGAATCGATTCTGCAGTTCATAAGAATCATTTCAGAATATGTTGAAGAAAGAATAATTTTTCAGCTGTATCACACACCTGTAAGTGTCTCGTTCTCGTCGCTTCCCCAGGAGTTCAGATCAAACCTGCAAACACAGGCAGACAGTGAGACGCCAGTGAATCACGTATATGTACATGGTTTCTCTCACTGTCTTACTCCACGTTTGCTCTGCGGTGGATGGAGTTCATGCAGGGAGGAAACGGGAATGTCGAGAGTCTGTTGATGTCCTTCTCCGTGTTACACTCCTGCACAATCACAAAACATACAGTGAGATTTCAAACTTAGCTCATGATCATCACCACATCATATAGTAAAAATATATTTTTATTCACCGGCGTCAGCAGATTCTCCTCTGAAATTGAGCAGTAAGAGTCTGTGACACAAACACACAACATCATCAATTCAAGTCACATTTATTTCTATATTAATTACTATATAATTATATATCCTATATAATTACTATTGTTTTCTATAGTGCTTTATTTCAGACAGATTGTGTCAAAGCAGCTTCACAGAAATAAACAGGAAACCCCGTGAAGTTTAGCAAAAACATTAAGGGAATGTTAATTTCAAATGTTGAAGATTTTGAACAAGTAGTAAGTTGTAATGTTTTAAAAAACAACTAAAAACATAATTTATACATTGCTCATGAGATGTTTTTGTGCTAACCTTTTGAGAACATTATTAAAACCAGAAAACGTAGAAAGAAGGTTCTATTAACGTTAATGGAAGAACTTTTTAGCTGGGAAAGAAATTATAATGTTGTAAAATTCATCAATTATGAACAATAAAATGTTCAATAAAAATTATTTGGACATTGCTCATGGAACTTTTTTTATGTTTTGTTATTTGGACTCTTATTTTGATATTCTGTTATTATTTCCTTTAGTTCCTGTTTCATTGCTCTGTTTTGTTTCAGTTTCCTTGGTTACTGATGTTCCTTGTTTGTTTCTATGGTTATTTATTAGTATCATATATATTAGTATACTTTATGTGGTTTGCTAGTGTTAAGAATTGATTAAAGACTGTTTTTCTTTTCTTCTCCATCTTGTCGAGCGACTCGTGACAAGTTTTAGTTCAGAATTTGTTTCAGAAAGTTCAGAGAATAAGTAATGTTCCCAAAATGTTGGCAAAATTAAAGAAATTAATGTTTCCTTATATTTAGAAAAGTAACACATTTAGAACATATTTTTGTTAGCTGGAAAATGAATTAATTAAATTAAGAAGTGACAAAGTTAATTAAAGTCTTGTTCTCGTCCGATGGTGTTAATGCAGTCAAATTGATAATATTACTTAAACTACACACACACACACTCACCTTCAGACAGCTCACAGATCTGAGCTTCAGAGGTTGACTGTAAAAACAAAACAACAACATGGTCAAGATGATCAACATGATCAAAACAACAATTATTGATCAAGTACACACCGTTGTTGTTGTTATTTTGTGTGTGTGTGAACTCTGACCTTTTGAGCTCTGAGTATGAGTGGACTGGGACTCAGATCGACTGAACAGCACGGCCCGAAACACTGATCCTCACTGAACAACGACAGATGAGACTACAAACACACACACATCTGTTAGAATATGTTGAGGTGACAGCATTCAATTTAACAGATAAATGTACACTAAACACAACTAAAACAGCTCAAATTCACTATGTAAACAGACATATATTGTATTTTTAATTAGTAATTCTGTTCTTTTTATTGAAGAACCAGGATCTTATGCTCTTAGAAAACCTGGATATATAAAAAAGTTAAAAAAAAAAATATATATATATATATATATATATATATATATATATATATATATATATATATATATATATATATATATATATGGAAATAAATAAGATCTAAACAAGTCATGGAAATTAATTATAATCCTAAAAAGTTATGGAAATAATTAAAATCTTAAAAAGTCATGTCAAATATTAAAAATATTTATGTATATTAAAGACATTAAAATGGCATGTAAATGACTAAAAACTTTATGTTTTGTTATTTGGACTCTTTAAATATCCCTAAAAAATATCTAAAACTGTCTAGCAGCTGCTTGTGTAGTGTTGGACAGCGAGTGGTGCAGTCGTACGCAGTGCAGGCAGGTGGCGCTCTCCTCTCTCTGCCCTCGACGACTCTCCGTCTCTCTCTGCTGCTGCTCCAGGCTGTTCTGAAGCTCCGCCATGCGTTTGCGCAGACGGTTCTTGTCTAGCAGGCAGTCGGTGAACTCCAGCTGCAGGCCGTCACGACTGCGCAGCGCCTTTAAACACACACAGTAACAGAAGAGTTGACGTACGTGTACGTGTGTGTGTGTGTGTGTGTGTGTGTGTGTGTGTGTGTGTGTGTGTGTGTGTACCTGGTCTCTCTCTCTCTCCAGCTCCATGATCTGGGTGAAGTAGGACACACTCCTGCTCTGCTCCGTCTCCCAGTCCAGCTGCAGAGTCCTGAGCCGCAGCTGAAGCTGCTCACACTGAGACGCCATCTACACACACACACATATATATATATACACATATACATATATATATATATATATATATATATATATATATATATATATATATATATATATATATATATATCCTACATGAACTTAATTTATTCAAATATTTTCAATAAAATGTATGGATTTAGAGGTCACTGAAAATGTTAAATTAATGACACTACAATAATTACAAATTATGCAATTATAAGTGAACTGAAAAAAAATCAGGAAAATACAGGTTCCCTTTCAGTCGGTCACATTTGACGTGAATCGGACGTGTCGAATTATTGGGATCACGCTTAGGGAGCCTATCATCTTCGGTTATTAATAAAACGAGCCAATGCACATTGGCATGCATACCTGCAGCGCAGGTATAAATACGGAAGCAGATGCACGGAACATTTGCCTTTCGCTTCGGAGCCGATCATTGTTGAGGTCTCAGAAGAGTGTTGTTTTTTTTTCAACAAGCGAGTCTGCGCTACTTCACTCCTCTGGTGCTGGTGTTTCTACAGTGCTAGTGCAGTGGTGGTCGCAGTTTCTGAGCTCTCAACTGCTGTTTCACCAGCATTTATTTCTGTGTTTGTTTGAAGGTTGGTTAGAGGGCATTCAGAAGTGAGTGCTTCACTGTGCGGGATGCACCATCCCCTGTCAGTGTTGCCGCGGCCATTCCCCTGTGTGCACTAGTGAGAGAGCTATTTCCTGAAAGAGCAGCATGGGTGTGTCTGCGTCTTTTTAAAGATGTCATTCCACCTGTGCATTTCTGGATGTGGTCATTCCCTATCACCAGCTGACGGTCACAATTGTTGCATCACGTGCTTGGGCATTCAGCACGCTGAAGCAGCTACTAGTGCTAACTACTAGTGATAGTTCATGTTTTCACTGCGGGAACATGTCTATCATGGCGCTGAGATCGAAACTCGCATACATCCTTGAGGGTGGAGTCCCCATTCCTATGCCCAACTCTAAAGCCCCTTCTGGCAAAGCTTCCCCACCCGGTAACCAGTCCCTGTGGGCCCCTCACTCCTCCATAACGCCGCAGCCGGTGGAGCTTCTGACCGACCAGATCGTTTCGTTTGGGGCTCTTACTGATGACAGGATGACGATCGCTGCATTGAATGGGGAGCTGGACTCTGGAGATGATGACTCGGCTGCGTTGCCTTCTTCTGGGAGAGTAGCGTTGCCCGAGCCAGATCCAGAAAAGTCAGCTATGCTGGCTTGGGCCATGAAAAGGTCAGGTTTGCAAGGTACCCTCCACCGCTTTCTCCCTGCATGCCATGCGTTCTCCACCACCCAGAAGCAGACGGAGGCAATCCGGCACATCCTGCTCCGGCGGCCTTTTGTGCACATCCTGCACAACAGGCTCTTCGGGAGATGGTGACCGCACCCCTCCCTCCCCTGGAAGAGGGCCAGGTGGAGATTTCTTGTTTTGTTTTTGTTTCTGTTCCGGAGTCCAGCGGCACACACATTTTCAATAAAAGAGCAAATTCCTCTGTCCCTGGGTCCCAAGAGGGCCAGACTGGCGGTGTGCGACCCTGCAAAGCCTTGCCACCCTAAACCCCCTCTGGTATCGCCAGCCGGCAGCCTAGTGCGGTTCAAGGACCCGATTACGCCTTCTCACGCACCCCCTGCCGACCCGCGGAGACAGTTATGTGTTGCACCGCACACTCAGACCCGACCTCTGGCCGGAGAAATGCATTTTCGAATGCATCCGTCCCCGAGATTGGTTTGCAGCGATCGACCTGAAGGATGCGTATTTTCATGTCTCCATCCTCCTGCGATCAGGCCATCCTGCGCTTTGTGTTCGAGGGTCGAGCATATCAGTACAAAGTCCTACCCTTCGGGCTGGCCCTGTCGCCAACCGTCTTTACGAAGGTCACAGAGACAGCCATTGCTCCCATGAGAGAGCATGATGTTCTTTTCCTCAACTATCTCGACGACTGGCTGATACTAGTGCAGTCTCGAGAGCAGTTGTGCGAGCACAGAGACCTGGTGCTCTTGCATCTCAGCCAGTTGGGTCTTCGGGTCAGGAGCAAACTCGCCCCAGTGCAGAGGATATCTTTTTGGCTTGCTCAATCGTGCCGCTGGCGAGCTCTCACGACAGCCTGTGGCCCCAAGAGAGTGGAGACTCCTCCAGCTGATCTGGGACCACTTTGGGGCTGCACAGATAGATCTGTATGATAGCCTCTCCAAACTCGTCCCATTGCCAGTTGTTGTATTCCCTGACTGAGGCGACCTCTGGAAACTCCATGTCTGGTCCCTGAACGGGACGCGGAGGTTCTGGGTGATCTACCACAAGCTGTCGTAGACACCATCACTTCTGTGAGAGCACCCTCTACGGGCGAGCTTACACTCTGAAGTGGAACCTGTTCATTGAGTGGTCTTCATCCCAGAGAAGACCACTGAAGATGTTTTATCGGTACTGTGCTATCCTTTCTGTAAGTTGGGTTGGAGTGAAGGCTCCCTCCACCCTCAAAGTGTATGTTGTCTCTATTGCCACACATCACGATGCAGTTGATGGAAAATCCGTAGGGAAGCACGACCTGATCGTCAGGTTCCTGATGGGTGCGAGGAGACTGAATATCTTCAGCGAAAAACAAATGGTGTGTGCATCCACTTCCGTATTTATACCCATGCTGCAGGGCAGAGCGCGAGATGCAAATCTCGTACGCCAATGTGCATTGACTCGTTTTATTAATACTCGAAGATGACAGGCTCCCTAAGCGTGATCCCAATCATTCGGCACGGTCGACTCATGTCTCCGTTCCCTCCTACGTTACGTAACCAGATGTTTCCTCTCACTTTCTCTCTCTGCGTCTCCGAGCTTTCCAGCTCTCCCTGTAGTCGGGTGATGGCGCCGCACAACTCCTGCCGCTGCTCCACCGCCTCTCGCCGGTCCTGCTGGAGGATGTCCAACAGTGCCTACACACACACACACACACACACACACACACACACACACATTACTCACACTCCTGTAAGTGTAATAATGAGCTAAAATAGTCTTGTGACTCACCTGATTTCCAGAGTTATGCTCTGTCTTTCTCACAGTAAGCGGTGGTGTCTCCTTCGGGCTTGCAGGCGCGCTGTCGCTCGTATGATGCATCAGTGAGGGGGCGGAGCCATCGTCTGCTCTTTTCTCCACCTCCAGCAATCTCTTCCTGAGCTGCTCCACCTGCACGGACACACCCTCTATAAACCTGACATGAACTCTGTGCAGGTCTGAACTACATTATGCATAGTGTCTCAACAAGTCAAGTCACTTTTATTTATATAGTGCTTTTTACAATACAGATTGTTTCAAAGCAGCTTTACAGTGATAGGAAAATAATGCAACAATGTTTGTTTCTAGAAGAAAATAGCATCACAGTCCAGCTTAAGTAAGTTCAGTGGTGATTTATTTTTGTAGTAAAAAAGTTATTCATTTGTTAATTTATATATATACATTTAACCACACTGGAGAAAACAGTGATGTCATCGTCCAGCTCATTTCAGTTCTCATATAACAGTGTCAATGCAGGCAGAGTGTTTATCGTATCCATCAATGGTCCATCAATGGTTGGCTCTCATGACCAATGAGCCTCTAATTCACACTGAAGAACTTTTTTTAAACTATATAGTCAACACTTCAATAAATGTTTCAACTGATCAACAGGTGATTTCATTGGAGACGAGTCTTAATTTTCCGTATACTGTACCTCTGTGAGTAGTTCTCTCTCGCGCACAGAAGCTTTGCGCTGTTCCTCTAGCGCTCGTGAGTATTTCACAGCCTGTTCCAGGTGTCTGTCCTTCAGCAAACCCAACTCACGAGTACAAGACTCCCAGTCATGCCTTAACCTGACCAAGAAACACACAGGTAGAAAAGGGGGTATATATTAGGGGTGCAACGGTTCAAATTACACACGGTTCAGTTTGTATCACGGTTTTGATACGATTCGGTATGTGCGATGTTTAGGGCAAAAAAGGATTACTGTCAATTATTAAGAATATGAACAAATAATCAAACTACAAAAAACAGCACAAATCAACAATGGAGTAAAGAAACTAATAAAATAAACAGTGGTTTTCCAGCTATCTAATATTAGTTTTCTGGTACAGAAATTGAATAAAGTAGGCTAATCAAATGTAAAATAACATTGCATGTAATCTTCACTGTAGAAATTAAATAAAGATTAATCGTTATTAAAGTTATTAAAGTTAAGTTCAAGAGCAGTGAGTGATTTTCTTGTCTTTATTGATGTTTGATTAACATTAAAAACATAGATAGCATGAATTTTAGGTGCTGTCACTTTAAGGGATAATGCACGGATCTGATACACTGATACTGAAACATGCATTATCTTTGTCGACTGTTAGCCTTCACTTAAGGCGTAACTGAGTATGTTTGCTAGGAAACTGGCCAAGTCATGTGAATCATGACTTTAACACATTGAAAGAGAGCTCAATATTTGCGGCTGTCTGAGAAGTGGCTTTCTGTGAGTGTGTTTCGGGTGAGCACACACACAAATCTTCTTACAGTGCTTACAGTCTTTCTGTTTCACATCTTCTTGTGCTCGAATGTTTAAATTGGCAAGGCTAAAATTACTTTAGTTTAACCAGGTAGTATTGTGTGCTATTCAGCTCTCACTTGCATTCATGTGCTATTAACACCTGATTGATGACAGCGTAAATGACTGCTCATAATTAGAGCATATGGCACTTGCATTAAACAAAGCTTAGGGAGAGCCAAATGTGTATCCATCCACAGAAACATCCATTAGCCAAACTCTGTCTGTCTGTGTTACACGTTGTTATTTTCAACAAACCATATTATAGATGTGTATGGGTCGTCATTAGGGTTGGGTATCGGTTGGATTTTATACGATACCAGTACCTACTTTGTATTTTTTAAACGGTTCCAGAAGAAAAGGTACTTAAGAAAATGAAACCGCACACACTTTGTCAAAAAGTAATACACTTTTATTTACAGGCCCAAACTGGACACAATATAACCTTAAATCTTTAAACAATATAAAATACAAGTAACACATGGAAATAATAAATAAACCAATATAAAATACAAATTCACATTTATATAATATCAAATAAAACAATATTGTATCAAACAATGTAATAATACTGGAGAATAATAGAGATTACTACCAGGGTAATCTAATCTCGACATGGCTACAAGTTCCCATGTTTTGTCTGCTTGAACCAGCCAAGTTCAACAGTTGTAAGTTATGAGTTGTAACTTGTAAGTTATCTGGTCATTGCACTAGTTACGGCAGCGCTTAGTTTAGTGAGTTTGGTATTTCGTTCCCACTGCATCTTAGCTACGCAGCGTTGAGTGAAGCTTTGAAAGAGAACGTCTCTGGTTACTGGTGTAACCTTTTTCTCTGAATAGGGAACGAGAACGAGCGTTCGCTGCCAAACTCCTCGCGCTGCCGACCAGCTTCCTTTTTCGGCAGAGAAATCTGAGGAGCAGATGCTGTGCGCGCGCCAATATAATATGACGACGTAAGAGCGTCGAGGCGGCAAACCGCGCCATCAGACAATGAATTGGCATGATTCTATATGGGCTTCAGACAATCGGCACACCCAGAGGGCGTTCTGACGTGTAATTTTACACATGAAATGCAGCCAAACCTTGGAGCGTTTTGTCTTCGGCATCTTCATTAATCCCCTCGCTATCAGCAGACGTTCCCGGGAGTCTCCCACATATTGATAACAGCCCCCTGATGCCCGCAAATTAGTTCAAATCTCCCGGAATCTAGAGCGAGCGAGCAAGAGCTTGCATGCGAGACAGAACAGACTGTGTACCAAACCTTATAGTGCGCGCACGGCGGAGAAGGAGAGGGAGAGAGCGAGAGACCTTGCGTGTGTGCGCCTCATGACAGAGAGTCAGGCACCGAAATGTTCGTTCTTATTCGGTCTGGTTACTACCGTTTACGTCTGAACCGGTTCCCTATTGGCACCGCGTTTCGGTACCCAACCCTTGTCATAATTGAGATGAACCATGGTGCCAGTGCGTGCCGAACCGTGGGTGGAGAACAGTACGGTTAAATTTATTTTACCAAGAACCATTACACCTGTAATATATGTATGTACCTCTCCTGCTGTATCCGGTCCTGTCGGAGCTCTTGCGCTTTGCGTTCAGCTCTGCTGCGCTCCTCCTCGGCCACACGGCAGCGCTGAGACAGACGCCGCTCGCACAGACGACTTCCGCGCAACTGTTCTCGCAGCTTACGCACCTCCAGCAGCAGAAACTGAGTCAGACCCTCAGGACCCTCCTCATCTACACACACAATATTACAAAAATAACATTAAACTGCTGCATGAATGACCATTCAAGTCATCTTTTCTTCCCTATAGTGACGTATATCCACATGAAACCACTTCACAAACAAAAACAAATGTAGGGCATGGCTTGATTTGGTCCATCGGGAATTAATTGGATGTTTGTGGTTTGCTATTGGTTGATCTGGTTTTGATTGACAGGTTGCCCCGCCCTCACGCCAGTAAACACATCATCAGAGAAGAGAGGAGCGGAAGTTATTTTGATTAAAGGTGCTCTATGTAACAATTAGCGGCCTCTAGCGGTGATGTTTCAGATTGCAACCAATTTTTACAAGAGCGCTCGTGCTCGAACTCATAGACAATACCGTCTATTACGCAAATATCTCGGCGAATACTAGGCGGATTCGGGGAGCACCGAGCTCGTTGGGACCATCTAGTCGAGCTGAAAAGGACCATATAAGTTCCATAGTTTTTGGTGGTGTTTTCGCAGAGATATTAGCAGAAAACCATCGGGCGCGCTGCAAAATTGCGGACGCCGGTGACGTCACGATCTCAGAAGAAATCGCTCGTATCTCTAGAACGCAAAGACCCAGAAAGCTCAAATTTGGGGGAGGAGGTCCCAGGAGGACCCTTGCCTGAACGCTAGAGTGGCGGGCCTCGGGATGCCCCCTATCGGATCGCCGTTCGCTGGGACCCCCGATTTCGAACGGCTATAACTCGGGGAGCCGGGCGAGTTGGACCTCGGGGGTGGGCTCGTTCGAAAGGCCCCGTCCAGCACTACGAACGATTAGAGTCTTGGGAATATTGATCAAAGATTGACCGAGATATAAGCCGAAAAACGTGCGCCTTTAACCGGACACATGCACGTCACATCCGTTGGATTTCGCGGTAAATCCGACCCGGAGACTTCACATATAAATATGAATATTGGCCTTCAGAGGTAATAGCAAAACTCGACAAGTGGATCATTGTAATGTGTGATTACAACCCCTTCACACACAGGCAATAAAAAAAGGATTCATTTTAGTAGAAAAGTTTCACATAGCACCTTTAAAGTTTGGGAAGCACATGAATTTAAAAAAAATGTATGTGCAAAAATCCAGTCAATTCCATATTGACCAAATCAAGTCCCGTTTCACTCGGATATACGTCACGACATGGGAAAAAATAATAGAGCCGACTTTAAATGGCATAAATGTGACGCATTCACACACCCAGCATGATGGAGCAGCGTTGAGTCGGTTGTTGTCCGGTCAGCTGTGTGAACTGCTCCGGATGATAAAACTCCAGTGACTCCATGAAAGCCTGTAGACCGCGCTCGCCACGCCCCCTCAGGATGTCCAATAAACGGCCTGCACACAACAACCAATCAAATCACTGCACACTGATACTGACACGCGTCAACCAATCACAGCATACTGTACATTCTCTCTCTGTAAATGTGAAGGTTTGCTTCTAAATTCACATACTATCCATCCTTAATAATATGTGATGTGAGGATGAGTGCGTACTAAATCAAAGCACACTGAAAACAGTATGTCAAAGAGGACAGTGTGCTATTTAGGGTAAAATATGCATTGGTAAATGAGTGTTGGGCTAATATTAGGCCAAGTCACATTTATTTATATAGTGCTCTATAGAATACAGATTGCTTCACAGAAATAAAAGGAAAATATTAGTGTTGTAAAATATACCAATTATGAAACTACTTGAAATTATGAAATTTCAGCTGTGTAGTCATTATTCATCTTAATTCGGTTCAAGTTTTGTTCTCATCCGATTGTGTCAAGTGCAGTCAAATCAATAACATTTCTAATTGTTCATTGTGTAAGCCCATATTTTACCCACAACCCTTTACTTTACACAAGAGGAAAAGTTTTTTTTTTGTTTCCCTATTGACTTTTCCAGATGTGCATGTGAGGCCGAAGATTATCAATGAATGAACCTGAGCGCAAACAGTAAGAACAAACGCGTCTTGTGGTACCATGACTCAATCTTATGACTTTGCAGAATTTCCAAAACGGCCGTACTGTCTTACTACACGCTCTGAAGTATGAACTTTACACTAGTGAAGGGACAAATGGAGCAGAGGACTGAATCAATTGAACCAACTGATTCACTCTTTTGAAATAAACATCATACTTACCTTTAAATGACATTCTATTAACATTAAGGATACTGGACATTTTTTTTTTGTTCTTATAATGCTACAAAACCTTAAATCAACCTAGCCTCGTGAGACCATCCTGATCTCGCGAGCTTTCAAGGTTTCACTCGCAGATCAGTCTGGATACTTTCCGTTAAAGAAAATTTGGGAGCAGTTCACCAAACGAACGTCCAATCAGCGTTGGCTTTGAGGCGGGTTGAGGTGTGACGCAACGAGAAGCGCGACAGTTCAGTCTTAAGAACATGGCGGCTTCAGCGGATGAAACTAGCATCAGTGTGGCTATCGAGCAAGTTTTATGGGAATTACAGAGTTATTACGGAATTACAGAGCTAACGAGCCTTTACCTGCAGCAGCAAGAGTAGCCTGGCTTGTGGTTGTGTTTTCGTCGTCGCTCTCATATGCTTCGTTGATCTGATTGGTTGATTTGGCCCGTCTATCACCAACATAGGCCAATCAGCTAACCAGTATTTTCGCCCCTTACCAAAACTACTTCGACGGAAGGTTTCCAGATGGATATGCGGAGCAAATCCATCTGGCGGAGTCAGGTTAAAATCAACCTGCACCGCAGTTATTCACAATCCCTTGAAAATAGCTAATAAGCCAATGAGCATCCTCTGCAGCCACCTACTGGTTACAATGGTAATTAATCTTTATTTATTTTTAAATAAGTGTGAGTTTTCCTACATCTGGAAACTTTTAGTTTTATAAATGGGTACAGTATTTGAAGGGTGAACAGAAAATGTTTTGGTCATCACATTAAAAAAAATGTGTTGTACTCATAAGCATTTGATATTTCTGTCACATTACCATAGTTACAGTTAGTGTTACTACATTAAATCCATGGTGAGCGTTGCTGATTTGTGGACTTAAAGCCTTCTATAGCTCATGGCACAGTGTTTCTCCTGGTTTTCAAGTCAGCGCTGTTTGATCTGATATCTATGGTTTATAACAGAGAATTCTAAACTGGATCTCGCAGCGATGTTATTAATTCTGTGGCAAATTCAATGGATTTCATCACTGGATCTCCCAGCACTGTGTAGTAACGGTGTCACATGATGAAGAATGGCGAGTAGCTGCGCTATTATTGGTCCGAACAAATAAACGGTCCGTGAAGCACAAATGAGTAGCGCAGTTTCTTTCCGCTTTCATTTCGTTGGCCATTTGATGCCGGGCCTATATAAAGTTTTGGTCGCACCGGCAGGAAAAATGGTCACAGTCTAGTCTGGAGCCCTGCATGACTAAACAAAGCCTCATTTCACATGACTACAAAGCACTGATTCAAAACAAAAGATTTGTTAACATTTCAAAGCAGCGTGTTAAAAGCACTCATCACTTTATGTGCGCTGTGATTGGGGTGTTTTGCGTCCTCACCGGCTCTGCTGATTCTCATCGGATACTGACTGGAGTTGAGCACCTCGTCCTCGTCCTGCTCGTCGATCACCTTACACTGCCGCAGATACGGCGTCAGCTTCGCCGGGTTTAAAACACGGGTCAGTTTGTGCCGGACTCCTTCCACACGCTCCCAGAGCTCCTCGCGCTTCTCTTCCTCTAAAGGGGGCATGACCGAGCTCTCGTCTCCCTGCAGCCATTCACCTGTGGAAACACAAGATCTTCAAAGGGGGCTCTTCTCAACTGTAGGTGATGTAGGTAGCAAGAAAAGTGGCTATATTATGCCCGTTTCCTGTTTTTGTGGTTGGTGGTGTTGTAGTAGCTACATCAAAGATGGTAATATAGGTCAAAAAATAGCTTATAGGTCACAACTCACACCTACATACTTACACAACAAACCACCAACACTCCAAATGAGACTGTATTACCTTTTTCCAAACCTGACCCGCACAAATTAACTTGAAAATTAAAAAGAAAAACATGACTTAGAAAAAAGTGAAATTTTATGTTTTGCTGGCAATAAAGAACAAAACTTCATTGTCAAAGATAACACAATAAAGTTGCATTACTTATTTCTATCGTGGTCCCTGATTTCTGTAAAATGTTTCATGGAAAAAAAAAACCTAGATGTATAAATAATTTTTTTGTGCTAATGTTTTGAGAACTTTATTTAAGACCAGATAATGTTGAACAAACATTTGTTCATAACTCATAACAGGCATCACAAACGCTTGTTCATAACTTTCAGAGAACCTTGCCACAACATTTGCCAAAGTTCTAAAAACGTTTCCTGTAAGCAGGGTGCATGCTTGCTTTTTTCTGAAAAGAAAAATTCCATATGAATCACATCGTACATAGTTATACAATATCTCTTAAAATAGCTATTTGTTATGAGATTGAGGTGAAGCATATGATGAAGGTGAGATATCACAGATCCACATGATCATAAAACACAGATATGAGCATGTAATTGCACTGCATGAGGGTCGAAATAGCGACTGTAAAACAGCAGTTGTCTCACAGCAGAAGAATGCAGGCGGTACCATCCTCTCACTGTACACGAGAGATCATCAAACAGACAGAGCGATAACACTACGGGAAGAACTATGGAAAACAAACTTCATTTTCACCCAGGCCTGCCGAAACCTGCTCTCCCACAGGAGATATCAGTTACATTTCATTTAACTATCAACTTTGTCTCAAAGATGTTTGAAACATAGCTTTCGGTCTTCCTCCTGAGAGATGATGAAGATGGGGGTGTGAGTGGTTTGTATGGACTCTGTTCAGGTGAGGCAGGTCCAAACACATGCTGGAATCTCAATGAATGGCTCATAGTGAAGGAATCCACAGCTAGGAACTTTACAACTACAGACTACACTAACACACCTGATAGGCTACATTACAACAAAACACACTACAATATAATATGAACACAATGCTAACATAAAACTACTAAAGACACTATACCAACACTAACAACTCAGCTAAAAGGGAACATTCTCAGAACTTTGGCTAAGGTTTTCTCAAAGTTATGAAAAAACGTTCTACCAGTAACGTTAACAGAACCTTCGTTCAGAATTACCTGTTTTTTTTTTTTTATAATGTAGTACTAAACATAACACCATGTTCATACATAACTTCATAACAGTTCATGGAACTTTTTTTTATCTGACACATTTTATTTTGACACATGGAATTTCGTCTTATAAAATTAAATGTTTATTTATTTATTTATTTTTCAGAACGTTCCAAAAGAACGTTCCCATAATGTTTACAAAATATTAAAAAACGAACATTCAGAAATGGAACGTTAGCGAAATGTTTTTAGATCATATTTTTGTTAACTGGACTAGTAGTAAAACAACAACACAAGATGAAACTCATGAAGTTTGAAGGTTAAACGTGTTTTGGTCCATAATGTCACATAATGCCACAGTATCGTTCTTTAAATCAAACATGTAATGCATTGAATCACTCTAATCTTATTCTGTATTATGAATCGATTAATCAAACAAACAGCTGATTTGGCATCTTACCGCTCATGATCCACAGCAGATGAGATGAGAGAGGGGGAAAACAACAGCAACACTTCAGACACAAATCAGAGAGAATGATAAGAAGCCAAGTTTGTTATGAGCAAACCGTCTCTCTCTCTCTCTCTCTCTCTCTCTCCCCTCCTCTTCCTCTCTCTCTCTCCTCTCTCTCTCTCTCTCTCTCAGAAGTAAAGCTGCATAGGCTAATTCTTTTAGATATCACTCCGTCTAGGTATCATAAGAGAATAATACTCAAAATGTCAGAGTCACTCAATATATGAGTGTGACTGATTAGTCACAATGTAAACTTTGTGTCACAATGTTCGTGTTAATATGTCACTAGTGTAATTAGTCACATTCCGGGCGGGTCGGAGAGTGCAGTGACCTGTTAATGCCGGTGAGGATGAGAATGATCCACTGGAGGGAGACATGATACTGGATATCTTACGACTGACCGATGATTGTTATTCTGTTTCAGTGTCCCCCAATTTCCCGTATTCTTTCTTTTTGTGTGCACTAAAAATAAAAAATAAAAACTGCACTTCAAAACCTGAATGATGCTCATTAACCGAAAATATGAAGATGACTGCTAGATCCACTCAGCGTAGCAGCTTTCCTTACACAGCGTTGAATCCGACGTTAAGTGTCAAAATAATAACCGTGCGTACAGTTAAGTGTTTATTTTGGTAATGTACTCATGTAAAAGATATTTGGTGAAAAAATACTAAGATCGTTGTTAATATTGTAAAAACTGATGTGTTTTTAAGGTGTTTCTCATTGATGGTGATAAAAATCCAGTGATTAGACTATAATTAGTGACTATAATAAGGAGCAAAAATGTTATTGCTGGGCAACGATTAATCGCGATTATTACATCCAAAATAAAAGTTTGTTTTTACATATGTGTGTATAATTATTTAAGTATATATAAAATACACACATGTATATATTTAAGAAAAAAAATGTTATTCATATATCAAATATTTATATATAAATTTAATTAAGGTTTAAAAAAAACCTAGGTCTAGCTCACAAAAGTATACAGGTTTCTTGAAAACATCCCCCTGAATTTCACCAGTAAAGACGTCAATCCAAGACATGTTTTCTGTCAAGGATTACAATGATATAAGACACTTGAGCCTGTGACTAATGGTTTAGGATTTATGACCCACTATGTTGTTTTTTGATCACTGTTTTCTATGTTCCTAGAGTTTCTGAAGTAAATATATAGGCTAACATATGTGCGTTTACACAGCCTTTTAAATGGCAAGTGCTGGTGTTTTGCATGTGTTCGGCCAATCAGCATACACTGTGACACAGTTCCTATAGTGCTGGTTTAGACCCTACTTAAAAAAAAAAAAAAAAAATATCCTAGTTCCTGCAGTGCGAAAAACAAAATCCAGGTACTACCACCGATAGTTGGAACTAAGAACCTAGGAATTATAATAAGGTTCCTCTGATGCAAAATCCCCTATAAACAGGTGGTATACTACATTCCTCAATTTTAAGTCCTTACTTGGAAAATTCTATCAAGTACAATAGGGCTTCAGCATACACACTTGATCCACAATAATTAAATCATCCGGTAAGCACATGATGCTATTGAAATGCCCTTTTGTGTTGTAATAGGCCCCACTAATGACTTGAGCAAAATGTCCCCCCACATAGGCTAGTAGAAATAAGCTTTTTGTGGTACATATCTGAACAGAAATCATGTAAACTGTATAAATGTTTAAGTGTAATATTTGTGCAAGTAAAGACAACTAAAAACAAATATATTAACAATATTTATTAAAAAAAAAACCCACCAGAAGTCGCATGACATTTCCAGTTATTTTTGGCCATAGCCATATTCTTTAACATTGATGGGGCCGACCGATGCTCTTTCCCAGCGTAGATCTGAGAAACAAATGATTAGTGAGAACTAAAGCCATGTACAGTATGACAACAAGATATCAGATTTAGTCCAAACCTGTAAGCAGTTGATCACTTCCACTTCTGATGCTACACGTCGTGTCACAGCAGCCACACACCTGGTCAGAATCATCTGCAGACACCCACCTGACAAACAAACCCTCAATAAGTTAACGCAACTAATTCACATGTACACTTATCTAGCAGGCAACATACCCATTAGCGGAGAAGGAACAAGCTTTCTGTTCAGAGCTTGGAGAGGTTGCTGCAGACACCTTCAAAATGCATGTGATGTAGACCTGCAGAGACAATTTTGCACACCATGGCAGCAGATCATACAAAGACTTGCACAACTACAGGACATACATACCAGCCCACTGTCTGCTTGCTGGAACCTGAACGCCTCTAGCTGAAACCCTAGCTTATCACCTTGAGTCCGGGGCATAAAGTGAGACGTGGAGCCTGTGAGCTTGGCATCAACCAGGCAACTGTGAACAGAACCCAGTTAGAAATCACACAACACTTCTGGAAGCTGGGACACATGAGGTAGCACCTCTTACCCATTATTCTCAATAAAGGAGTATCTGGGGACAGAAGCAACATCAGGGACTGCAGTAGCCACGCAGCTGTCCACAAACACACGGATGGGAACATGGTTGTACGAATGCACTGATGCTTCAAGATTTATCATGTCACCCAGGAAGTACTGGTTAGAAGGTCTCTCAAATCTCCAGTCATCTGCAAAAGCAAAATAAATAAGTAAATAATAAACAGATGATTCACAAGCATACTGCAAACCTGTATGGGCTACACCAACCAGTCATGAGCTTGAGGGAGAAGACAAAGACTTCCTCTGCAACCTTAGTTGAGGCATATGGGATCCAAGTGGGCATTAAGGCATTGCTGCTCACATTATGTGTTCTGTAGGAGTTAAACAAGCGGTCATCTCTTGCCCATAAACGGCAGGATTAGAACATCCGGTGAGCCTGAATTAATTAAATCCTCACCTTGGATAATGACACTCGATACCAACCACCGCACCACTACTCCTGACAATAGGAACACCATATGAAGCCTCTTGTGGGGTGTAGATAATGTTGAACCTATACACAAGCTCATCCTCAGTCACCTAAACAGAAAGGTTAATAGAAGTCACATGGACGGTTCAGAATACCTATGATTATTGTCACAACAGAACCTTACCATTGATGTGCTGCTACATCCATGCAGTTCAGACTCAAAGATCAGCACTTGAGCAGAAGAATCCTCTCCAGTTGCAGTACAGCCTCCCAGTGTAAAACCAGAGGACAACAGTGGGTGCCCAGTCCCAAAGAAGTCCTTCATCACTTCCACATATACTGAGTTCTCTCCACACTGAGCAGCTACACTGTTGGCAGGGACAGGATTAGGAACTCAAAAGGAACGTCTGGCTGCTGTGGTTCCTCTGGTAGACTTGGAAAGCTCCACGTCAGTTTCGCCACTGGACCCTGCAACAGCTCCTTTAATTGAACACCCATAAAATCTTGAGAAGACTTTCCAAAGTCAGTCCTGACTGGTGTCTGGACAGGAAACTGAGCGGGAAACTTTTGTGGTGCAAACGCAATGTTACTGGGAACCAAAGACATCCTGGAATCAGCCTGTTGAGAAGCTTGAGCTAATGTTCTAGGCCTAAACTCACTTGGACTCTGCTTATGTGTTGCTCTTGCTCTCCATTGTGCTTCAGAAAATCCAAGTGCAAGAATAAACACCAATCCAAATCCAACCTGCCAAAACCCCATTATTGCCAAGCTTGTTTCAATGACACATTAGGGTGCTACCATCCAAATTTATGCAGATGTAAATCACAATGGCTCCACCTCTCTTGTGACGAGCTTAATTTTTCTCTGTACCTGCCAATTAACTCAATCAATATGTCACAGGTGAAAGTCATTGATTCTTTACTACACAGAATAAAATGAATTAACATATAAGGGTGTGTTATTAGTAGCTAAACCTAGTGATGGGCAGATCGAGGCTTCGTGAAACACTGAAACAGTTGAATCAAATGTGCCATATTGTGCCGAGGCTTCGAAACAATCCGACACCCGTCTCCACGGTGACCCCTAGTGGTCAGAACAGTGTAAATGCAACAAAAAACCCAGGCCAATCATGCATGAAAACACCTTTTAAAATCTATTGCAATTTTTTTACGGTTCTTTTAATGTTCTTTTATCAATTGTTAGGGTTTGTTTTGTTTGTCCTATGAATGGTTCAGCTAAACAGACAAATAAGACTATTAACCACCTCATTTTAATTATACTAATATCTAATTAAAACATCTACAAATGTATAAAACTGATTAGATGTCAGGTAAACCCACAGACACTTGTTCATTGTTGCTCATGAATCATGATTGCTGCTCATTGCAGTGGTGAACCATTAACAGTGATGACGTAATGAAGCCTCGTACACTGAAATCACGTGACGACTGGCAGTTCGATACACGCTCCGAACCATTGATTCGGAACAAAAGATTCGTAAAGGCTTCGAAGCTTCATGAAGCAGTGTTTTGAAATTGCCATCACTAGCTAAACCAAATGATTGCTTATTTTAAATAACAAAATGAAAGGATCAACTCTCTGAAAACACAAACAACCTGAAGTCTTTTTGTGTCTTCCATTTTTTATTAATTCAGAAACATGGCCACAGACAAAACACTAGAGGATCCAGAATAATAAAGTTTTGTATGTTTCAGGTTTAGATTATAACAAACGTTCTTCCCTCACATCAACAGCAATCTTAACAGAGGTCTGAAATGGAGGACTTTAGTTCAGAACCAAAGGAATGCAGGATCATAACATTATTTGATTATAGATTCACTGATGTTTTCTTCCCATTAAAACTTATGTTTAGGTTGAGAATTTATGACCCACTATGTACTTTTGATCAATGTAGCACCATCATCAGGTCGATTGGGGTGAGCCTTGGTGACATAAGGTGCTTTCGCACCGGTTAGTTCTAGTAACTAGCCACCAGGGTGGCTCCCCGCAAACCAATGGTTCCCTTAGGAGCGTTTTCCTGATTGCATTCGCACCGCCAATAGGAACTAGAGGTGACAAGCCACACTTGTGACTTTTATTTTGACAAAACCAGAGCACACAGTGCTCGGATGCTCTTTGTTCATTAGTTTACGATTTGTCTAACAGTCCTGTCTCATACATTATTAGATAGAACTGTTATACATAAAGTAGACAGTAATGCAAATTTATTAGCGCATGTAATGTGGTTGATGTCCAGTGTTGCTAGCTGAGCAGAAATACATCATGTTTCACTTGGTCCCCTCAGATGCATTGAATTTTCTCCTTAGCATAAAGGTTAAGAGGCCATCTATCACCGTTTTCCTTTTTCTGTGTTCCTAGAGTTTCTG
The DNA here is from genome assembly GCA_036326025.1 of Chrosomus eos. NCBI lineage: Eukaryota > Metazoa > Chordata > Actinopteri > Cypriniformes > Leuciscidae > Chrosomus > Chrosomus eos. The sequence continues at coordinate 9,854,875 of CM070821.1, forward strand.
GAGTAAATATATAGGCTATAATCTGTGTGTTTACATAGACTTTTTTAATAAATGGCAAGTGCTGATTTTGCATGCGTTCAGCCAATCAGCGTACACTTATGTCACAGATAGTTCCGGTTTAGACCCTATTCTAAAGTAGGAGCCAAAAATCATTCCGAGAACTAAAATCCTTCCTAGTTCCTTGCGGTGCGAACAAGCCAAGATCCAGGTACTACCGCCAATAGTTGGAACTAAAAAGAGGAACTATGAAAAGGTTCCTGGTACAAAAGCCCCTATAAACAGGGTGGTATACTAGCATCCCTCAAAGTTTCAAGTCCTTACTTGAAAAATTCTATCAAGTACAATAGGGATTCAGCATACACACTTGAACCCCACTAATTAAATCATCCTGTAAGCACAAGAAAGTATATGCCATTGAAATGCCCTTTTGTTTTATAACAGACCCCACTAATGACTTGAGCAAAATGTCCCCCCACATAGGCTAGAAATAAGCTTTTTGTGGTACATATCTGAACAGAAACCATGTAAACTGTATAAACATGTTTAAGTGTAATATTTGTGCAAGTAAAGACAACTAAAAACAAATATATTAACAACATTTATTAAAAAACACCAGAACTCGCATGACACTTCCAGTTATTTTTGGCCATAGCCATATTCTTTAACATTTATGGGGCCGACAGATGCTCTTTCCCAGCTTAGATCTGAGAAACAAATGATTAGTGAGAACTAAAGCCATGTACAGTATGACAACAACAAGATATCAGATTTAGTCCAAACCTTTAAGCAGTTGATCACTTCCAATGCTACACGTTGTGTCACAGCAGCCACACACCTGGTCAGAATCATCTGCAGACACCCACCTGACAAAACAAACCCTCAATAAAGTTAATGCAACTAATTCACATGTACACTTATCTAGCAGGCAACATACCCATTAGCAGAGAAGGAACAAGCTTTCTGTTCAGAGCTTGGAGAAGTTGCTGCAGACACCTTCAAAATGCATGTGATGTAGACCTGCAGAGACAATTTGTACACCATGGCAGCATATCATACAAAGACTTGCACAACTACAGGACATACATACCAGCCCACGGTCTGCTTGCTGGAACCTGAACGCCTCTAGCTGAAACCCTAGCTTATCACCTTGAGTCCGGGGCATAAAGTGAGACGTGGAGCCTGTGAGCTTGGCATCAACCAGGCAACTGTGAACAGAACCCAGTTAGAAATCACACAACACTTCTGGAAGCTGGGACACATGAGGTAGCACCTCTTACCCATTATTCTCAATAAAGGAGTATCTGGGGACAGAAGCAACATCAGGGACTGCAGTAGCCACACAGCTGTCCACAAACACACGGATGGGAACATGGTTGTACAAACGCACTGATGCTTCAAGATTTATCATGTCACCTAGGAAGTACTGGTTAGAAGGTCTCTCAAATCTCCAGTCATCTGCAAAAAAAAAAATAAATAAAAAAATATTAACAGATGATTCACAAGCATACTACAAACCTGTATGGGCTACACCAACCAGTCATGAGCTTGAGGGAGAAGACAAAGACTTCCTCTGCAACCTTAGTTGAGGCATATGGGATCCAAGTGGGCATTAAGGCATTGCTGCTCACATTATGTGTTCTGTAGGAGTTAAACAAGCGGTCATCTCTTGCCCATAAACGGCAGGATTAGAACATCCGGTGAGCCTGAATTAATTAAATCCTCACCTTGGATAATGACACTCGATACCAACCACCGCACCACTACTCCTGACAATAGGAACACCATATGAAGCCTCTTGTGGGGTGTAGATAATGTTGAACCTATACACAAGCTCATCCTCAGTCACCTAAACAGAAAGGTTAATAGAAGTCACATGGATGGATCAGAATACCTATGATTGTCACAACAGAACCTTACCATTGATGTGCTGCTACATCCATGCAGTTCAGACTCAAAGATCAGCACTTGAGCAGAAGAATCCTCTCCAGTTGCAGTACAGCCTCCCAGTGTAAAACCAGAGGACAACAGTGGGTGCCCAGTCTCAAAGAAGTCCTTCATCACTTCCACATATACTGAGTTCTCTCCACACTGAGCAGCTACACTGTTGGCAGGGACAGGATTAGGCAACTCAAAAGGAACTTCTGGCTGCTGTGGTTCCTCTGGTAGACTTGGAAAGCTCCACGTCAGTTTCGCCACTGGACCCTGCAACAGCTCCTTTAATTGAACACCCATAAGATCTTGAGAAGACTTTCCAAAGTCAGTCCTGACTGGTGTCTGGACAGGAAACTGAGCGGGAAACTTTTGTGGTGCAAACGCAATGTTACTGGGAACCAAAGACATCCTGGAATCAGCCTGTTGAGAAGCTTGAGCTAATGTTCTAGGCCTAAACTCACTTGGACTCTGCTTATGTGTTGCTCTTGCTCTCCATTGTGCTTCAGAAAATCCAAGTGCAAGAATAAACAACAATCCAAATCCAACCTGCCAAAACCCCATTATTGCCAAGCTTGTTTCAATGACACATTAGGGTGCTACCATCCAAATTTATGCAGATGTAAATCACAATGGCTCCACCTCTCTCGTGACGAGCTTAATTTTTCTCTGCACCTGCCAATTAACTCAATCAATATGTCACAGGTGAAAGTCATTGATTCTTTACTACACAGAATAAAATGAATTAACGTACGGGCATGTTATTAGTAGCTAAACCAAATGATTGCTTAATTTAAATAACAAAATGAAAGGATCAATTCTCTGAAACACAAACAACCTCAAGTTTTTTTGTGTCTTAAATTTTTTATTAATTCAGGCTACGTTTACACATAGCCGGGTATTTAGAGAAACGAATATTCCTCCGTTTTCAATAATAACATCGTGCACACACACCCGCATAAATACGCCGCGAGCGCCATCATAACTATGCCAAACCAATGGGCGGCAGTGTAGGGAGAAGGATAAAGCCAATCAGAATCCTCAGAATCGACACGAGAGAACCTAAAACCCCGTTTCTCCCAGTTGACATGGCAACACATAACCGGCGTTTTCAGAAATCTCCACTTTGGCCGGAGTTTTTAGAAATAATCGCTTTCTGTGATAAAAACGGGGTTTTCGTGTAAACGAGAGGCCAAAACGCAGGAAAATATATGCGTTTTCCCTTCGTGTAAACGGGGCCTCAGAAAAATGGCCACAGACAGAATTGCACACTAGAGTATCCAGAAAAATAAAGTTTAGTATGTTTCAGGTTTAGATTATAACAAACGTTCTTCCCTCACATCAACAGCAATCTTAACAGAGGTCTGAAATGGAGAAATTTAGTTCAGAACCAAAGGAATGCAGGATCATAACATTATTTGATTATAGATTCACTGATATGTTTTTTTTCCATTACAACTGTTATGTTTAGGTTGATCAGAGTGTTTGTGGATTCATTGTAGACTTCATTCTTTCTTGAACTATATGCTGGTCAGCACTGAAAGACTATAATCTGAACAGTCTACTAAAACAATTTAAAGATATCTAATTAAAGCTACTGCCTAGAAAAAGTTGCCTAGCTTTTTTCAAGTAAATCCTACTCCAAATTTTTTTCAGTGTGTTAGATGGGCCAGTAAAAAGCTGATATGTGTGCAGGTTGCAGGTACAATAAGTGTTTGCTGTGTGTGGACTCTCTTCTATGAACTGTTCCTGGAAAACAACCAGGAGACTGTGTTCAGGAAGCTGAGGAATCCTGCTCTTACAGTAAACTCAGCTCATTTGCATTGAAATCTGCTCAGACTGTGAGCTTCCTTCAGCCGTGATTGATTCCTCAAAAACATGCGAGATTCCTCGCGCTTCTGTCCCGAGCTGCTTTCCCGAGTCCTCCGGTTGTCCCGACACCAAACGATTTCTGACAGTGTTTCCCGGAGACAATGAGGAACATTTATCAAGTGTCTGCTTTGATTAGACACATTAAATAATCATAAACATAATATCAACCACTTGAACTTGAAACCCACATCAGCCATAGAGATGTTGGAATATCAACTAAATGTTACTCATTTAGCAGACACTTATCCAAAGTGACCTCATCTAAATGAGGAGTATGAGAGTAGCCTATCTGTTTGTTTCCCATGAGAAAGATAGAGAAAGTGAAAAAAAAAGCCCAAACCACATCATCAAACTCTGTATGTCAGTGTAAATGCTCGCCTTGCTCTGTCCTGAGATGCACGTTCGTGATTCGCCTGTTTGAACTCGTTCATCAAAATGAACAAATCTTTTTTCGAGTCATTTCGTTCATTGAATGAACAAAATGACTCGAAAAATGACTCGAAAAAAGACTCGTTCAAAATGAACAAATCTTTTTTCGAGTCATTTCGTTCGTTGAATGAATAAAATGACTCGAAAAAAGATTTGTTCATTTTGATGAACGAGTTCGAACAGGAGATTCACGAACGTCCATCTCAGGACAGAGCAAGGCGAGCATTTGTGCTAATAATACTTCAACTGTTTTATTTATTTTCGAAATGGCGCATCGTTTCACTAGATAAGACCCTTATTCATCGTCTGGTATGGTTTAAAGTCATTTGAAGCTGCACTGAAACTCATTTGGACCTTGAACCGTTTTGGCTACTATTGAAGTCCATTATATGGAGAAAAATCCTGGAATGTTTTCATCAAAATCTTTAATTTCTTTTCGACTGAAGAAAGAAAGACATGGACATCTTGGATGACATGGGGGTAAGTAAATTATCAGCAAAAGTTTTTTAAAAAGTGAACTAATCCTTTAATATACATTGAACATCACCACATTTTTCAATGATTCTAAAACGACTCGATGGATGAATCAGTCTCTCTAAATCCTTCCTTTCCGAGAGCTACTCTGCTCTGATTGGCCAGAGGGGCCAGTAGGCTATGTTGTGATTGGTCTATCGTGTACAGCATCTGTCAGAAACAAAAACACTCATTACCATAACTGAAGGTCAGCTCCATCCTGAGGCTTCCTGCAGCTCAGCGATTATACACACTGTAAACTAAAGACCGTAACAACGATGACGTCGATTTTACCATATCAATCTGAGTGCGAGTCCAATGATGAAACATTGGAAGAACTAGTTATTCAACCTGAACCTCCATCGCAGGGATGATTTGAGCAGGACGTTTCTCAGTGATACGCTACTCAGTTTGAGAGAATTACAATTAAAATAAACTAAAGTGTCATAGCGAAGTGAAAATGGCTGGTTTCAAATACAATTGGACTAAGCAACATGAGGCTGCGGCTGGAACATTATGCTTCAGTAATGATAGCCTCTCATGGTAATGATAATGGTGGCTATGTTCTCTTTATTAGTCTTTCTGTGTTACGTCTCTCCGACTCCTCCAGAAGGTCCATCCTCCGCCTCTTTATTTGGAGGTCCTCCTGTACGGCTGGATCTGTGTGTAGTTTTCTCTTTAGCCTGCCCCCTTCTGTGGCTGTTGTTGAGCTTTGCCTTGATGGAAATCAGAGTGAATATGGGTTATTTGAAAATGGAACAAAACTCACCAGCAACACATTTAAACACACTGGTGCACAAAGGACAACTTGCAAGGATCCCTCAAGGTACACAAACAGACCAATAGAATACAAGACAATAAAAATGTTCTGCCATAAATTTGCCTTATGTCACCTCTCATGGAATCCCATATTGTTCAATAAAAAATGTATCAATTATCGGGCCGGACCTACCTGTTGTATCGTCATTGCTCGTCTTTGCGCAAGACAGGCTGTCACTCAGTGCAGTTACATTGTTACGCCACTAGGTGGGGCAAGGAACTGTGTTTGAGTGAGTCATTAAACCATTAATTCAACGAAAAAAAAAATAACTCATTCAAAGATAGATGTAATGAAACAGGGTGTTATTTAAATATTTAATTTTAACTTTGAGCTCCACTTAACAAGGCTCAGCTGAGCAGCAATGCGACACATGGGCAACACTGAATAGAGATCAGGTCACTTCATAGAGATAAATGGCATTGATTCTTCAGGCTTGTTTGAGATGAGCAAAATCTGCGCAGAACCGATCACAACCAATGCCGGTTAGAAATGTGTCCGAGTGCGGTCCGCCTTGCTCTGATGTCATGCTGACGTATGACAAAAAACTCTCGCGAGTGCAAGGCGGCCATGTTGGATTCTGCAGTCGCGCGCAGTTGCTCTCCACCGACTGCGCTGATCAGAAGCACGATGGGAAATGACTTGCTGACGACACAGCTTAATGCTCATTGGTTTAAACAACCATGATCTATTGTTCTCTTTTAAAATGTTTGAATTTAAAACTCTGATATCGTGTTTTTATGTGTATACATTATGTGTGAGTATTCCCAAAGTGTGATCAGTGTGATCTTTATATGGGTTATTTGATTGTTGTCATATTTATACAAAATATATAAAACATGTCTGTAATTAAAGTAAAAATTATTGATAAACACGTCTTTGGTATGTAATTAAATAACAAGTACTTTGGGTGTCTTGTTCATTATATTTATTTTCATATAAAAGCTACATAACTTAAATTACATCCAGTTTATTAACAACACCGTGCACGAGCGTGAATCCCGCGATATCAGTCTTTGATCTCACAGGTGTCTGATCCACTGCGACAAGAGCGATCTGTCCATCTTGCCTGCACTTTTCTCACTCCTCTTCTCACTCCAGCTCCCTACTCTCACCTACTTTTCAGGCGAGGCAAGGCGCGTCTCAAACAAGCCTAACACTCTTGAGTGTTAATTTAACACTCATATTTTAACACTTTAACACTCTTGAGTCTGGAGCCAAATAAACTCCCAGGAGAGTTCATTTAACACTTGAGTTTTTGCTGTGTATCCTTAAATGTTAAAATGAAGATTCTTGAAAAATGTCGATTTCCTTGTACTCGGCAACCTTTTCACGAATATGACTTGATATATTTTGTTTATATCCACTTTTTCCGATCTGCTGCTTGCAAGGCGCTTTCTCTGGCACGATAATCTTAATAACATTTTGAAGTGTGTGATGTGCTGTGATTTTTAAATCTTGTAGTGTGAGGTTGTTTAAGATTTGAGGGAATAAAATCTGCAAAGAATCTCCTTAAGTGTGTGCTGCAACCAGATTTCACAATCGGATAGGATTTTAGAACTCCTGTTGTGTGAGTCAGGCATAAGAGCGTGTATGTTTCAGAGTTGGCAACCCTGTGATTAATTACCGGGGCTCCATTAATTACTCAGGGTTTTCATCAAAATCCTTAATTTCTTTTCGACTGAAGAAAGAAAGACATGGACATCTTGGATGACATGGGGTTGAGTAAACTATCAGCAAAAGTGTTTTTAAAAAGTGAACTAATCCTTTAAATAAAACTGCTTATATACAATCAGTTCTTTTGTTGCCTCCTTTTGTTTCTCATCTGTGATTAGTTGAAGCAGGTCTATTTTCAATGTTCATGAGTTTCTATTTGTCCTGTGACTTTAAATCCTTACCTTGGTTAACTTGAGTTGTTAAGTTGGACTTTAAATAAATGCCTTCATAAATTATTATTTTTAAAACATTTGACTATCTGGGTGTATTACAGTTTTTTTACAGTCGCTAGGACACATTTCTCAATACTTAGGTCACTTTTTCAAAACTCTTCACACAGTGAGCACAACAGAAGTATATGTGGGCTAAACTGTGTATCATTTATCATTGCTTTGGCACAAAATGCATTCAATGATGACATCTTTCACATTACATTAATTATTTTCTCACTTCGACACAACAACCGCCAAAACTCTGTGTACCTACAGGCCAATGTGCACATGCTTACACACTGTTCTCAAAACTGTTAAACTTATGTTCAAAACAATATCATAATACAAAACTGAATATGACAGCATTTTGCAACATTTCTACAGTAATATTGTAATGAAATATATTTAAAATCTAAAAATTAAATGGTATAAAAAGAATTGGACCAACCACAGCTGATTCCTATTGTATTTGTATCGGTGTATGGTGTGTATACAATTTTTTGTACTTTGGAATTACTCTAAAAATGTCTGATTCATTCTAGTATTGCAGTGAATTCTAAACAGTAGAGAGGTAGAAGAAAGAAATCATTTACATAGGAAAACATTGTATAAAGTTACCTGTTGTTAGTGTTTTTTATGTTATTGTTTTGTGGGTGACAAAGTGTGTTTGTTAGCTGTCAACCTTTGCTAGTGTTATGGACGAATGTGTTGATTTGAGATATGTATGAAGTGATTTGGTAGTTTTAGTGCATTTTGAATGTGAAATGAACTGGTGTGCCGAGCTGAAAGTTGGTTAGGAGAACTGTGTGAAGAGTTTTGAAAAAGTGACTTAAGTATTGAAAAATGGGTCCTAGCGACTGTAAACAACTGTAATGAATACTTGTCTTCTAATAAATTAGTGTCATTGAGACAACACAGAGGACCACTATAGCAACAACTTCATCTCTCTCATTTACTGTTAGTTTAGCGCTTACAGGCAACTGGCTATTTGGACCTGTAACGCGATCATATTATTTATAAATGTGTATATATAAGATATCATGCCTGAAACCTTTGTAAATGACTTAGATATTTGTTCAGCTTTTTGTTAAATTAAGACATGTTAAAACCACGTTATCATATGTCTTTCTAAAAGAACAAATTGAGACAAACACTTTTTCATAGTTGTGCCTGTTTCCTAAACAGCCTTTACTAACCCTTCACTTAAAATAAGCAAACAAGTTTACATTTTTATTGAAGTTTTTATTGAATGTTTGCCCAGACTTCCCTCTCCCTAGACACTTTCTCCAGCTCTTCCGGGTGAATACAGAGGCATTCCCAGGCCAGCCAGGAGGCATCTGGAACATCTGGAACCCCCTCAGCTGGCTCCTCTCGATGTGGTGGAGCAACGGCTCTATTTTGAGCTCCTCCCGAGTGACCGAGCTCCTCACCCTATCTCTAAGGGATCGCACAGCCACCCTGCAGAGAAAGCTTATTTCGGCCGCCTGTATCCTGATCTTGTCCTTTTGGTCATGACCATAGGTGAGAGTAGGAATGTAGATCTACCGCTCAGCTCCTTCACCACTACAGACCGGTACATCGACCGCATTAATGCAGAAGCTGTACCAATCTGTCTGTCAATCTCCCGTTCCATCTTTCCCTCACTTGTGAACAAGACCCCAAGATATTTAATAATAATAATAATAGTAATAACTTATATTTATATAACGCCTTTCACGAGACCCAAGGACGCTTTACACATAACTGCAGAGACAGAAGAGACAGAAGTCATTCCAGGTTAAATGCCTTTGTAAAGAGGTGGTTTTTTAGGAGGTTTTTGAAAGTATCTAGAGAGGGAGCATTTCGAATGTCTGTGGGAATGGAGTTCCAGAGGGTGGGGGCTGCGACGCTGAAGGCTGAAGGCTAGCATGAGGGACAGAGAGCAGGTCCTTGTCAATGGACCGGAGGTTGCGTGAGGGGATGTAAGGGTGGAGAAGGTCCAGTAGGTACTTGGAGGCAGTGGCATGGAGAGATTTATAGGTGAGGAGGAGGATTTTGTAGGTGATGCGAAATTTGACCGGAAGCCAGTGAAGCTGATTGAGGATTGGGTTGATGTGCCATGACCTAGTGTGTGTGAGAACCCTGGCAGCCGAGTTCTGGACATATTGTAGCCTGTCCAGGACCTTGCTGGGTACCCAATATAGGACACCATTGCAGTAGTCCAACCGAGAGGTGATGAAGGCGTGAATGAGTGACTCTGCCACAGAGTCTGAGAGCAATAGTCGAAGACTGGAATGTTTTTGAGGTGGAAGAAGGCGAATTTGGTAATGAGTTTGACGTGATTGGAAGGAAAGGGTGGAGTCCAAAATGACACCAAGGTTGCGGACCTCTTGAGGTGGAGCAACCATCCACTTTGAGGAGTAGATCACCTACTCTCGAGAGCAGCGGCTTGGGAGCCACTACCATTAGCTCTGTTTTGCTTCTGTTTAGCTTGAGAAGGTTAGATGACATCCAAGTTTTTATTTCATTCAGACGGTCAACAAGTGACAGTGGGGGAAGCTGAGTGGATGGTTTGGTGCTGATATACAACTGTGTATCATCAGCATAACAGTGGAAACTGAGACCATGGTGACGTATTATCTGACCGAGGGGGATCATGTAAATGGTGAAAAGGAGGGGTCTAAGCACAGAGCCTTGAGGCGCACCTTGTTTGACTGGGGCCGGGGGAGCTAGAGTCTCTAAAGGTGATGAACTGTGCCCTATTGGAGAGATATGACTGGAGCCAGGAGAGTGCTGAGCCGGTCATGCCAACACATTCAGATAGACGGTTGAGAAGAATAGTATGGGAAACTGTGTACTTGAACTCCTCCACTTGAGGCAGGAACTCTCCACCAACCTAAAGCGGGCAAGCCACTCTTTTCCAACTGAAAACCATGGCCTCGGACTTGGAGGTGCTGATTCTCATCCCAGCCGCTTCACACTCGGCTGCAAAGCGTCCCAGTGCACGTTGAAGGTCTGATGGGGCCAACAAGACGACAACATCCCCAAAAAGCAGAGACGAAATTGTGTGGTCCCCATTGCTCATAATACATTTGTTTACATGTTCTGCTGCTTCTCAATTTTTTGTATCATTAAACAGGTCAAAATCAATTTACATACAGTATGTATAGTGTGGGCTACACTGAAAAAGTGTATTGTTGATTTTCACTTGTGCGACAATCATTGATTTGGAATTTTTAAAGAAAGAAACAATGTTAAATATGTTTTAAAAAATTTTTTGAAAGATTGAGACATGTTTTCTCTTCTTTCCAAGCAGCGGAGTTGCATCTAAATTTGTCAAGTTTTTGAATAGAGAAAATTGCATTTAAAATACAATAATAATGTGTCATTTATAAATGACGATACACCAAAGAGGGTATTTACTGCTCGACAGCTTCTCTCACTCATCTGCAGTGATGATGGCAGCGATAATGAAGTATTGGCAATGGGTTGATTTAGCACTTTATCCTCAGGCAATGGAAAAGTCTTGAGGGTGGAGCAATTCAAAAAGATTAAATAATTTCTTTATTTCTTCATTTCCAAGGATAGCCATTTGAGATGAACCATCTCATTTTCGAAGGGGTCCCTACAGTACAAAGAAACCAACATCTACTGGATGGATACTGGCATTCAGAATCACAGATTATTCTTTTTGGAAGTATGACCAACATAATAATTTTCATCGGAAAATGTAATCTGAACTAGTAAGAAATATCCACTTTTGTTCTGGTTCTGACATTGCAGTAAATCGCACTGATTAAATCTAACAATCGCTTATAAGTTATCATATTACGCAAAACCGTGCAAATTATACTTTGTTCTCAAATTGTTAATGTTAACAACGTAAACAAGAATTGCGTTACTACATGTATTGTCCTTCCGATATGTATCCTTGTTTTCGCATGGGTCCGGTTGCAGTCTCTTTTTTTCTGTAGCCTCTCCGAAGTCCGAACGAAGTCTTTTGCATTTTACAGTGGGTGAATCTGTAGTCACTGGTGATTGTCGTTTGAACCTTTCTGGATCCGCCATCAAATTGATAAGTTTAATTATATCAAGTGCTGTGAGAAAAGGCTATAAATCTCCACCTCCAACATCCTCACATGCAATATAGCCTACTAGCCGAGACTCCTTTATGTGTACCATCACAGCGAGCCACAAAATCACTCTCCAGAACTTTCTCATTCACGGTTCCATGCTGGTGGAATGATCTAACCACCGTCATCCGGAATGCAGAATCCCTGACAGCATTCAAAAGACAACTGAAAACTCATCTCTTCAGGGAGCACTTACTGTAACATAATGTCACAAGGTGACGAAGTAGAGGCAGAACTAAACAGTCCGCGGAGAGATGTTTCCACCCGGAACGTTTTCAATTGAACACCCAGCCAGCCTTGTGGGCGCCGCTGCCATGGTAACAGCAGCCGCTGATGGCGGATTGACAGCAGGTGCGGCGCATTAAGGGATTGTTTGGTGATTGGGACACGTAGCTTGTAGACACAGTTAAAAGCAAAGCTTGGAGAGACAGAGGGGAGCAGCGGGGCCGAGCAGCAGCATGGTGTGAGCAGGCGGGAACCACGAGCGTAGCAGCGCGCTTCTCGCAACGAGGTGGCGCTCCCCCGGGAAAATCGCTTCTTTGGCAGTGGCTGAATTCGCTGGGATCTTTGGAAAGAGCTGTGAGGATTTGTCTGGTTTAAGGGTGCAACGGTGATTTGTGTGAATACACGCTGGAAACGTGAACTGGATGGAAAGTGAGAGAAGTGTGGAGATACAGTCAAGACTGGAGAACGCCATCATTCCTGGGAGGAAGTTAAGTAATGAAACATCGAATCTGTGTGAATGGATGCCTTGCACTGAGTTGAATGAGGAATTGTGAAGTGTATTGATCACGAGTGTAACCGTCACTTAAGAGTGTGAACTGAGTCATCATTGAAATCCTGATATCTTTGTCTGAGTGAGAGAGTATTGAAGACGCTGTACTCCATGCTGTGAGAAGTTATCTGCATCTCTTCATCTTCTGAGTGCTGATCCAACATAACAGTGGAAGGATTGATTATTGGGTGAGTGCTGGCCTTATTGCACTGAGAGTGAGAGTGGATATGCAGTGCCCGAATTGAAGTGTCACACAGTATGGGATTCGACGTGAAGATGCAGTGTGTGGGTGTATATGTATACTTAACTGCCAGTATTCCCCAGTTCACAATTTCGCCCAGTGTTTGCTCAACAAAGCCTCAGTGTTGAATGTGCATGTCCTGCTCGGGCTATAGGCCCTCGTTCCGATACTAAAGAGAAGTGTGCTTGCCCCGTAATAACTTGCCATGTCTATTTACATAGAAGATTCCTCTGCCACTGCCGTCTTGTGTGATGCCCGTCTGAAGGAGGGACCCACCCTAGCCACATCGTGTCAGCACAGCCATCCGTTCCAGCCGTAAGTCCTTGGCCCATGGTAACGAGAAGTGAGCTTGTAAAGTTGTCTCCGTCTTTGGAATAGAGGATACCTCCGTTAACTACTGAACCTCGCGGAAAGAGAAGGATACATGAGGGACCCCGTACCTGCTGTCTAGCGACGGCACGGGAGTGTGCCCTGCCCTGAGGAGATATACGTACCCGGCTGCCCATCTGACTGGCGGAGAGTTCCCTCCTGGCCCACAGCCGCCGTGCTGAGCACTTCAGGAATGAGTAACGGCCCAGGAACAGACCAATCCACGAAGCCCGCATTAAGACTTTTAATTCTTGCTTTTATTCAATAAAGATTGTTACTTTTAGAAATTCTGTCTGGTCTCTGGTACGCTCCTCAAGGTGGTCCTGGGTTTTGAGGGGTGGGTGCAGTCTGGCTTGCACACACCCCCCCCCCCCCCCCCCCCCCCCCCGACCTGTGAAAATAACAATAACAAAAAAAAAACCTTGGCCTTTCCTTAAAATCCTCGCTTGCCTGGCTTATACTACTCCGAGCTATGTGTGAACTTTGTTTTGAGCACTTGCGTTGTTTTTGCCTTTTCACGATGACTCGCTTGGTTTTGTCCTCAGTTGTAAGTCGCTTTGGATAAAGCGTCTGCTATATGACTAAATGTAAATGTGTACAGATGTGACGTAATGACTCAATATAGTCTACTAGCCGAGACTCTTCTTTATGTGTACAGATGTGACGCAAAGACATGCTCGAATCTCCCGCGGAAATCCACCAGTAGGGGTGTGCGATATGATATTTAATCGTGGACGATTAAAATGTCTGCACGATTCACTTTTTCGGAAATATCGTAGAATCGCGCTCCAGTGCATGTTCTATCAGATGTAGTTTCTATGGCTTTTTTCAGCTACGTACAGCATGCGATGCGCGGCGCTCTAGACTGTGAGCTGTCAACCCTCCCGTTTTTTCCGGGTTTCTCACGTATTTTAGCTCTTTTCCCGCCGTCTTTCTGTTTTAGTGTTTTCCCGTAAATTATCTCATATTGTTACTGCCTAGTTGTGTGAGACGTGAAGTCGTTCATCCCGCGCGTGCTGTTACAAAAAAACGCTGTGAACACAGCCAAGCGAAATGAGGTCTTACGCACCCAACTCGTCATTTTTGCCGCGCTCGTGCGAGCGAACGCGCTATATAAACAAGGTTTTTTGTTTAAACAAGGCTTTATTTCGTGTCAGCGCGCGCTATGATCGGTAAAGGTGCACAGAGACCTCTCCCGCAGTCCCGCATCATCTCAGAAGCACCACTAACTCCGCCTCCGTTTCCCTCGTAAGCTGATATTATTTAAACATTCTCTATGATAAAATTTGACACACACACACACACACACACACACACACACACACACACACACACACACACACACACACACACACACACACACACACACACACACACACACACACACACACACACACACACACACACACACACACACACACACACACACACACACACACACACACACACACACACACACACACACACACACACACACACACACACACACAGTGATGAAAAGTCTGATTGTAATGCAGGTCCTGTTGACTGTTCTTACTTTGCACAATTGCAGTTCCATTAAACATACACTTGATATTTTTTAAATGGGGATATAAGTTTGCTTGTATTGCTGCTCAGTAATTTGCAAAATAGTCTTAAAAAGCAACATGAAAAAGAATCGTGATAAAATCGTTAATCGTGATTTTTCCTGAAAAAAATCGTGATATGATATTTTTTCCATATCGCCCACCCCTATCCACCAGTACCACTGGAATTAAAAACATTATTACAAGCTTACCGCTTTGAATCGAGCTAAGGCAAGCAGATAGTTTTGAACACTGGCTGGTTGTGTATTTTCTCAAATATGTATTTTGGATAATCTTTAACCCCAAAAAAGCTAAGGACTGCAGCTTTAACTGAAAATATAGATGTATTCACCTTGGCTGCCTTTGTCTAGTGTGTATTTATGTCATGACTAAACAAATTACATTTTGATTGTTTAACTAAAATATACAATTTTCAGTAAAAAAAAAGTAATATAATAAAGAATTGGTTGCATTTATATACGTGAAACATGGTTTACATTCTTTTCTTTATGTTCTAGAGAATAAAGGAAGCCATAAAAAGACTATGCACTAAATAAGAGTACAAACTGGAATAAATAAATGCTCAATCTTCCAATTATCCATATGGATTCCAGCTACTTGGAAAAAAATCATTTTTTGAAGGACTGGACTCTTGCTGAGCACTTTAGGTCAAGACCAATAAACAATTTTTAATTTTGTCAAAAGTGTATTTTAATTATTTAGGATAGTTTACATTGAGGGCATAAATCAAGCCAAAGAGGAGAGTAACAGATGTGGCAAAGTTCTAGCACATTATCCAGCCCAATCTGCTCTTATAGCACTACAGAGAGGCACCTTATATTTCAGTTTGAGTGGATAGCGGCAACATCATTTTCATCGATAGTTAAGATCCTCATCTTCTCCTCTTGAATGTCTTTTTGGTTTTGCAGTTTTTTTCTTTTCTTAATGGAACAGATACTGATAAATATTTTACATTGAGCCTATTATGAGCCATGCGAAGTACATGTTATTCGTGTTATTATTATAGATAATGTGTATACAATTTGATACTGGAAACAATAAATGATATTTTGGGGTGCTCGTTATTTGTTTAAAGGTTTTATGATTATTTTCAGATTCTGCTCATAGAAAACGGTAACATGTTAATGATCTAATTTATTCCAATGAACGTTTTTTTTATCAAATCGGAGCATATTTAGATTCATGCTGCACATGCTGCTGTAGTGGTTGATGAAGATGAGTGACATCAATGTTTGTTTTTGTATTATTGATGTTTTATCCATGTCACATTGTGAGCAATAACGTATTGTCTTTCAATATAGTAGTTTTATAGGCTTTTATCATCTACCCTGACTCAAATAATGTGTTTATAACAGCAAACACTCAGAATAAAGTGAGATGATCTGCTGATGTTCCTGAATGGCTTGTTGAATGAGTGTTTATAGTCTGAGGATCATCAACGTTAACAGATCTGCTGAACACACTCTTTTTTTCCTGACAATAGTTCCTGTTTTCACCTCATTTATTATGCTGATGTCCTCAGATCTCATGTAAATGGGCAGTTAAAGGCAAGCTCATTTCTACTAAGCCCCTAAAGGGAGATGGTTGAAAATATTTGGGATGGAAGGAAAAAAAGAAAGAAAATCTTTGCATTCCCTCGCAAAACATCTGTGTTCCCTCTCAAAACTTTCACGTTCCTTCGCAAAGAAATCTGCGTTCCCTCGCAAAACCTCGGACACACACGTCCTGTTTAATGTCCCGTTTGGCAGTGTTTCAGAGATCCGTACGTTAAAAATGCACATTCATGGAGTTCAGTAAAGTTGGCAATATATTCACAGATCTGAACTTCCAGGATCAATGACTCTTGAGCTAAACTTTGTTCAAACACAAATGCCAGCTATTTCCAAATGATCTCTATGAGCAGCGGAGAGACACGCCCTTTAATGTTAAAAACTGTAATGTCACCAAATTCAGTTTACACATCAATGGTCTCCTACTGGTCATACGTCCTACTGGTCATGTGCTTTTGCATATTTTATACCATGACTATACTAGACTTTGTAACACACCAAATTTAGTTTACACAACACTTACGGCTGCTTATTTCAGCTCTCATGTTCACTGCTTCACATGTATTGATTACTTTGAGGTGTAGGCTATACTGTATGTTCGAGACTGGACTCTGGATTTGCTTTTCTTACTTGGATAATAAAGTTTATTTTCTGGCAACAAAACCCCAAGACTTCAAGAGGGATTTTTAATGAAGTGACAGACTCCACAACAATATTTGAATGAAGGAGAATAATTTTAGGGTTATAAATTGAATGAGCATCAGTTACTTGATAGACAGACATACATGATTAAATATGTCATTTAGTATAAAAACAAACTCACTAACTGATTTTGGCAGATCAGCTCCTCCCACATCAATTCATCATCAATGTAGCTCCTCCCACCAGTAACATGGTCATAGAAGCTCCTCCCACATCAATTCATCACCAGTGTAGCTCCTCCCACCACAGTCACATGGTCAATGAAGCTCCTCCCACATCAATTCATCATCAGTGTAGCTCCTCCCACACCAGTCACATGGTCAGTGAAGCTCCTCCCACACCAATTCCCCAATAAATGCTGTAAATTCCCATCAGCTACAAGTGAAGACGAGCATCAGGAAGAGCTGAAATCTGCAAAGACTGAGTTTATTAAAGAGGACAGTGAGAACATGAGTGATCCAGAACCCTGCCGAATGAAACACATTGAAGATCCTGAAGAACAAAGAGGTTGGTGTTTATTCTTCATTCATTCATGATGCTGAAGAACATTCATGTTAGAAAGATTCAAGCACTTCATCACATTAAGATATGCAGTTAAAAAAAAAAAAAAAATGAGTACAGATTTTCAACAAATGGACGGTAAAGGGAGGAGAAACTTTCATATTGATTGTCAACATCAGATCAAACTAAAAATCAGGTCAAATTTTCTCCTTTCTTTTACACTTGGTCCTAGAGAGCCGCTATCCTGCAGAGTTTGGCTCCAACACTGAAAAAAACCTCCCCTAGCCTTAGTAATCCTGAAGACATTGATTAGCTTGTTCAGGTGTGTTTGATTAGGGTTGGAACTAAAGTCTGCAGGACAGCGGATTCTAGGACCGAACTTGCCTACCCCTGGTCTGGACCAATCAGACACGCATCAACTATTCATTATATTTGGTGAATAATCCAGCAAACTCACTCTCCCAACAAAGGTCTATGAAACTTCCCCCAAAACTAACATCACAAAGGAGCCAACATTGGCAGAACCCAGTGTCCTGTTACAGGACACCTTAAAACTGATAAGAGTTTACGACCCCAAAAAGGAATGTGAAAATGTGTGTTACACTCAGTGTTAGTTCTTTCTGAGAATGAGAAATAAACCCTGTTAATCCTAAATATTCCATATATATAACCACTTGAGAAATGTATAAACACGTATCTAATTTTCCCAGCTCGTGATTTTCCTTTTATGTGGTTTGGCCTATGTTTTCTTGTAAACTCTAATGGGTTAATGTTTCAAACTTTGCAAACTATGGTTAACCAAATTCACATGTGGCATGTTTGTTCTCTATAAACTCCAAACTTCGTCCCCCATTTGTTAATTTACATAACAATTTGCTAAATTTGTGACGCATTAGTATTATAAGAACCGTGAAGATTTATTCTCTTAAAACACCCAATGAAATTACACCTTTTTTCCTTTCATTTCAGACTTGATGGAAGAGAACGAGGAGAGTGAAGAGGAGAGGAGAGTGAAGAACTGAGTGAAGAGGAGGAGGAGAGTGAAGAACTGAGTGAAGTGGAGGAGGAACATCATGTCAAACCTGGAGAAAAACCTTTGAGGCGCTCAAAGACTAAATATACATTTTTAAAGAAAATAAAAGCCAAGAAATCTTTCACCTGCACTCAGTGTGGAAAGAGTTTCACAAGCAAACAATATATTAAACTTCACATGAGAGTTCACACCGGAGAGAAGCCGTTCACATGTGATCAATGTGGAAAGAGTTTCTCACAGAAACAAACTCTTGAGCTTCACATGAGAGTTCACACCGGAGAAAAGCCATTCACATGTGATCAGTGTGAAAAGAGATTCTCACAAAAAACACATCTGAACGAACACAAGAAGATCCACACTGGAGAGAAGCCGTTCTCGTGTGATCAGTGTGAAAAGAGATTCTCACACAAACATAATCTCAAAGGTCACATGAGAGTTCACACCGGAGAAAAGCCTTTCACATGTGATCAGTGTGAAAAGAGATTCTCACTGAAACAAAGTCTCAAAGGTCACATGAGAGTTCACACCGGATATAAGCCTTTCACATGTGATCAGTGTGACAAGAGTTTCTCACACAGACAATATATTAAACTTCACATGAGAGTTCACACCGGAGAAAAGCCATTCACATGTGATCAATGCGGAAAGAGTTTCACACACAAAGCAGGTCTCACTGGGCACATGAAAATCCACAGTGGAGAGAAACCACATGAATGCAATCAGTGTGGAAACTATTTCAAAGACAAATGTTATCTTGATGTTCACATGAGGATCCACACTGGACAGAAGCCGTTCACATGTGATCAGTGTGGAAAGAGTTTCACGCAGTCAGCACATCTTAAAGTACACATGAAAATGCACACCGGAGAGAAGCTGTTCATGTGCGATCAGTGTGAAAAGAGTTTCTCAACCAAAAGTAGTCTTAAGTGTCACATCATGATCCACACTGGAGAGAAGCCGTTCACATGTGATCAGTGTGGAAAAACATTTTCTATGGCATCAAACCTGAAGAGACACCTGACAGTTCATACGAATGAGAAGCCATATTTATGTTCTGTGTGTGGAAAGAGTTTTTATCAGCTCCACATGTTGCATAAACATGAGAAAATACACACTGGTGTGAGAGAGTACATGTGCTTTGAGTGTGAGAAGACTTTTATTACAGCGAACAGTTTAAAACTGCACCAGAGAATTCACACTGGAGAAAAACCTTACAAGTGTTCACACTGTGACAAGAGATTCAGTGTGTCAGAAAATCTGAAAACACATGAGAGGATCCACACCGGAGAAAAACCTTACAAGTGTTCACACTGCGACACGAGATTCAGTCATTTAACAAGTCTGATAACACATGAGAGGATCCACACTGGAGAAAAACCTTACAAGTGTTCACACTGTGGCAAGAAATTCGGTCATCCATCATGTCTGAAAAGACATGAGAGGATTCACACAAGAGAGAAACCGCACACGTGTAAGACTTGATTTTCCTGCTAAGCTGAGATGAAACTCACCCTGCAATAAAGCAATAAAACGCACACTGGACAGAAGATCTCAAAGAAAGAGCACAGGACTTTGACTTATCCAAACTTTTCTCCAAAACCAGGGGTTTCCCCCTGGGCTATATGATTAGACCCAAAACAATATTTCTGAATTGGCTTTTAATCATTTACTTGTGTAACTGACATGATACAATTTTACCTGACAAATAAAATGTTATATTTGAATCCTTCTGCATTTTTCTGGAATCATTATTCCTAGTACACTGTTAGACCTCACCATGTTTATTAAAAGTAAAATAATGGCAACACTTTTGCCAGTAATTTAATGTTAATAATACAGTTCTTTACTGTAATCTACAGTATGTTACTGTACTAATGCACTAAATTAAAACTCAAGTTAACTTGTTTCACTTGGAGAAACGGACTGCCTTAAATTGACCAACTGTCGTTTTAAATGTATTAACTAAAATATATAATGCATTAATAATGTGAGCAAAGTATTACTGTGAACTTTTTTAATTTGAGACCACTAAAAAACTATTGAACATAAAGAGATTTCCACTGGACCAGAAACTATACAGGCACTGCTTGTTAAATAAAGCAACACGCAGCATATCATCATTTTTTCTAGACATTCTCCTGGACTGAAGAACAGGCTCTACTCTTCAGCACAATTTTGACCCAAAAAACTAAATTTTACTGTAAACTACTCACAATAGTGTTGCCATATATACCTGTTTTATATCTTAGTTTATTACCGGTAAAATACATTTTGTGGGTGTGACTTTTTATCTTAAAAAACCATTCAACCCCACAGGAAGATCCACACTACAACGAGTAATAAGTAACATTGGCTGCGTTTACACTTTGCATTAACATGCGATCACCGTGATTCGATCAAGCAGATCGGATCATTAGCCAATCAGGACATGGTGCGTTTATATTTGTTCATATTATGCAGCCTCTGTATCTGGATAACCGATCGGATTTCTGTTTCCCGCATAATATTTAAATCAGGTCTGTGGCACGACACCAGATTAATAGTAAAGATGATATTAAACAATATCCCAATTGCTTTCACTCACTCACTTTACTTTCATATGCAATCTCCATTAATTAAGATCAAATTATATTTTTGAAAGAAGGAATACTTCCAGAGTTGATCTTACAAAAATAACTGGGTTGATCATGTTAAACAAGTCACATCATCGATCATCTGGGTTTAAGGTAGCGTGCAATGACTATATTGACAGAAATGGGAGATTGATAAAAATGCTGAAACAATGAAAACATTCAACATTTAATTCCGATTATTCCTCAAGCAGCGCAGCTCTTCATTAAGATCATGACTGATCTGTGAGTGTACAGACGATCGCCTCCTTCAGATAATGTTGCAGAATTAAAATGAAAAATGACAAGCATATAATGTAAGTCTAAATAAACTGTTTTAAAGATTGACGTTTATTGTTCAAATAAGTTTAATTTCGTGTCTAAACTGCGTCTGGCCTAGACAGCCACGCGGGGAGACTGGGCGGAGATTTAAATTATGTCCACCTGTGAATGCAGACACGATGGCTGGATTGCGTTTACATTACACTGAGATCCGATCACAATGCGTCCTCGACTACCTCCGAACCGGGACACGCTGATCGGATAACATTCCCATCAGAAGTGCGTTTACACTTGTCTTTTCAATGTGTATGTGGACAACATCCAGATACAGGTCGCATGTTAATGCCAAGTGTAAACGCAGCCTTAGACGCAGTGTTGCAGTGAGATAATTAAGTGAACATATAAGTGATTGTTGAGCATTAATGATGAACACCTGCTGTTAACAAGCAGAATCACTGAAGGAAAGAGGAACACAAGAACAGAAAATAGAGAAACACAAGAACTACAACTGACTTCCAGCCATTACATATTATTACACTTATTATTAACCAGTATGACTTTATTTCTGTCATACATCTACAGAAGTTGTTATTGATTCAATTAAATGTTTGTTTTGAAGTTACCATTATAGAGATCTGTGTTTTCTTTAGTTGGGATGCTGACCCTTGATATTATTTAAAGGGGTGGTTCGGAATTTTGGACATCGGCCCTTATTTCCAAGTGAGCCTTAGTGTTATTTATCAGTAGAGACATTTTTTTTTTAAATTCATCCAGTCGTCCCAGTTGCGTAGTTGGCCGGTGCTAGGCTAGCGCGAATCAATGGGACCAGCTTTAGCATGTCATAAAACAGTTTTACCCACTCCACAGTACACTAAAAGCAAATCAATTATAACACCAGACTACCGATGTAAGTGTCCGTTGAGAGAATAATGTCAGAAATCAAACTATCCTTTTCATCTTAATGATTGCATTACATTTACTGGAACTAGTTTCTCAGCAGCAGCGGAATTATACTTCGCTCCGGTTAGTAGTAACGTTACTGCGTCAAAAAGTAAACAGAACCGAAGCACACGACAGTCGGGAGGTCTAGCTAGCTTAGTAATAATTGTTGAGGTAAACAAAGGCAACATGGTGATTCGGTGTGCATTTCGCAATTGCAAAATCAAACCTAATAAATGTTCATTGCGAAGTTTTCACAAATTTCATTTTGAAGATCCAGAAAGGATTCAACTTTGGATTATTTCTTCGGGCTTGGACAAGGAGACACCGACAGAGACTCTAAGTTAAATTTGGACTCTAAAAAGGGATTTGCAGTGACCATTTTAGACCAGACGACTTTAAAGAACGGTCACAGGTTTATGACAAGGCATGCACTTCCAGCCGTCTTTCCAGATGCACCAACAGCTACAGATGTACAGGTAATAACTTTTGTTAGGCTACTGTAGCTAGCTAATGAAGCTAGCCCTTTCATAACTGATAGATCGACACTGACAACTGGTGCTCCGTTATGCACATTGGCCTGTCTCGGGAGGGGCTGTGCCCGGAAACATTTAAATTTTGGAAACTAGTGTCTAGCTCGTCTAGCTCCAGTTCTGTTAGCTATCTGTGTGATACGTTCCACTCCTTGCAGCAAAAACACTCGTCTTCCGT
Organism: Chrosomus eos; assembly: GCA_036326025.1. Lineage (NCBI taxonomy): Eukaryota > Metazoa > Chordata > Actinopteri > Cypriniformes > Leuciscidae > Chrosomus > Chrosomus eos. The sequence goes on from CM070821.1 coordinate 9,877,773, forward strand.
CGGTATTTGTATACATTTTCTGCACTGGCACCACCAGTCTCCCGATGTTCTGTCCCGGTTCTCTACGGCATCTCCACTGGCTGCTGTCTCTACAGACATTCTTTCTCTTTCTGCCCTTTTAGCATCCATCTCGAGTAATTCTTCATCTGTGTATTCTGGCTCATACATATATGGTTCGTTAAATAACTCACATTCTTCGTCTTCATCATCTTCAAAGTCCGAAACGATGGTATTGCTTTCAAACGTTGCCATAGTACGCTGTCTTGCTATTACATATATAATAAATTATACTGTTTCTGTAGTGATGAGTGTCAGCGGCAGGTAAATACTAGTAAATATACACTTGCGTGATTGTCGTGTGGATCGACTCTCTCGGTTGCCTAGGTAACATATCACTCTGCTGCTGCTGTAGACTGTGCTAATAAATATAGGTAAAACAATAAAACTATTGCAATGCGATGAAAAGGATAGTTTGATTTCTAACATTATTCTCTCAACAGACATTTACATCGATAGTCTGGCGTTATAATTGATTTGCTTTTAGTGTACTGTGGAGTGGGTAAAACTGTTTTAATGGCATGCTAAAGCTGGTCCCATTGATTCGCGCTAGCCTAGCACCGGCCAACTACGCAACTGGGACGACTGGGTGATTTTTAAAAAAAAATGTCTCTACTGATAGATAACACTAAGGCTCACTTGGAAATGAGGCCCGATGTCCAAAATTCCGAACCACCCCTTTAACATCATGTTTTCTCTAGCTTGAACTGTGTTTTTGCAAGCCACACTTGTGGACCCACACATGGCTTGTGAATGCAGTTTGTTGTATTGATTATAGATCTAGTACGCGCCCCCTGTATTATCGAAATATCTAAAATTTTAATAACGAACGCTTATTTAACAAAAGGCAAGTAAAATGACCAGGGTTATATTTTAGACACACACATACCTCTGAAGGGATAGAAAAGTCTTCGGGACTTGGTACCGCATTACTAGCAAGACGTAACTTGCATTGGTCGTCAACAAGGCCGAAGTCCACCATTCTCCAGTCCTCGAAGCTCTCTCGAGAAACATGTTTGCGGCACACGTACAAGTTAGATATGGCCGTGGTTGATGGCCAACCAACCGCCCGGAGCCAGAGTCTAGCCCTGCCAGCATCGCGAGGAAACATATTCAATCCACTTGAACTTCTGCACCACGAAAATATACACTTGCGTTGCGTCCCATGATTGTCTCTCTCCTCTACTACGCGATATCACAGTTTGGCATGTTATCTGTCATTGGAAAGATCCACGTGGTGTCATGAATAATTAAGAGACAGTGTCTTCTCATAGGATATGAAAAGTCAGTCTCATTAATAATTATGAGAGACCGATGAGTCATAAACGCACTATACTGTGCTCTGCCACGTCACAGCCTGCGATGAAGATTTTAAACCCAGAAGACGAAAATAGCAGAAAGAAACTAAAATTTAACCATTTTCACCTTACTGTTAAATCTTACAGATGCTAACATTGTCATCAATGGTGTTCAACACACATAACTCTGATACAATCTCAGAAAATTTGGTTTAGGGTTTCATGACCCTTTAATTATTGATTTGATTTCTAATTTACTATACCTAATTTGCATATCTATAGTTTCCTTTGCCATAGACTGTTTGCTAGTTTATCTGCTGCTTCATTTCCAGACACTCCAGTATGTGTGTAACGGAGGCCAGCTAGTAGTTGCTGTGCGAGTAAACCTTTCTTAGTAAACCTCTCGAGTAAAGTCTTTAGCCTCCTTGTTAGAGCGCCTGACTCTCATGCCGGAGACCTGGGTTCGAGGCCCGCTCGGAGCGGGTCGAGTGGACCCGGTGGAGGGTTACATTGGTGCCGTGACCCGGATGGGAGTGAGGTTTAGGAGGGTGAGTGTAACGGAGGCCAGCTAGTAGTTGCTGTGCGAGTAAACCTCACTCCTCTGATCTCAATAGGCGCTCTAGTGACAGATGCTAGAGGCTGCAGTCTTTAGCCTCCTTGTTAGAGCGCCTGACTCTCATGCCGGAACCCGGGTTCGAGGCCCGCTCGAGCGGGTCGATTCGGACCCGGGTGGAGGGGTTACATGTGCATCATGAACAATATCTGTAAGATTTCCAAAACAATATCCTGTCTAGTATCTGATTTTTGAGCTTCCAGGCACATCAAGGCTGAACTTGAATCTGAGCATATTAAAGTTTTACTTAGTCCCATTTCATTTATTTTATTAATTGCTATGATAATAGCTCTCCTGTAAACACATATACATGATCTGATACTGTTTTCCCTCTTGCCACTTTCAATCTGGGAATGATATACGCTACCCCAACCTTGATATAGAGTATCGTCATTGCTCGTCTCTGCGTGTTATAGACATGCTGTCACTCAGACCAGTTACATTGTTAGGCCACTAGGTGGCGGCAAGGGCCTGTGTTTGAGTGAGTCATTAAACCGTTCATCAAATGAAAACTTAATATAATTTCATTCAAAGATAGATGTAATGAAACAAAGTGTTCATTATTTTAACATTTCATTTAACTCTACTTTACAAGCTCATTCATTGCGGCACATGGGCAACACTGAAGCTGATGCGTCACAGAGATCAATCGTGTGAGGCAGGCGAGCGTGTGTTTCAGACTTGGCAACCCTGTGATTAATTACCGGGGCTCCGCCCAAAGACGTCTGATTGCCTGTGAGTGTTAATTCAACCTGTTCTGAATTATTAAGAGCGTTTAAATAACGCTGGCGTCAGTGCAGCTGATTTAGAGTTAAGCTGTAGAGCAGTGTGGATCTTAACAGAAGTGCTGCTGGTTTGTGAAAGAGACTCTTGATTTCTGTCTAGTCTTGGATGATTGCTCTTCATGCTGTGAGGGAGATTTGTGTTTGGAAAGGGCTCATTTTAGCCCTTTTCCTCTTTGCTGTTGATGGACAGAAAAGGCCGTAAGTGCTATGGGCTTTGGAGTGAAAAAGTGGCCTAATGTCTAATCTATGCAGAATGATGTTGTTTTAAACGATGGCAAAATGAAGCACCAAAGCATAAACCGTTTGGTAAAAGTCAATCATCTGTACTTTTTCCTATCAAGTGGTCAAAGGATGATGGGCCCCAACAAACTGCTTTCATTAACACATTGTGGCTTTTTTAGTATTATTTATATATTATTATTATTATTATTATTATTATATTTTTAATAATTTAAAAGTCACTGAGTTTGTGTGCTTTGGGGTTATTGTTCCTCAAATATATTTCTGAACAAAATGGCTGTCTTGTGCTCATATTTTGTGACCCTGGCACAGTCACCCAAATCAGAGGCGGTTGGTGGTTGTCCCACCAAGACAACCAACCCATGTTTGTTACTTAAAGTTCAACGAGTGGCGCTGATGAAGAGAACTGCTTTGGTCTATTTTTGTTTGATTGGCTATTAGGCTTGTTTTGATGCACAGGCCTGGCAACCCTGTGGCAGCCACTTTCTGTTTAATGTTCAATCAACATGTGAATAATCTGACATGACATCTTTTAGTCTCTGAACCTATACTTCATGATGTTTACACAGGTTATTTATGGTGACGTTCCCTGCAGTGATTGAAACTGGATCGAATGCCAAATTGTGTGCAAGTCTTCTGAAACCCCAAGAGAGTCTCACAATAACCGTCTCTCTGCTTGATGACAAAAGGACAAATCAACTTGTGCAGCAAGTTTCCTCAAAGCCATTTCACCGCTGCTTTAGTTTCCAGGTCTGTTATCAAGAGACATGGCTTTTTTTTTTTTTTTTTTGTCTAATTGTGTAGTTAACTGAGTTTCTCCACAGGCTCCTCTAGTAGATGGAGAGTCTGTGCAGATGCTGAAGGTAGAAGTTCAAGGGAAGGTCTTCAGAGCGACTGAAGAGAGGAAAGTCATGTTCAGACGTTACTTCCCTTTGACCTTCATCCAAACAGACAAACCCATCTACAATCCAGGACAAACGGGTGAGCTGTGAATGATCTTTGGTTGAATATGTGGTGTAGAAAGTCCATTATGCTACAAGTTCTAATCTTTAATTGCATAATGCACTTATGTGAGTTTATTGCTGTTTTTACAGTGAATTTCAGAGTTGTCACCATGGATGCCAAATTTGTGCCTCTTGATCAGATGGTAAGGAACAAATTGAACAAATGCAAATTTATTGTTGGTTATTTTTACTTGCACAGTTTTGCAGTTCTCTTCAATGACTGCTGCAATATGTTCTTTTAAATGCTTAATATTCCTGTCTTTGTCTTTCAGTACAATCTGGTGGTGGTGGAGGTGAGAATTTGTTCTGTGCAAGTCTTTGAATGGAGCCGCTGCCACTTTCTGTTCATTTTGTTTGCTGTTTTTATGAGCTGTTACTGTTTTAATAGGACCATAATAATAATCGCATTGGTCAGTGGACAAACATTTCCTCAACGGACTGGATATTGCAGCTTTCTCACGAGTTAAACCCAGAGGCTCAGATGGGGATGTACGCACTAAAGGCTTTTATTGGTGACCAAATGGTCTCCCATGTTTTTGAGGTGAAAAAATAGGTAAGTTGTTGTGAATGTGTGCAACAGTACAACGACAGATTTGAGGTCTTACAGCGTTTATTTTTTTGTCTTAGTTTTGCCCAAGTTTGATGTGACTGTAAACACACCACAGATGTACAGTTTGCAGATGTGGGACTGAAAGTTGAGGCTTGTGCCAAGTGAGTTTAAACATAGATATTTATTGTCTTGTGGTTGGTTAGTTCTTGACTTGTTGTTCCTTGTGACATTTCCCAGATACACATATGGCCAACCTGTACCTGGCCAAGCTTTGGTAGAAGTATGCCGTGATCCCTTTCCATACGTTGTGGTTCCTGATTTGACCCGTCGTTGCCTGAAAAAAACTGCAAAGGTTTGACTCCTGCCTTACAGTGGAGGGTTTTGCTTGTGCTTGACTTTAATGTGACTCTTTGTTCTGCTACCAGATGAATGCCACTGGCTGTGCCTCCCTTACTGTCGATACATCAGTGTTTTTTTGGCACCAAATTTGAAAATGATATTCAAGACACTTTTTTTGTAAGTGTGAACGTCACTGAGGAGGGAACAGGTGAGCTATTGGCTGCTCTGAACCAATCGCATGAAGTTGATTTAAACTGAGTTTGGTTTATTTCAGTTTGTGTCTCTTCCACAGATGTAGTGATGTCAAAATCTGCAACCGTGTCCATTACGTTTGAAGTCGGCAAAGTCATGTTTTTGGATGTCCCGGAACATTTTGAACCTGGATCAATGATTAATGGGAAGGCAAGTAAAGTTAATTCCCTGTTATAGAAGCCTTCACATTGGTTCCCTTTCCTAACCTTGATAATTCCCAACAGATCTCAGTGTCTCGTTTCGATGGTACTGCAATTGCAAACAAAGTGGTTTATCTCCTGGATGGTAACAGCTGGCCCAATAAACTGCTGATGGATCTGACCACAAATCAGAACGGACTAGCCACGTTCTCACTCAACACTGCTAATCTTCCTAAAGCTGCTCTCAATCTGGTGGTATGATTTGTGCTTTGTATTTTGAGATGTAGACATCTCAATTTCTCTCGCAAGAAACCAATTGCATTCGTTGTTCCCCAGGCAAGTGCGACTCCAGCGGTTGTTAATGGTTACAAGTCGCCATACTTCACTACAGATACAAGGGTTGTTCAGCTTCTCCAACCTGATTCTCCCAACAACCCATCTAGTGAACTGACTATAGTGAAGCTCGAGCAGCCGCTCAAATGTGGTGCTGCGTTTCCAGTGACCGTGAAGTATTCTTTTGTTGGAGAGGCTGGTGGCTACAGCACTGACATCATCTATATGGTGAGTGGACATCACTTATTTTTATTTTATTAGGAACATGTTTTATGTATCTGGCTTCCTTTTGTCAGGTGTTGTCCAGAGGAGTGATCGTCCTCCATGGAATTCAGACAGTCAAAGCGAGGGCTTCTAGTACCGTCACAAGCGGCTCGGTGTCGTTCCAGCTGTCTGTCAGTGTTGATATGGCTCCAGAAGTGCAGATTCTGGTCTACTGCGTTCTGCCCAGTGAAAATGTGGTTGTTGGTAGTGCGTCGTTTGAGACAGAAACTTGTCTCCCAAACCAAGTATGATGTGCACTGGTGTCTTTTGACTTAAAGTGGGGAATGGTAACTTGTCCTACAGTGTGTTTCTTCTTCCAGGTGTCTCTACAGTTCTCTCCTGCTACGGCCGTTCCTGCGGAGAAAAATGTTCTGACGGTCTCTGCTCAAGCAGGATCTCTGTGTGGCATCAGTGCTGTAGATCAGAGCATCCGGATCTTGGAGCCAGGAAGACGTCTGAGTGCAAAAATGGTATCTAATGCGCAGTTGATTGAATTTTTTTTGGTCTTGACTGACATTCAGTTTTAGCTTTAAAATTAGTAATGCTGATAGATCAACTGGATAAATCTATTATGAGCAGGGCTTGACATTAACTTTTTTGATCACTAGCCAATGTCGCTAGTGGTTTTCCAAACTTACTAGCCACATTTTTGTTGTGAAATTACCTGATTAGTTGACGGTGTGCTTAAATTTACTTGAACTAGATTTACAACCCTTTTATAGGCACACTATGTAAGAATTCCATTTGTCAAACAGTGACCCCTACAGTCGCCATGGAGTACTTGTATTTAACGTTACTGTCGTAAATATCACTCACGCAGAACATCTCTGCACTCATGGCCTGATACCCCTTTGAAGCTGTTATATTAAGGTACAAATCTTGCATAGTGTGCCTTTAAGAGATCTAGGTGGTGTTTATGGGTAGGCCTACTATGATATTAGGCTACATACTGTTGCCAATAATGAATTTCAAACCTGAACCAAACTTAAAGATCAACAGTCTTTCATTAGTCTTAGGCTGCCACTAAAAAAACAGTGTTGTAGTTCCGGTACATGGATATATACACTAGATGTCGCCTTGGCTACGGCAGTTCATTAGAATGAATGCGTCAATAGAGCCACCATCTTGCAACAGGGGAGCCCCTCCACTTTAATGCATCAGCGTCAATGTAGACAAAGGTCTAACGGAAATAAAATCACCATAAATCATGAATGCGATTTCTCGTTTTTTTGGTTCGTTCCAACGGTCAGACATGTATTTATCATTGATTCCAGAAAAAATGTAAGAAAATTAAAAAACATTCTTCCTAGTTCAGATTTCATTCGTGTGAACATCATACACAGCACAAGTCCGCCACATCAATTAATTCGAAGTAAAGGCAGAGATCTTCCTATGACAAGACCCCTGTTCGAAGATGGCGGCGGTTTCGACGCATGCTTAGAACCCCAAGGTGACGTCTAGTGTAAGTCTATGGTTCCGGTACACCAGCCATGTCAATGAAACGAAAAAATGAGAATTTGCTTATCAAGGTATAGCCTATCTAAATTCGCAATTACTTTGACACTGTTATATTAAGGTATGATTCTTGCATAGTGTGCCTTTAAATGTAAAACCACTGTACACACCCAAATCAAAACTACAAATGTAGAACACAGGTCATTTATCATTAGCTCTGATACGGTTGTGTAAAGCTTTTTATTTATTTTTTTTACAAATAAAATCATGTATTAAGATAAAGACAAAGTTGTTTATTGCATAATAAAAGTCTTTATTCATGTTTCCAGGTGTTTGACTTGGTCCCGGTGCGATCACTATCGGGTTACCCATACAATGTTCAGGATGAACCAGAGTGTCTAGGTTTTCGACCCCTTCTAGCTTTTAATAGAGATCCTGCCTACACTGCTCCTACAAATCAAGCCTATACAACCTTCAAGGTAGAAAACTTATTTTGACTACATGTTCACGAACTGAGTCATTGACTTGAAATCTGTATTGTGTTTTGACTTGTCACTCTAACAGAGCCTGGGAATGAAGGTCATAACAAATCTCGCTGTACAAGCCCCTCCGTGCCCGCTGTATCCCAGGTTCCCAGAAGGTAGGTCTATGCAGAGGCCATTCTTTTAGTGAAAACAAATTCTGCATGAGGGGCAGATTATTCTGCAGATACAAAGTTTAGTATAAAATTGCTTGTCTCTTTCAATGAATTTGAATCCTCCTGCAGCTCTTCCAGTGGCTCTTTCAGTTGGAGGTGACACTTCCTTTTTTAAAGTGACTGTCAGGAGTTACTTTCCAGAAACATGGCTCTGGCAGCTTGCTCAAGTGGGGTTAGTAAAGCATCTGGTTCCTTCTAAAGCTACTAACCCAGTTTTTACTTCTGTTCCTCTTATTTTTCTTATTTCGCTATCTTTCAGAAACACTGGATCCACACGAGTTCCTCTCACTGTTCCTGACACCATCACCACATGGGAGACTGAGGCGTTCTGCCTGTCCTCAAAAGGTTTTGGTCTGGCTCCTCCTGCCCTGCTGACTGTGTTCCAGCCCTTCTTCCTGGAGCTCTCCCTGCCGTACTCCATCGTCCGTGGAGAGTCTTTTGATCTGAAGGCCACGGTCTTCAGCTATCTGTCCAAGTGCATCATGGTCTGTCATGGTTTTCTTCTCTATAATTTCTCTGTATAGAGAAGGTCATGTGTCTCTGCTCCATGTGCTATGTGCTCTGTTTCATTGGCAGGTTAAAGTAACAGCAGCTTCATCCACGGCCTTCACTCTTAAACCATATACTGAACCGTATGTGTCCTGTCTTTGTGCCAATGGGAGAAAAACCTTCAAATGGGTTCTCTCAGCTTCTGTTCTCGGTCAGTTTTGCATCATCTCTCTAAGTTAAGTGTATATTAGGTGTTGCTCACTTCCTGTCTGTCACTGCAGGAGCTGTCAATGTGACTGTCAATGCTTCAGCTGAACCATCCCGGACTCGATGCGGCACTGAGGTCGTGACTGTGCCGACGAGAGGACGCATTGACGTAGTCACTCGAAGTCTAATTGTCCTGGTGAGTGTTAACCAGCCTTCTGGAGATTGATCATGGAGCTCATTTTGGTTTACTGATATGGTGTTGCTTTTATAGCCTGAAGGAGTTGAAAGGACAAACACCCAGAGCTGGTTACTGTGTCCAAAGGGTTTGTTTGCACTCAATTCCTCAATAGAATTTCCTTGTACAGCCAAACATCAGCCTTGCGCTCAATGCTGATCCATTCTGTTCGGTCTGCAGGAAGCGTTCTTTCTGAAGACGTGATTCTGACACTTCCAACAAACGTGGTTCAAGGATCAGCCAGATGCTCAGTTTCAGTCCTTGGTAAAACCTGTCATTGAATAGAAACTGACATGTGAAGATTGATAAAATAACTGTTTCTGATGTGGGTTTTATGCTTGACCTCTTGTAGGGGACATAATGGGTCGTGCACTGAAGAATCTAGATGGGTTATTGCAGATGCCATCTGGCTGTGGAGAACAGAATATGATCATTCTTGCTCCCAATATTTACATTCTACTGTACCTGAAGGTCACCGGGCAACTCACTGCAGCCATCCGAGAGACTGCCACAGGCTACCTTCAGAGCGGTATGGATGACCAAATCCACTACATATAGGTTACTAAATTTCAAGGAAGCTTAGTCTTGTCCTTCCCATTGGAATATCACTTTACTTTTGACCAATCAGGATACCAAGGACAACTGAACTACAGACACAGTGATGGATCATACAGCACATTTGGTTATGATGCGTCCAATACATGGTGAGTTGTCACTGTTCTACTGTTGTGTGTAATCTGTGGCACCAGTGTTTAATTTGTGTTTGACATCTCCATGGCCAGGTTGACTGCCTTTGTCATGAGGTCCTTTGGTCTAGCGAGGCAGTTTATCTTCATTGATCCACATGTCCTGCAGAGTGCAAAGGATTGGTTGATCAGCACGCAGGGTTCTGACGGCTGTTTCATTCAGCAGGGAACTCTGTACCATAGTGAGATGAAGGTGCATTACATGTTTCTTAATGCACTGGCACCAATGGACCAACATTGAGACTGTTTTTTTTTATATATATATATATCTTTTTTTTTTTTTCTTTTTAGGGTGGAGTTGGTGACGGTGTGACCATGACTGCCTACATTGTTGCATCGCTGCTCGAACTAGGTGTCCCTGCCACGGTAAAACTGGTCCAGTAGTTGGTGCTCCTTGCAGATGACCTTCCTGTTCTGGCTCTTATATCTGTTTTTTTTTTTTTTTTTTTTTTTTTTTTTTTTAGGATCCCGTCATTCTCAACGGTCTGTCATGCTTGAGGCCTGTCATTGTGAACCTGGGAAACACTTATGCCACGGCTCTGATGGCCTACACCTTCAGTCTGGCTGGAGAGACCACCACTCGATCACAGCTTCTAACTGCCTTGGACAACCTTGCTATTTCTGAAGGTAAGATTTACCAGCTGCTTATTTGAGATGTTCGTCAGGTTCTTTTGCTTCAACTTTCTTCCCTCCATCTCATACTAAGGCACTAAGCTCCATTGGTCCCAGACGGCATCTGGTGATACTCTGGCGGTGGAGATCAGCTCTTACGTGTTGCTAGCAGTTCTCGCTGTTCAGCCTCTCACGACAGCTAATCTGGGCTATGCTAACCGCATTGTCAACTGGCTCGTGACCCAGCAGAATCCCTATGGAGGCTTCTCCTCCACCCAGGTGCGTCTGACTACCAAACAGTGCAATCATTGTAGAGAGTTTCTGGTCAATTTGCGGAATGTGTTTTATTTATTCACACGAACCAGATAACCATACATTATTAAATCTTCCAAAAAGGGATATGTTCCCTGCATCTGCATTCATACATGTACCTAAACAATTAACCACAAATGATTATATTAACCACAAATGATTATAATGAATTGCATATGTAGACTGTATTTTACAGAAAGGTTAAAATTGGCTCAATTGCAGTGGCGGTTCTAGGGGGAGGCCAGGGGGGGCCAGTGCCCCTGTGACAAAAAGCTTGGCCCCCCTTGTGGCCCCCCTAAATGTGGAGTTTGAAATAATTTTTACAAAACTATTTGTTAAATTGCTATCGTTGTTATCTTTGTATGCGTATTATTTTTTATTCTATCTTTGTGGATTTGCATTTTCACGTGACAATTCGCATCACATTCGCGGGAATCGCGGCAGAATAACGTCTGTCTCATGCACGCGAGAGAGCACAGCAAAATCCCCAGTGTTAAATGAACTCTCCTGGTGTACATATAGGAACACGGATTTTTGCTGTGAGGAGAGAAAATGTCAGTTCAGTCGTAAGTTCATTCTTATATGGGGTGTACGATGTGTATTGTCTATCATGATATTGTAATCATTGTTTTAACTATGTACGAGGCATATAGGCACTGTGAGCTGACATCGCATTATTTTATCGTCCTTTCACTGCTGTGTGCAGTTCATAGGTAGGCTATGTCCCCAAATTAGTTTTTTGTCATATATTTATATCATATTGTGTTCTTATATTAGAATATCACATCAGCAAGAGTGCCGTTTTCCCGTGAACAATTGCAACTGTGATATGTATGTTATACAACTTAAATTATCAATAAGTTAACATTGGGAGTTACTTTTTAGACTCAATATTGTCAATATTGTTTGTTTTCCCTTTATTTCGCCGACTAGAATTTCATAATGAAACCGTAGTAGAGTCTCAATGCAACACAGCGATGATTTATTGACTGAAATCCGCGTTTTGAACGAATCACTTGCTTCTTTCCCGAATGAATCAGCCGTTTGAACGAATCGGTTGAATGAATGAATCCCTCTTACAGGGACTTGGCGCCGCCTACTGGTAGTTTTTGATCATATTTAAAGTATCCTTCAATTAAAACGTTAAAACAATTAGAAATCATTTCATATTTAAATATTTATTTTTTAAAAAAATCTCATAGCTTTATTTATGCAATTGTAAATGGAGTGTAAATATATTAATGCCACTTCTGTGTCACCTCTGCACTGCAAAGATGGATTTTGATTGAATTAATTAATTTGCTGGTAACAGTGGTACTGTATAATTATTGTATAATTAAGTACTATTGTATAAATAAGTAGTTATAATATATAATGTTAGTATTTGACATAAAAGGTGATGCATAACTCTAAATAAGTTTAGAAAGAATGTCCATATATAGGTGAGAATGCCCCTAGAAGTCAACTTAAGGTGGCAAATATTGCCCCTTAATTAAAAAAATTATTTCTGTCACTGCTGTGAACCGACCACTGCATAGAATATGAAAAATATTAATATCTTCGTGAGTCAGCTGTCAACAACAGGCCTAAACCAGCCATGGCACCAGCACAAAAACACAATCAGTAAAATATCATCTAATTATTATCAACAAAACGTTGAAAATATTGAAATATATATATGGTCAATATTGCACACCCCTAATGTACGGTATTAATTTTGATTTCTTTTGGTCTTAAAAAGCCTTAAATTTGACTTTAAAAAGTGTGCAGGAACCCTGTAAACGGTTAGACGTAGCTAGAAAGTCAGTTATTTTCAGTAAATGAATTAATAAGCTTCTTGGTCCCCATTGCTTTTGCTCTATAGTTCTCAAAATGAAGAGAAAGAAGGACACCATGTCTATTACAGTTACTGTGACTAATACTGAATATGTAATGCAAATGTAAAAATATAATGGAAATGCAAATACATTGTTGAATGATTATAAACATGGTATTTTGCCTGTTAATGCCTGCAGCAGTGCAGAAAATGATATGACAACAATAAGGTCTAAATGTAACTGGCCCCTCTAACAGTACAACTGGCCCCAGCTTGGCCCCCCCAGTTGAAATGGGCTAGAACCGCCACTGCTCAATTGTATATCAAAACGGACATAATTGATATTAATATTGAATTATAATCCATCATATCAACTCTAAGGATAACCCCTGTGGAATTAATTTGTGATCTGATAATCCGTTTGTCCAGCAAACTGTTCATGCCATCTTTATCAATTTTCACACAGAAGTCATCTTAGAGACTCGCAGGAAAGGTAATCGTTCTGGCCTTGAAGATAACCTTCCGGTTTTACAAAGATATTCTGCTGGTTAAACTAATTTTACTTTTAAAGCTCATAGCTTTGGATCTTAAATTAAAGGTCCCCTGATATGGGATTATTTTATGTTTCCTGGGTTGCCCTTTTTTTTTTTTTTTTTTTTTTTTTTTTGATCGAAAATAGTCAATTTCGAAATAAAAGGCTTTTTTCCTAGCCTGGAAAGATTGTTCTTTAATCGCTTTCTGTATATAATTTATTCACAATTTAAATAAGATTATTTTCATCCTACTAAAATAAACAATGTGAAGTTGTTTTAGTCACTGGCTTGATTTTACTGATGCATGAACAGTATTGAATGAATTTGAGAGAAAGATTACCTGTCTGAACTTGAACAATTACACATCAGAAAGTGTTGCTTGGCTCGATCATTAGTTGACTGACTTGTCCGAGGTTTGTAACGTTAGATGAGCCAAAGAGTTGGTACTGAGCCAGACTTTAGTTTCAGACGTTCAACATGCCCAGCTCCGAATTGACCCATGTTGTGGAAACAGTCGTCTGTGAAATGTTTGGCACAGACATGCCAAACTTTGGTGTGTTGTGTTGGTGCGTTTCCAGAGTAAATGAAATTAATCTATTGATCCTTCTGGGATTGGATGAAGGAAGTAAAAAATACTTCGGTGATCATTTGTGCATCCAATTATTGAGCAACTGTTGTGCTTTGCTTGTTCACACCCCATGATATTTCTCTAGGAAAAACTAAAATCGCGTTCGTACCTGCTAGCTCGTTTTCTCATGGGTGGGCAAAGCAGAGAAAGGGGAGGTAACCTTTCCCCCGTATGACGTCATACGGGGAGATTCAAGATCAGCCTGTCTGAGATCTCATTTTCTCACGGGCAGAGAAAGATAGCCAAAGCTTGGTTTACACCGACTGAAATTTCTAGACACGAGGGGACCAAATACAGGCTAGGGGAACTAATATTTATGTTAAAAAAACTCAGAGTGAAAATTTCATGTCAGGGGACCTTTAAAGGGACTTTTATATATCAATTTGAATGACTGTCTCTTGCTCATAATGTATTTAGTAAAGTGAAAGCTACGTATACCTGGAATAAGTGTGTATATACAGACAATAACACCAAACAAGACACTGACAGAAACGGGGAGTGAGTGATACCGAAGGAGTGGCAAATTACAGATCTTAACCTTGAGACAACACGGAAAACGCAGTCTTAATGCTCTGAAAGCTCTAACACGAATACTTGCATATGGTTCTCTTGTTGCTGGGTAAGGAAAGCGTGTGGCGTGTCGTTCTGTCGGAGCGCCATGTGGTCCGCAGCGCGTACTTTCGACGAAGGTTTTAAGGTCTTTGACGTAAAGCTACCAAAGAAACAATTCAGGCTTCGTTCATTTCCACAGACGAGTAAATGAACTAAGTAGAATACGAAAAGCAAAACTTAATCAAAAAAAAGATCCCCGGAAAGGAGATCACGAAGAAGAGTTACATGAACCGCCACCCGAAGAAAAGAGTTTGCAAACACGAGATCCTGATTATGAGACGACTCAGTTTTTGGTGCGAGTCAGTCTTTGTCTTGTCAAGGCTGTTCCTTTGCATGTTTTATGACAAGGGTTTTACTAGACGCGAGTCAAATGTTGAGCTTTTTACTATGACAAGGGTTTTACTAGACGCGAGTCAAATGTTGAGCTTTTTACATGTAGGGTATCTGGACTGTGTCAGTTGGGACTCATTCAAATGTTACATTTATGAGGTTTGTTTTTAAGGCGAGACCCTACAGGTGAATAGGGTAATTTTTTTTTTTAACTAGCAGATATCACCATGAAACTTTCCCAGTTGATTACCTACATTAAGATGAGAAAAAAATGTATTACAGGTTTTCTGTAATTTAATGTTTAAATATGTAAATAAGGCATTATCTAATTAAATGTGCTAATTTGCATATATTTAAAAAAATGAAATCTGAATATTGGATAAAGCCAGGTTCAATATTCTTTTTTTTCATTGTGTACACATATTAGATGGGAAAATAATTACAGAGGTATTTATGGATATCTACTTTTGTTATCCTATAAATCAGAATATACTGTCAATAGCCTTAAATATATTTTTGCCATGTTTTTTGGAATAAAATGTTATATAAATCGGGCTAGGAATAATATATTTACAAATCCCTCTGTAAATGTCTTCATAATATAACTAGGTACAAGACTGTAAAGTTTGGTGTATAGATGCTACCGAAGTGGAGATTTCGGACTGAGTATGAGAGAAGTCATTTTGAGAAAACGAGCTTTAAAGGTTTAGCATCAGCCAATGAGATTGCGCATTTGCGCCCTTTTACTTTCACGATTGGTTGCTGATAAAAAGGAAATGACCATATTTGGATGCGACAGCATTGTACAGGAGAGAGAGCTTTCTAACGGTGTGTGACGACAGGGATCAGACAGCGATCGCGGAGCAACGGATTATTTAGATCGACAACTTTTGATGAATTTATGAGAAATCTACAGACGCAAACAAAATGCAGTAAAATAAAGACCTAAATGTGTATTTCTGACTTTTTTTTTTTCACCACAAGTCTGGAAGACATGTTTTTGAAGACAAATATCCCGAAATCTCAAAATTGACCAGTGAAAAAATGTTTTTGCCTGCCGTGTCTCGCCTTAATATAAAATCTGGTACTTGTTTTTAGGACACTGTGGTGGCTCTTCAGGCTCTGTCTGTGTATGCTGCTCAAGTGTTCAGCTTGGACGGCTCCAGCACTGTTACTGTACAGTCCTCAGTGGGAGGAGACTCTTACAGCTTCAAAGTAAATCGGGACAACAGGCTGCTGTATCAGGAGAAGCCGCTGAAGAATGTTCCCGGCAAATATAGTGTTAAAGCATCAGGATCCAATTGTGTGTCTGTGCAGGTCTGTATCTTTAACCTCTCTATGTATTGTGCACATCCAAATCTAAATGTTTTTTTGTTCTACTCGTACAATAGGTTGCATGTTTCTACAACATCCCAACACCCGTTAAAGTCTCCAAGACGCTGCGTGTCGAAGCGAAGTTGACTGGAGACTGCCAACCGCGTGGAGTCAATCTCATGTTGAAGTTCACTGTGAAGTAAGTAGCATGGTGTCCTGAAACTGTTTATGACTCTTACAAAAATGAAGCGTGTTCTTATCTTGTCTAAACCTTTTATTAACCACTCAGATACGACGGCGTGAAATCAAGCACAAACATGGTTCTAGTGGACATTAAGCTCCTGTCGGGCTTCACCGCAGATACGTCACTGGTTTGTATTTAAGATTTAGAAAGTCCCAAGTTTCTTTAACCTGCATGAAGTTGGCCCCCAACACAAAACGTCATCAAAATGCTTTTTTCTTTTTTTTTTTAAACGATAGTTCATTGAAGTAACAAGGTAAGACCGAAACTGCAACCCAAATCGCAATACTTGCTTAACTGTTACCTATCCTGTGTTTCAGCCTTGAATGACTTTCAAATGTAATCCAAAGCAGCACAAACTAATTTTTTTTTTTTTTTGGGGGGGGGGGGGCAACTTCACCAGGTGATGCACCTAGCTCCTTCAATTTTTAACTGTGTAAGTTATGGTCTCTTCCCCTCAGCTCGGTTCTTCACCCCAATCATTTGCCCCGCTAGTGGAACGGGTTGATGCTGAAGATGATGGTGTCCTAGTGTATTTGAAAGAGGTGAGACTGTACACTTGGTATATTACTAGCTGCCATTTTCTCATGCGCTGCTGTTCATCCTTTGCCTCGCAGGTTCCCAAAGGCGTCCCCATGAGTTACACTCTGCAGCTGAATCAGGTTCTTGCAGTGGAAAATCTCAAGCCAGCGGTCATAAAGGTTTATGACTACTATCAGACAAGTACGCTTTCTAATCGTGCTTTGCTCTGGCTGAATTCACTGAGAACGATCCGGTTAACTTTCTTTTCCTCCTATTTCAGGTGATTCGTTTGAGACTACCTACACATCTCCCTGTCCATGATTTGATTCAGTACTGGCTATAGGATACTTGACAAATAAAACCACTTTTATATAACCAGTTCTGTTGCCTCTTGTTCCTTCTGTGACGTTTGTTTGAATTAGGAAGTTGCAGTGTTCATGAGTTTCTATTTGTCCTGTGACTAACCCTAATCCTTAACATGGCTCACTCAACAGTTGTGGTTCTTTCAACTTGTTTTTTTTTTTTTTAACTACGCATTTAAAATTGTGGCACTTTGCAGGTGAACCTTCATTAATCAACTGGCAAACTTCCAACCATGGTAATAAGCTTTAAGTGAATAGGGCTTATGGTGTGTTCACACCGAATGCGAATTTAAACGTTTGCGCAAGTAGATTACATACAAAGTCAATGCAAAGACGCGAATAGACGCATCATTCGCGCCGGGCGTTGCGAATGACGCGAATTGGGCGACGCGTTTTGCCGCGAACGTCTTCCGCACAAGTTAAATTTGAACTCGAGCGGAAGATTCGCATGACGCTTTGTTGCGCCAGCCAATCAACGAAGAGCATCCGAGAAATCCTGTCAGCAACCTATGTCAGCGACCCTAGCTAGCAGGTTATCAAACTGGGCACCCGTCATTCTCAAATAGCGCTGGAAGTGGCTGTCATCCAGGCGCAGTTCCTGAAGAAGACTTCACCGAGTTAAGTTCGCCTCTGGATGGTGCTGTGAACACAGACACGTCGGCGTTTGGCTTTCCTCCGTATTTGGGACCTCCACAACAAGTACAGAGCCGCAATATCTTTTATTTCAGACATGACGGAAACGTATGCCAGAAAGAAATTGTGGTGTTTTTTTTTTTTATTCGCGAGTGACACAGACGCGCGAATGGGTTCAAAATGTTCAAGCGTCTAACTAGATGCGATAGAGGCGTATTTGACGCTCTATTCGCGTTCGGTGTGAACGCACCATTACACTGAACTTAACCCTGGGTTATAGTCTTTCTTAAAGGGGTCATAAACTGGGAATACAAATCATCCTTGACCTTTTGACAGTTAAGGGTTTGTTAAACTATTACTAAAAAGTTGAAAAACTTCCATATTCCAAAAATAGCCTTAATTGAAACCAAGGTCAGAAAACAGCAGCATCTCAAAAGTGGAGACTTGTGAGGTCACAGGTCAACTGTAGACTGCCTTTGCAGAAGAATATCAACACTTGTCTACATCCCTGCTCCTTTAGCCTCGCCCACTGGAGCGTTAGTGAATAGTTACTTGAGAATGACACAGGATCAAAACCATTACCCTTCCAAATAGGAAAGGAAAGTGCATTGTAGTATTTGGTATATTTCACTGGTGATATCTGGTAATTCAGTTAAAGTTTTTACGCAGGCTTTGCAAACAGACTTTTACAATATGGATCTGCCAGCAACACCACACATGGAAGTAACTAATCCAGTTCAGACAATCTTTCTCTCCAATCGTTCAATACTCCTTATGCACATTTAAATCAAGCCAGTGACCAATATCAACTTCACATTTCTCTTAGGATGAAAATAATCTTATTTAAACTGAAATGTATACTGGACACTTGCCAAAACTTGTTATCAATGATGTTGTTACACTGCACAATGAAGCTCTTACTGTATTCACATCGTGTTTTTGTTTATTTGGTGAAAGCATTTGTGAGTAAAAATTGCATTGCAATAAGATCTTTAAATTCATGCAGTCAACAGACTGCTACTTTTAAAACTTCTCGTAAAAGTATTTGAGAGATTTCCACATGTAATGCTAGCTTTTTCAAATGTGAACATGTCAGCCAATCACAGCAGTCGGTGTTTACACAAGTTCCACCAGACACGCCTCTTCAAACAGAGCGTTGAAATCAGAGGCTAATATCAGGGTAAGAAAAGAGCCTTTTATTTCTAAATGACACATTTTGATATAAAAATCATGTTAACATTATGACACTGTTATAATGTTATAACGATAACATTATTGTCATTTTAAGTTTAAAATGGTCAAACGGTGTGCATGGGGTACATGCAACTCTGACACTAGGTTCCCGAGAGGCTGGGCGACGGTGTGTAATTTTTACCCTTTCCCAAGCCACATCTCAACCGAGATAAGTGTCTGCTCTGGATTAAGTTATGCGGTAGACCACAACACCAACTAAACGTGGATAAATAAAACAAGGATGTCTACATCTGTTCTAAGTTAAGTCAACAACGTATTTGAACGTTATCTTTAAAATCTGTAACGTAACATTAGGCTAACGTTAGCCTAACATTAGAAAACATTAACGGTAGCTTCTAGCTGCGTTATACATCATGTCACTTAGCTTCATTAACGTATCTGTAAATAACCGAGTTAACAATGTTGTGCTGAATGATTCATGTAAATGTCACGAGGTGACGAAATTTAAAAATGTTTTCCTTGCGAGGCGGAACCAATGTTCACCGAGATTGCCTCCCGCCGGACCCATAACAATGGAACACCGGGTTAGTTCCGGGTTAGCGGAAAAATCCCGCGAATGGGGTGATTAATCTGAATCGCCGGCAGCTGCGCGGAAAGGGATTGAAGCCCCGCGATTGGAACACGTTGCCCTTGGGGGAGGATAAGAGGAGAGAGTGCAGACTGGAGAGTGAGTTGTGTTTTGGGGCCCGCAATCTCGGAGGAAGTGTGAGCGTTGGAGAAGAGGAAGTGGGACCGGCGAACAGGCGCGGCATCATGAGTTTGGGAGAAGCGTGAGAGTTTGGAGGAGAGGAAGGGGGGGGCCAGCGAACGGGCGCGCCACTGTGAGTTTGGGAGAAGGAGCACATCGAATCAGCTGGAAAGAGGGAACCACTGGACAGTAAGATCGTTTATGAGAGACTGTGAGTAGTTCAATTAATCTCCATCTTCCTCTTGTATCTACGGGACTTCTCGATGTGAATGCCAGGTCAGCAAATGGGCGATGGCCATCTGTATATGTATTTCCCACTGAGTGCTGAGATGAAGTGATGTGACGCACTGCTTTGATGTGTGAAGTGTGAACCTAAACCTGCTGGATGTCCATTACTTACCTGAGTTTCCATCACGTTCTAAAGACGTAAGAAGAGGATTACGTGCTTGTATATTCACCTGTCTGTTCACAGCAAAACTCTCTCGACGTAAGCTCCGTGTCTGCTGGCTCTTCAAGAGGAGTACGGGCCTGTACACTCACCTGACTGCTATGCAGTGAAGCTCCCCAGCCATAAGTCCTCGGTCTGTCGTCGGTCGAAGAAGAGGATTACGTGCCTGTATACTCACCTGACTGCTATGCAGTGAAGCTCCCCAGCCGTAAGTTCTCTGTCTGTCACCTGTAGAAGAAGAGGAATACATGCCTGTATATTCACCTGTCTGCTTTGCAGTGAAAACTCTCCCGCGTTAGCTCTGTTCTGCCGGTCCAGTCCATGGTGAAGAGGGACCCGTAGGTGAATGCTCAACCGACTGCTTTGCAGTGAAATCTCCCCAGCCGTAAGTTCTCTGTCTGTCGTTTGTCGAAGAAGAGGATTACGTGCCTGTATGCTCACCTGACTGCTATGCAGTGAAGCTCCCAGCCGTAAGTCCTCTGTCTGTCGTCTGTCGAAGAATAGGATTACGTGCCTGTATATTCACCTGACTGTTATGCAGTGAAGCTCCCCAGCCGTAAGTCCTCTGTCTGTCGTCTGTCGAAGAGGAGGATTACGTGCCTGTATACTCACCTGACTGCTATGCAGCAAAGCTCCCCAGCCCGAAAACCCTACCGCCGTAAGCTCCGTGTCTGCTGGCCCTTGAAGAGGATTACGTGCCTGTATGCTCACCTGACTGCTATGCAGTGAAGCTCCCAGCCGTAAGTCCTCTGTCTGTCGTCTGTCGAAGAATAGGATTACGTGCCTGTATATTCACCTGACTGTTATGCAGTGAAGCTCCCCAGCCGTAAGTCCTCTGTCTGTCGTCTGTCGAAGAGGAGGATTACGTGCCTGTATACTCACCTGACTGCTATGCAGCAAAGCTCCCCAGCCCGAAAACCCTACCGCCGTAAGCTCCGTGTCTGCTGGCCCTTGAAGAGGATTACGTGCCTGTATATCTGTCTGCTTTGCAGTGAAGTTCTCCAGCCTAAAGCCCTCCAGTCTGAAGCCCTCCAGCCGTAAGTTCTCTGCCTGTCACCTGTGGAGAAGAGTGCGTTCCTGAACGCTCACCTGGCTGCTTGGCAGTGAAGCCTTCCAGCCGTAAGCTCTCTGTCTGCCGCCTGTGAAGAAGAGGATTACGTGCCCGTACACTTGCCTGACTGCTTTGCAGTGAAGCTCCCCAGCCGTAAGTTCTCTGTCTGTTACCTATGAAGAAGAGGATTACGTGCCTGAACTCACCTGTCTGCTTTGCAGTGCAGCCCTCCAGCCGTAAATTCTCTGTCTGTCACCTGTGGAGAAAAGTACGTTCCTGAACGCTCACCTGGCTGCTTGGCAGCAAAGCTCCCCCGCCGTAAGCTCTCTGTCTGCCACCTGGAGAGAAGAGGAACATAAGCCGAAACGCCCACTTGGATTGTCCGTGGACGGAACGACCCTGCACAAAAGACTCTACCTCCAAACCTTTTAGCCATTTTATATTAAATAAATTATTGTTACTTCAAGTCTCGTTGTCTGTCCTCCTTGCCTGGCCTCTGTCCGACTCCCCAAGGGTGGTACTGGTCCCGAGGGGTGGGTGCAGCCCGATTTGGCCCGCCCCGACCTGTGACATAAATACCGTAGCACCAAACAGTGATGGCAACGATATGCGGTTTATCATGTTTAAGTAAGTAAGTATGCTTTATTGTCAGTTCTACTCCATGTACGGTACATACATACAGAGAATTGAAATTACGTTACTCTCAGACCGTTACTGTAAGTGGGTAATCTTGATTCCATGTAACCTAAGGCAGAGAAGGGAAGAGGGGTGGCAATTTCGGAAGTGAATTCAGCTTTCTGACAGCCTGATGAATAAAGCTGTCCTTCAGTCTGGTCGTCCTGGCCTGGAGACTCCGCAGTCTCCTCCCTGATGGCAGCATACTGAAGAAGCTGTGTGATGGGTGAGTGGGATCTCCTGCAATGCAGATGGATTTGCGGGTGAGACGGGTTCCATAAATATCCTGGAGCGAGGGAAGAGGGACACCAATAATCTTCTCAGCTTCTCTCACTATGCGCTGTAGGCTCTTCCGACAAGATGCATTACAGGCTCCATACCAGACGGTGATGCAGCTCGTTAAAATGCTCTCAATAGTTCCTCTGTAAAATGAGTGCATGATGGGGGGCGTGGTTCTGGCTCTTCTGAGTTTACGGAGGAAATAGAGACGCTGCTGTGATTTTTTTTTTTTACCAGAGCCGCTGTATTTACTGTCCAGGAGAGATCCTCGGTAATGTGCACACCCAAGAACTTGGTCCTGCTCACTCTCTCCACAGTGGCACCGTTGATGGTTAGAGTGGCATGCTGAGTTTGCACTCTCCGGTAGTCAACTACAATCTCCTTCGTCTTGTCTACGTTCAGGGAGAGATTGTTGTCACTGCACCACCTGACAAGGCGGCTCACTTCGTTCCTGTAGTTTGTCTCATCTTTGTTGCTAATGAGACCCACTACAGTCGTGTCATCCGCAAACTTAACAAGGAGATTGGAATTGTGTGATGTTGTGCAGTCGTGAGTCAGCAGAGTGAAGAGGAGGGGGCTCAGCACACATCCTTGGGGGGCCCCAGTGTTCAGAGTGATGGTACTGGATGTGTTACCGCCGACCCGTACTGCCTGAGGTCTCCCAGTTAAATAGTCCAACAGCCAGTTGCAAAGCGAAGTGCTGAGCCCCAGCTGGACCAGTTTTTGAGTAAGCTGTTGAGGGATGATAGTATTAAATGCAGAGCTGAAGTCCAGGAACAACATTCTGACGTATGAGTCTTTTTTGTCTAGGTGAGTAAGTGCTGAATGGACAACAGTTGTGATGGCATCATCGATTGAACGATTTGACCGGTATGCAAACTGGAAGGGGTCCAGGGAGGGGGGGAGAACAGACTTGATATGATGCATGACTAGCCGTTCGAAGCACTTCATAATAATAGGAGTAAGTGCAACTGGTCGGTAGTCGTTGAAACAGGATGGAAACGGCTTCTTAGGAACTGGAATGATTGTGGTCGCTTTGAAGCATGTAGGGACAACAGCTTGAGTTAAAGAGATGTTAAAAATGTCTGTGAAGACATCCGTGAGTTCTGCTGCACAATCTCTTAATGCCCGCCCAGGAATGTTGTCAGGACCGGAGCTTTGCGTGCATTGATCCTTCTGAATGATCTCCTCACGCTGCCCGGGGTCAGGATCATCATCTGGTCGCCAGGAGGAGGTGGAACCTTTTGTGCATTGGAACTGTTTTGTTTCTCAAAGCGAGCGAAGAAGGCATTCAGCTCATTCAGTAGAGAGATGTTACTGTCACAGGTCCGCGATTGGGGCTTATAGTCCGTAATGGTCTGTATCCCCTGCCATAGGCTCCTAGTATCTCTGCTGTCGCTGAATTGATGTGACCTGTACATTTTTGCCTGGAGCTGAAGCTTTTCTTCGACCTTTTCAACAATAAAATTATTAATATAACCCTCCAATGCATAGTTAAGGCTCTTTAGGTGACTTCGAGATGATATAGAATCTTTCTGTCTCCAAAAATCACCAATTGCCTCCTGTGAAATGTCTCCTACTGTGATAGCTGCCATAGCGCCTGTCCCGAATGTTCACTGTTTGTCCGAGTGAGTGGAGGGGGCGTGGCTTAGCCATAGGTCAATTGGGGTCAAGAAGAGGCCATCATTCTAGCCTTCAAAAAGGTCACATTTGAAAACTTGATTACAGTCAGCCAGGGGCATAGAATTTAGTAGGGACGCTAGGGACGTGTTCCTACCAATATCCAGTGACACTGATATATCCCTATCAATAATTTTGATCAAAACCTAAAATATATTTATCTATTGATGTCCCCTTCCCCACCAATTTCAAAATTAAACCTACGCCACTGCAGTCAGCAATGTGTAATGAGGACAGGCAATGCTAGAGCCTCTATGTAAACCAGTCACGTGCTGCATTTGTCCAGTCAATAACACTGACACTGCAGATTATGACTTTAGCCTGGGATTTAGTCATTTGCAGTGTCACTGAAACGGAACTTTTGAATAACCAGGATTAAATGAAACATGCATGTGCACAATTTTGTACTTTCATTTTCTTTTCTTTTTTGTGGCATTAATGTGTTTTTGCTTTTTAAATGTATAATATTCTTGTCTTTGTCTTGCAGTACAATCTGGTGGTGAGTGTGCTCTGGTGCAGGTTTTTAAATTGGAGCCAACACAGCTTTTTGTGATTTGCTTTGTTTGGTTTTTCCTCTGAGCTGATAATTGTTTTATTAGGACAATCATAATAACCGGATTGGTCAGTGGACAAATGTTTCCTCAACGTAGGGTGACCAGACGTCCCGTTTTTCCCGGGACAGTCCCGTATTTCAACTCTAATTTTAGTGTCCCGACTTACTGTGCGTTCACACCGCCGGCAAAGTGGAAGTCATTCATTTTCAATGAGAGCCGGCGGCGAGCTCCGGCGAGAGTGGCGCGGCGCGTTTTGGACGGTGAGAGCGGCGAGGAGAGTTGAAATCAGGTCAACTTTATGGTAATAAGCAATGACGCGGTTTGGCGGCAACCGGCGGCAACCAATCGGAATATAGAAGTGCTCCGTTTGAGAGGAGTCCAGAGAACGCAGTCTGTAAACTTTGGTTCCGACCACATTAGTTCCCAAGCAAAATAGAGGAGGTTGATCATTTGAATTTGATAAGAAGGCGCGCAACACTGTTTATAGGCAATATTTTCGCGCTAGAACAGTTCTTTTTTAGCGGGAATGCAAATTATAATAGTACTTAACCATGAACACAAAAGCCACACCACACAAATGGCTATTCATTTGTTTATTTTATTAGCAAACATGTCACTATAATTGTTAAGTTCTTTCCATCGATCATTTTTCTGCAAAAATAACGATCGACATGCGTGTTTGCTTTGTGGCCCCTTTAAATACAGTTGTAAAAAAAGACCACGCGTTCGATCTACGTCAGAGCATCAGAGCGTCCACGAATCTTTCCACGGCGTCGCTGGCAGGGCGGCGAGAGCGAATTTTGCCGCTCTCGCCGGCGGCCGTGTGAACGTACAGTTATTGTAAAAAAATCATGTTTTGTCCCGTATTTCATTGTTAATATATATATATTTTTTTATATATATTATAGTTTTCATTGAATACGCGCACGACAGAGAGGCAGAGAGAGAGCGAGAGACCTTGCGTGTGTGTGTTCTGTTCCTACGCATTAATACGCACGCGTCAAACCCGTCGTCGAAATAGATGGATAAAGCAAAAAAGCGGCCGGGGGCTAAAATAGAAATAGCCCATTCGTTTTGTTTTGTTTTGTTTTGCTTAATCGGCGGCGCATGATGGTGTAATGCATTGGTCAAAAAAAAAAAGTCAGCGTTACCTTTTTTTTCTGACACCGCATAAAAAGCGTAGATCAGCAGCCCATTGGTTGTTTTCTTGATTGACACTGGGCTGGCCCAATCACATCTTTAATGTGAAGTATAGAAAAATACTCTTTCTATTAGTATAGAAATTAGTAAAAACTTATGAAAGTTTCCTTTATTTTTCAGTGCATTGTTTTACAATATATGAGTATTATCATGGGATTAATATTATAACTATTATGTAATGTAGACAGACACTAACTAAAAGAGGTTTGAATTTTTCTTTGTTTAATTTGAACACTGAATATGGGTTGGAGCTTTTAATTTTGAACTCTCAAAGTGCACCAGATTGATGAATTTAACATTTTTTCACAAAATTTTCTTACGGGTTTCTAAACCCCCTAGCCTTGTAGCAGCCTAATAGATTAGTAATAATTGTCTAGGTATCATAAGAGGATAATCCTCAAAATGTCAGAGTCACTCAATATATGAGTGTGACTGATTAGTCACAATGTAAAGTTTGTGTCACAATGTTCGTGTTAATATGTCACTAGTGTAATTAGTCACATTCCGGGCGGGTCGGAGAGTGCGGTGACCTGTTAATGCCGGTGAGGATGAGAATGATCCACTGGAGGGAAACATGATACTGGATATCTTACGACTGACCGATGATTGTTATTCTGTTTCAGTGTACCCTAATTTCCCGTATTCTTTCTTTTTGTGTGCACTAAAAATAAAAAATAAAAACTGCACTTCAAAACCTGAATGATGCTCATTAACCGAAAATATGAAGATGACTGCTAGATCCACTCAGCCGTAGCAGCTTTCCTTACACAGCGTTGAATCCGACGTTAAATGTCAAAATAATAACCGTACGTACAGTTAAGTGTTTATTTTGGTAAT
This sequence comes from Chrosomus eos, assembly GCA_036326025.1. NCBI lineage: Eukaryota > Metazoa > Chordata > Actinopteri > Cypriniformes > Leuciscidae > Chrosomus > Chrosomus eos. The sequence goes on from CM070821.1 coordinate 9,904,058, forward strand.
GTACTCATGTAAAAGATATTTGGTGAAAAAAAACTAAGATCGTTGTTAATCTTGTAAAAACGGATGTGTTTTTAAGGTGTTTCTCATTGATGGTGATAAAAATCCAGTGATTAGACTATAATTAGTAATAGTGACTATAAGGAGCACAAATGTTATTGCTGGGCAACGATTAATCGCGATTATTACATATGTGTATAATTACTTTAGTATATATATAAATACACACATATGTATGTATATATTTAAGAACATTTTTTTATTTATATATCAAATATTTATATGTAATATAAATTATGTATAACAGTATGTCACAGCACAGAGGGAAGCAGACACAGATAAGTGATATAAACAGGGTCTTTATTGAGCAGAGCCACGGAGCGGGACAGCATGATTAAAGGGTCTATATTCTGACATTTAAACTCGCGACTGACACCTGTGGCCAAAAAACAGAACTGCTCTTCCTTTCTGCTCGCTCTCGCAGCGCTCGTACGTGCGTGCACACTTCACAAGTCATCTGCTGCCTGCAAGGAGGTCAACATTATGTTTACAGAGGTAAGAACAGTCAAAAACATATACTGTTTGACATAAGTTTGCGAGTGTAGGCTACTTGCTGACTAGCGGTGGTGGCAGAGTGATCTGAAACGTTTAACATGAACGCGCTTGACGTCACATCCGCAGACAGCGCGGGAAAAATCCGACCCGACAGAAAATAGGAAAAATAGGATACAGGCTTATAGGTGCACCCACTGTGAGGGGACAAGGTGTCAGTATGCTCAACAGGAGATGTTTGAGTCATAAATGGTAAAATAAAAATGCTATTGTTGTGTTTATTTTGAGGAAAAAGTTGCATATAGGCCCTTTAACTTAGGTGAATGTTAATTTTGATATATTGATTGTAGATGGACGGGGAGGATGCGGCAGGTTGAAGACAGATAACAGATGACGGAATTCAGATAAGGAATCCTAAAAGCAGGTAATCAGGGGTCGGTATCAGTGTAGAGTATGTTAGAGTACGAAAGGACAAGACCAGACAAGGAAGTGAATGAGAAGGGCCTCTTTATAGTGTGTGCTGATGATGAAGTGCAGGTGAATCAGAATTCCGGAGAGAGTGAACGAGTGGGCAGAGCTGCTGATCTAGTGACTCCGTGACAACATGCTAATATATTTCTTAATACAAATTTCTTATTTTTCTTTATTTTCTTACAAAGTAAAAATACACAGCACACACACACATATTATGTAAACACAAACTTTTATTTCAGATGTGATTAATCGTGATTAATTGTTGCCTGGCAATAATTTTAATTATTATATTCGCTCATTATTTTAGTCACAATGATTTGGAAAATAATGTTTGAACTATTTAAAACTGACATTAAAACTTTAAATATTTTAAAAGTAAACACTTGAAAGCAATTTAATTATGTAACTGTTTAAAATGTACAATGTTTTTCTTTTCTTTTTCCTTTTATATACCCCTGATATGTTTAGTTAGGCCTACATGTTCTCTTGTTTCAATATGCTTGTTGCTCAATAAAATAAATAAATAAATAAATAAACAACTTAGATAGTATAGTTAAAGTAGCCTACATTTGGAAAAAAATTTCTTATATTATTATATATCTTAAAATTTTGCAGTTAGATAACGTTCCCAGATTTAAATTGAGATAACTTAAAGGTACAATATGCAGGATTTTTCGCCACCATGGGTCGCTAACCTCTTACAATAACAAAGGCGTATATTGATGACGTATTTCGAATTAAGCGTAATTATGGATCTTGTCGTCAAGCTGATGGATCTTTTTCTGGATGAGTGAATACATTGATGTTTTTAACATGACTGTTGTGTGAAGCAGGGCGTGATTGCTAGACATATACCAGCGCCACACACAACATGAGTCCCACGCATATAAAGGAATAAGGACATTTCATTTTTCCGAACTACACGCAAGTGCTGAATAAATACTCACACAGGTCAGTTTATTAGAGGAATTAAACTTGAGGTTCACTCGCTCTAACAGTTACACTATCACACTAAACGACATTTGAGTGTGTTGAATGTTGTTAGTTAGGTTGTTTGTTGGCTGTATGAGACTAAGTAAGCTAGATCAACATTAGAATAACATACAGATCATATTCTAACATTTCATCAGGTTGAACTAAATAACATTGATTAGTTTTATGTACATTTGCTCACCTGTCTAATAAAGTACATGCAACACTCGCGTCTCTGTCAAGTCGAAGTTAGTCGCAGACGTGGAGCTCTCGGCATCTCGAAAGATGTTGATCCTCGTTTTAGTCCTCTTTTTGTCTCAAAGTCTGCTTGCAATGGTCCATAATGTTTGATCAAAACAACAACAGCGTGAGCGTCCTGCTAGGCATAACGTACATAACTCGGTTGTCAACGTCTGTCGCCATGGTTACAATGGCAGTACGAGGTCAAACCTGGCGGAAACCGGCGGTAACGCGGATATGACACCATTGACTGGCGACTCCTCATCCCTGCTCACACGCCCCGTTTCCTTGGTTAAAATCACAATTTTTCCACGATTTACAAATAGTTGGAAACATTTGGGATATTGTAAGTAATCAACTAAACAAAATATATAACATTGGCCTAGTGGTTTTTGGATATTTTACTGCAAAAATCCTACATATTGTACCTTTAAATATCCAAGTAGTCCCTTAATGCAACTTCACATTTCAAGTTGACTAAACTTAAAAATTTTTGAAACACTTTCAGTACAGTATAAAAAGCCTATTTGTATTTACACTTGTATGTAGATGCCATGTTGATTTTTACATGGATGAAAAAGAGGTTGTGAGATATAGACATGCAATCTTGCTACTATCACATGTTATTTTCATAACTTACTGCTTTCAAAATTGAAAGTTTATGTGTTCTGGAAGTTTTTTGAAAGCCGTTTCATCAGCTAAACAATTGGCATGTTGTTAAACAACAGGACAACTATTGAATGAGTCATATCACAGCCCCGTTTTCATTCCTGACAAAAAGTAAATATGGTCTATTGTGATGATGATGTGTTTCAGATGTCCAGCTCAGAGTTTGATGGTGTCTCATCACATGTTCTGTCTGTTCATCTGTCTTGTGCTCAATCGTCTCTCTGTCCCACCAGCACAACACTGAACACTCGAGCAGAAGCTGAATATCAGGAGACGTCCAGCGGTTCAGCGAGGGAGGAATGTGGCGGAGGGCACCCGAGCATCCAGGCCCATCCAAACACATAATCAGAGCTTTGTCCTGCAGAAGAATGAATCTTTATGACTCCTTTCAGACAGATTTAACTGCTATTGTGCCATTAATAGACAGCACAGAACAGGACCTGACATCATCAGAGTGGATTAGCAATGCTTGGATGAAAGGAAGGAGCATGTTTTTCAAGTGTTTCTGCTAAAATGTCATAAAAATCATTGTCGTACAGTAAGAGTTTAAAGCTAAAAAATGAATGTGACGAGAAATGGTTGAGTTCATATAGAAATATCACTTTAATACCAGTCAAAGTATGGAATAAATATGTTTATTTGCAGTTTTCTCTTTGTTTTAATCAAATAAATAAGCAAAACATACTTCTTTATACTTATACTTTATACTTTATAATTATTCATAATTTTTGGCCTATTTAGTACCAGGATACGGCAGTATGCGCATGCGACTACTATTCTGAATGCAGCCTCTGATTCATATTCACCCAATTGAGGAGTCATTTCAATAAAGTGATTCAAATTACTGATTAATTTGAGTCATCATTGTTCGTGCAGCCTCTTTGAAGTATTTTTTGTACTAATTTAATGCTTTGTATTATGAGCTTGTACAGTTGCTTTGCAAACTTCAGGTTGAAATAGCTTCACCAACACTGATCACATGATGATTTCAACATGTTCAACCAATCAGAGAGGGTTCGTCAGCGTCAGGTGATCAAGTTTGGACATGAGTGAATATCCCTGGAATCTGCATCATACAGGATTCAGAGATCATCCTCATACCAGACACACAAACCATGAGAAAATACAACAGGGAACAATTATGGTACTGTATTATGTTCCAAATTAGCCTACCCTGTGATTCCTACCCCTAGTCACCATGTAATTTTTCACACGACGACAGACTGAGCCCATACAAGTGTACAAGAGGGATGGTCGTTTTAGTAGAAGTAACCACGACCACTTCAAACATTCTGGCGCCCTGTTGCAAATGTAAATAGAAATTGACTTGATAATTGACAACCAGACTCCAGATAATTGTTTTGACCAGTGTTTGGTTCCAATCGGGCAAAAAACCTAGGTCTAGCTCACAAAAGTATACAGGTTTCTTGAAAACATCCCCCTGAATTTCACCAGTAAGACGTCAATCCAAGACATGTTTTCTGTCAAGGATTCCAAAGATATAAGACACTTGAGCCTGTGACTAATGGTTTAGGATTTGACCCACTATGTTGTTTTGATCACTGTTTTCTATGTTCCTAGAGTTTCTGAAGTAAATATATAGGCTAATGTGCGTTTACACAGCCTTTTTAATGGCAAGTGCTGGTGTTTTGCATGTGTTCGGCCAATCAGCATACACTGTCACAGTTCCTATAGTGCTGGTTTAGACCCTTCTCTGAAGTAGGAACTTCAGAAAAAAAAAAAACACCAAAAAAAAAAAAACTTTCCTTGTTCCTGCAGTGCGAAAAACAAAATCCAGGTACTACCACCAATAGTTGAAACTAAGAACCTAGGAATTATAATAAGGTTCCTCTGATGCAAAATCACCTATAAACAGGTGGTATACTAGCATCCCTCAAAGTTTTAAGTCCTTACTTGGAAAATTCTATCAAGTGCAATAGGGCTTCAGCGTACACACTTGATCCACAATAATTAAATCATCCGGTAAGCACATGCTATTGAAATGACCTTTTGTGTTGTAATAGGCCCCACTAATGACTTGAGAAAAATGTCCCCCCCAAATAGACTAGTAGAAATAGGCTTTTTGTGGTACATATCTGAACCGAAACCATGTAAACTGGATAAATATGTTTAAGTGTAATATTTGTGCAAGTAAAGACAACTAAAAACAAATATATTAACAATATTTATTAAAAAAAACACCAGAAGTCGGATGACATTTCCTGTTATTTTTGGCCATAGCCATATTCTTTAACATTGATGGGGCCGACCGATGCTCTTTCCCAGCGTAGATCTGAGAAACAAATGATTAGTGAGAAATAAAGCCATGTACAATATGACAACAACAAGTTATCAGAGTTAGTCCAAACCTGTAAGCAGTTGATCACTTCCACTTCTGATGCTACACGTTGTGTCACAGCAGCCACACACCTGGTCAGAATCATCTGCAGACACCCACCTGACAAACAAACTCAGTAAGTTAACGCAACCAATTCACATTAAACTTCACTTATCTAGCAGGCAACATACCCATTAGCAGAGAAGGAACATGCTTTCTGTTCAGAGCTTGGAGAGGTTGCTGCAGACACCTTCAAAATGCATGTGATGTAGACCTGTAGAGACAATTTGTACACCATGGCAGCATATCATACAAAGACTTGCACAACTACAGGACATACATACCAGCCCACTGTCTGCTTGCTGGAACCTGAACGCCTCTAGCTGAAACCCTAGCTTATCACCTTGGGTCCGGAGCATAAAGCGAGACGTGGAGCCTGTGAGCTTGGCATCAACCAGGCAACTGTGAACAGAACCCAGTTAGAAATCACGCAACCCCTTCTGGAAGCTGGGACACATGAGGTAGCACCTCTTACCCATTATTCTCAATAAAGGAGTATCTGGGGACAGACGCAACATCAGGGACTGCGGTAGCCACACAGCTGTCCACAAACACATGGATGGGAACATGGTTGTACACATGCACTGATGCTTCAAGATTTATCATGTCACCTAGGAAGTACTGGTTAGAAGGTCTCTCAAATCTCCAGTCATCTGCAAAAGGAAAATAAATAAGTAAATAAACACAGATGATTCACAAGCATACTGCAAACCTGTATGGGCTACACCAACCAGTCATGAGCTTGAGGGAGAAGACAAAGACTTCCTCTGCAACCTTAGTTGAGGCATATGGGATCCAAGTGGGCATTAAGGCATTGCTGCTCACATTATGTGTTCTGTAGGAGTTAAACAAGCGGTCATCTCTTGCCCATAAACTGCAGGATTAGAACATCCGGTGAACCTGAATTAATTGAATCCTCACCTTGCATAATGACACTCGATACCAACCACCGCACCACTACTCCTGACAATAGGAACACCATATGAAGCCTCTTGTGGGGTGTAGATAATGTTGAACCTATACACAAGCTCATCCTCAGTTACCTAAACAGAAAGGTTAATAGAGGTCACATGGACGGTTCAGAATACCTATGATTGTCACAACAGAACCTTACCATTGATGTGCTGCTACATCCATGCAGTTCAGACTCAAAGATCAGCACTTGAGCAGAAGAATCCTCTCCAGTTGCAGTACAGCCTCCCAGTGTAAAACCAGAGGACAACAGTGGGTGCCCAGTCCCAAAGAAGTCCTTCATCACTTCCGCATATACTGAATTCTCTCCACACTGAGCAGCTACACTGTTGGCAGGGACAGGATTAGGCAACTCAAAAGGAACGTCTGGCTGCTGTGGTTCCTCTGGTAGACTTGGAAAGCTCCACGTCAGTTTCGCCACTGGACCCTGCAACAGCTCCTTTAATTGAACACCCATAAGATCTTGAGAAGACTTTCCAAAGTCAGTCCTGACTGGTGTCTGGACAGGAAACTGAGCGGGAAACTTTTGTGGTGCAAACGCAATGTTACTGGGAACCAAAGACATCCTGGAATCATCCTGTTGAGAAGCTTGAGCTAATGTTCTAGGCCTAAACTCACTTGGACTCTGCTTATGTGTTGCTCTTGCTCTCCATTGTGCTTCAGAAAATCCTAGTGCAAAAATAAACACCAATCCAAATCCAACCTGCCAAAACCCCATTATTGCCAAGCTTGTTTCAATGACACATTAGGTTGCTACCATCCAAATTTATGCAGATGTAAATCACAATGGCTCCACCTCTCTCGTGACGAGCTTAATTTTTCTCTGCGCCTGCCAATTAACTCAATCAATATGTCACAGGTGAAAGTCATTGATTCCTTACTACACAGAATAAAATGAATTAACATATAAGGGCGTGTTATTAGTAGCTAAACCTAGTGATGGGCGTGAAACACTGAAACAGTTGAATCAAATGTGCCATATTGTGCCGAGGCTTCGAAACAATCCGACACCCGTCTCCACGGTGACCCCTAGTGGTCAGAACAGTGTAAATGCAACAAAAAACCCAGGCCAATCATGCATGAAAACACCTTTTAAAATCTATTGCAATTTTTTTACTGTTCTTTTAATGTTCTTTTATCAATTGTTAGGGTTTGTTTTGTTTGTCCTATGAATGGTTCAGCTAAACAGACAAATAAGACTATTAACCACCTCATTTTAATTATACTAATATCGAATTAAAACATCTACAAAGGTATAAAACTGATTAGATGTCAGGTAAACCCACAGACACTTGTTCATTGTTGCTCATGAATCATGATTGCTGCTCATTGCAGTGGTGAACCATTAAAATTTCGAAGTGTTTCTAACAGTTATGACGTAATGAAGCCTCGTACACTGAAATCACGTGACTCTGGCAGTTCGATACACGCTCCGAACCATTGATTCGGAACAAAAGATTTGTAAAGGCTTCGAAGCTTCATGAAGCAGTGTTTTGACATTGCCATCACTAGCTAAACCAAATGATTGCTTATTTTAAATAACAAAATGAAAGGATCAACTCTCTGAAAACACAAACAACCTGAAGTCTTTTTGTGTCTTCCATTTTTTATTAATTCAGAAACATGGCCACAGACAAAATTGCACACTAGAGTATCCAGAATAATAAAGTTTTGTATGTTTTAGGTTTAGATTACAACAAACATTCTTCCCTCACATCAACAGCAATCTTAACAGAGGTCTGAAATTGAGGACTTTAGTTCAGAACCAAAGGAATGCAGGATCATAACATTATTTGATTATAGATTCACTGATATGTTTTCTTCCCATTAAAACTTATGTCTAGGTTGAGAATTTATGACCCACTATGTACTTTTGATCACTGTAGCACCATCATTAGGTCGATTGGGGTGAGCCTTGGTGACATAAGGTGCTTTCGCACCGGTTAGTTCTAGTAACTAGCCACCAGGGTGGCTCCCCGCAAACCAATGGTTCCCTTAGGAGCGTTTTCCTGATTGCATTTGCACCGCCAATAGGAACTAGAGGTGACAAGCCACACTTGTGACTTTTTTGACAACACCAGAGCCTGAGCACACAGTGCTCGGATGCTCAATGCTCATTAGTTTACGATTTGTGTAACAGTCCTGTCTCATACATTATTAGATAGAACTGTTATACATAAAGTAGACAGTAATGCAAATTTATTAGCGCATGTAATGTGGTTGATGTCCAGTGTTGCTAGCTGAGCAGAAATACATCATGTTTCACTTGGTCCCCTCAGATGCATTGAATTTTCTCCTTAGCATTAAGGTTAAGAGGCCCATCTATCACAGTTTTCCTTTTTCTGTGTTCCTAGAGTTTCTGGAGTAAATATATAGGCTATAATCTGTGTGTTTACACAGCCTTTTTAATAAATGGCAAGTGCTGGTTTTGCATGCGTTCAGCGTACACTTATGTCACAGATAGTTCCGGTTTAGACCCTATTCTAAAGTTGGAGCCACAATCATTCCTAGAACTAAAATCCTTCCTAGTTCCTTGCGGTGCGAACAAGCCAAGATTCAGGTACTACCGCCAATAGTTGGAACTAAAAAGAACTATGAAAATGTTCCTCTGGTACAAAAGCCCCTATAAACAGGGTGGTATACTAGCATCCCTCAAAGTTTCAAGTCCTTACTTGAAAAATTTAATCAAATACAATAGGGATTCAGCATACACACTTGAACCCCACTAATTAAATCATCCTGTAAGCACAAGAAAGTATATGCCATTGAAATGCCCTTTTGTTTTATAACAGATCCCATTAATGACTTGAGCAAAATGTCCCCCCACATAGGCTAGTAGAAATAAGCTTTTTGTGGTACATATCTGAACAGAAATCATGGAAACTGTATAAATATGTTTAAGTGTAATATGTGTGCAAGTAAAGACAACTAAATTCAAATATATTAACATTTATTAAAAAAAAAAGAGAGAAGTCGCATGACACTTCCAGTTATTTTTGGCCATAGCCATATTCTTTAACATTGATGGGGCCGACAGATGCTCTTTCCCAGCGTAGATCTGAGGAACAAATGATTAGTGAGAACTAAAGCCATGTACAGTATGACAACAACAAGATATCAGATTTAGTCCAAACCTTAAGCAGTTGATCACTTCCACTTCTGATGCTACATGTTGTGTCACAGCAGCCACACACCTGGTCAAATTCATCTGCAGACACCCACCTGACAAAACAAGCCCTCAATAAGTTAACGCAACTAATTCACATGTACACTTAACTAGCAGGCAACATACCCATTAGCAGAGAAGAACAAGCTTTCTGTTCAGAGCTTGGAGAGGTTGCTGCAGACACCTTCAAAATGCATGTGATGTAGACCTGCAGAGACAATTGTTGTACACCATGGCAGCATATCATACAAAAGAGTTGCACAACTACAGGACATACATACCAGCCCACTGTCTGCTTGCTGGAACCTGAACGCCTCTAGCTGAAACCCTAGCTTATCACCTTGAGTCCGGGGCATAAAGGAGACGTGGAGCCTGTGAGCTTGGCGTCAACCAGGCAACTGTGAACAGAACCCAGTTAGAAATCACGCAACCCTTCTGGAAGCTGGGACACATGAGGTAGCACCTCTTACCCATTATTCTCAATAAAGGAGTATCTGGGGACAGAAGCAACATCAGGGACTGCAGTAGCCACACAGCTGTCCACAAACACACGGATGGGAGCATGGTTGTACAAACGCACTGATGCTTCAAGATTTATCATGTCACCAGGAAGTACTGGTTAGAAGGTCTCTCAAATCTCCAGTCATCTGCAAAGGAAAATAAATGAGTAAATAATAAACACAGATGATTCACAAGCATACTGGAAGTCTGTATGGGCTACACCAACCAGTCATGAGCTTGAGGGAGAAGACAAAGATTCCTCTGCAACCTTAGTTGAGGCATATGGGATCCAATTGGGCATTAAGGCATCGCTGCTCACATTATGTGTTTCTGTAGGAGTTAAACAAGCGGTCATCTCTTGCCCATAAACGGCAGGATTAGAACATCCGGTGAGCCTGAATTAATTGAATCCTCACCTTGGATAGTGACACTCGATACCAACCACCGCACCAATACTCCTGACAATAGGAACACCATATAAAGCCTCTTGTGGCGTGTAGATAATGTTGAACCTATACACAAGCTCATCCTCAGTCACCTAAACAGAAAGGTTAATAGAGGTCACATGGACAGTTCAGAATACCTATGATTGTCACAACAGAACCTTACCATTGATGTGCTGCTACATCCATGCAGTTCAGACTCAAAGATCAGCACTTGAGCAGAAGAATCCTCTCCAGTTGCAGTACAGCCTCCCAGTGTAAAACCAGAGGACAACAGTGGGTGCCCAGTCCCAAAGAAGTCCTTCATCACTTCCACATATACTGAATTCTCTCCACACTGAGCAGCTACACTGTTGTCAGGGACAGGATTAGGCAACTCAAAAGGAACGTCTGGCTGCTGTGGTTCCTCTGGTAGACTTGGAAAGCTCCACGTCAGTTTCGCCACTGGACCCTGCAACAGCTCCTTTAATTGAAGACCCATAAGATCTTGAGAAGACTTTCCAAAGTCAGTCCTGACTGGTGTCTGGACAGGAAACTGAGCGGGAAACTTTTGTGGTGCAAACGCAATGTTACTGGGAACCAAAGACATCCTGGAATCAGCCTGTTGAGAAGCTTGAGCTAATGTTCTAGGCCTAAACTCACTTGGACTCTGATTATGTGTTGCTCTTGCTCTCCATTGTGCTTCAGAAAATCCAAGTGCAAGAATAAACACCAATCCGAGTCCAACCTGCCCAAACCCCATTATTGCCAAGTTGTTTCAATGACACATTAGGGTGCTACATCCACATTTATGCAGATGTAAATCACAATGGCTCCACCTCTCTCGTGACGAGCTTAATTTTTCTCTGCACCTGCCAATTAACTCAATCAATATGTCACAGGTGAAAGTCATTGATTCCTTACTACACTAGAATAAAATGAATTAACATATAAGGGCGTGTTATTAGTAGCTAAACCTAGTGATGGGCAGATCAACTCGTGAAACATGAACATTGAATCAAATGTGCCATGTTGTGCCGAGGCTTCAAAACAATCCGACACCCGTCTCCATGGTGACCCCTAGTGGTCAGAACAGTGTAAATGCAACAAAAAACCCAGGCCAATCATGCATGAAAACACCTTTTAAAATCTATTGCAATTTTTTTACTGTTCTTTTAATGTTCTTTTATCAATTGTTAGGGTTTGTTTTGTTTGTCCTATGAATGGTTCAGCTAAACAGACAAATAAGACTATTAACCACCTCATTTTAATTATACTAATATCGAATTAAAACATCTACAAAGGTATAAAACTGATTAGATGTCAGGTAAACCCACAGACACTTGTTCATTGTTGCTCATGAATCATGATTGCTGCTCATTGCAGTGGTGAACCATTAAAATTTCGAAGTGTTTCTAATGCAGTTGACTGACGATTTCAAATAACGCACGTGTTTTCACACTGCATGACTATCTGGTAACATCTGCATTCTGTGTACATACTGCAACGATGGGTCGCGACAGAGTTTCAAACTGCATGACTTTACAAATGAAAGAATCGCCGACAACCTTGCCTGTCCAGCAAACCAATAGCTTTTCACAACCAACACAAACGAAAGTGATACGAATTTACGGAAGAAAACACCACCGTGAGACCGGAGTTTCTCGCGCGACACTGAGTTTGTTATTAAAATATAGCCTACAAGAGATTGCGATCAAATTGTCTTGCACTAGATTGTACGAAAATAAATTTAATGATTCAGTTTATTCAGAGGAAATGTTTTGGGACACAGGAGCAAGACTGTGTTTTGAAAGAGAGTTGGGGAAATGAGATATTTTGCAAACCCAGTGATGCAGGTCATCAAATGTATGTGCTTTGTTTCTGTTTGATATAATTGTAAATATAGGCCTATCTATCTATTAAAATACTGATATTCTGGTCTATAACTCCTCCTCGAACAGCCTGCTGTCCTGTATCATGCTCTCTCATTGGCTGTCGGTCATCGCCGATGTAGTTTTCAGTCAGAACACTTTCACACAGCAGGATTGTGAATCGCCGACAGGTCCAGATATTTAGCATGCCAAATATCTCACGGGCGTCGGCGACTCGTCGGCGATTCTCTCAGATAGCGTCTTTGCTCATTCACACCACGTGATTGTCACTCGCGTGAACGAGCACCGATTTGCCTGTGATTTCGGGCATTTGTCGGCGATTTCTCAAAACCTGTCGGCGAGCCAAAATCGTGGCTAAAATCGTGCAGTCTGAACTCGGCATTACAGTTATGACGTAATGAAGCCTCGTACACTGAAATCACGTGACTCTGGCAGTTCGATACACGCTCCGAACCATTGATTCGGAACAAAAGATTCGTAAAGGCTTCGAAGCTTCATGAAGCAGTGTTTTGAAATTGCCATCACTAGCTAAACCAAATGATTGCTTATTTTAAATAACAAAATGAAAGGATCAACTCTCTGAAAACACAAACAACCTGAAGTCTTTTTGTGTCTTCCATTTTTTATTAATTCAGAAACATGGCCACAGACAAAACTGCACACTAGAGTATCCAGAATAATAAAGTTTTGTATGTTTTAGGTTTAGATTACAACAAACATTCTTCCCTCACATCAACAGCAATCTTAACAGAGGTCTGAAATGAGGACTTTAGTTCAGAACCAAAGGAATGCAGGATCATAACATTATTTGATTATAGATTCACTGATATGTTTTCTTCCCATTAAAACTTATGTTAGGTTGAGAATTTATGACCCACTATGTACTTTTGATCACTGTAGCACCATCATTCAGGTCGATTGGGGTGAGCCTTGGTGACATAAGGTGCTTTCGCACCGGTTAGTTCTAGTAACTAGCCACCAGGGTGGCTCCCCGCAAACCAATGGTTCCCTTAGGAGCGTTTTCCTGATTGCATTTGCACCGCCAATAGGAACTAGAGGTGACAAGCCACACTTGTGACTTTTTTGACAACACCAGAGCCTGAGCACACAGTGCTCGGATGCTCAATGTTCATTAGTTTACGATTTGTGTAACAGTCCTGTCTCATACATTATTAGATAGAACTGTTATACATAAAGTAGACAGTAATGCAAATTTATTAGCGCATGTAATGTGGTTGATGTCCAGTGTTGCTAGCTGAGCAGAAATACATCATGTTTCACTTGGTCCCCTCAGATGCATTGAATTTTCTCCTTAGCATTAAGGTTAAGAGGCCCATCTATCACCGTTTTCCTTTTTCTGTGTTCCTAGAGTTTCTGGAGTAAATATATAGGCTATAATCTGTGTTTTACACAGCCTTTTTAATAAATGGCAAGTGCTGGTTTTGCATGCGTTCAGCAATCAGCATACACTTATGTCACAGATAGTTCCGGTTTAGACCCTATTCTAAAGTAGGAGCCACAATCATTCCTAGAACTAAAATCCTTCCTAGTTCCTTGCGGTGCGAACAAGCCAAGATCCAGGTACTACCGCCAATAGTTGGAACTAAAAAGAGAACTATGAAAATGTTCCTCTGGTACAAAAGCCCCTATAAACAGGGTGGTATACTAGCATCCCTCAAAGTTTCAAGTCCTTACTTGAAAAATTCTAATCAATACAATAGGGATTCAGCATACACACTTGAACCCCACTAATTAAATCATCCTGTAAGCACAAGAAAGTAATGCCATTGAAATGCCCTTTTGTTTTATAACAGATCCCATTAATGACTTGAGCAAAATGTCCCCCACATAGGCTAGTAGAAATAAGCTTTTTGTGGTACATATCTGAACAGAAATCATGGAAACTGTATAAATATGTTTAAGTGTAATATTTGTGCAAGTAAAGACAACTAAATTCAAATATATTAACAACATTTATTAAAAAAAAAAGAGAGAAGTCGCATGAAACTTCCAGTTATTTTTGGCCATAGCCATATTCTTTAACATTGATGGGGCCGACAGATGCTCTTTCCCAGCGTAGATCTGAGGAACAAATGATTAGTGAGAACCAAAGCCATGTACAGTATGACAACAACAAGATATCAGATTTAGTCCAAACCTGTAAGCAGTTGATCACTTCCACTTCTGATGCTACATGTTGTGTCACAGCAGCCACACACCTGGTCAAATCATCTGCAGACACCCACCTGACAAAACAAGCCCTCAATAAGTTAACGCAACTAATTCACATGTACACTTAACTAGCAGGCAACATACCCATTAGCAGAGAAGGAACATGCTTTCTGTTCAGAGCTTGGAGAGGTTGCTGCAGACACCTTCAAAATGCATGTGATGTAGACCTGCAGAGACAATTTGCACACCATGGCAGCATATCATACAAAGAGTTGCACAACTACAGGACATACATACCAGCCCACTGTCTGCTTGCTGGAACCTGAACGCCTCTAGCTGAAACCCTAGCTTATCACCTTGAGTCCGGGGCATAAAGTGAGACGTGGAGCCTGTGAGCTTGGCATCAACCAGGCAACTGTGAACAGAACCCAGTTAGAAATCACCAACACTTCTGGAAGCTGGGACACATGAGGTAGCACCTCTTACCCATTATTCTCAATAAAGGAGTATCTGGGGACAGACGCAACATCAGGGACTGCAGTAGCCACACAGCTGTCCACAAACACACGGATGGGAGCATGGTTGTACAAGCACTGATGCTTCAAGATTTATCATGTCACCTAGGAAGTACTGGTTAGAAGGTCTCTCAAATCTCCAGTCATCTGCAAAAAAAAAAAGAGAAAAATAAAACATGAACAGATGATTCACAAGCATACTGAAACCTGTATGGGCTACACCAACCAGTCATGAGCTTTAGGGAGAAGACAAAGATTCCTCTGCAACCTTAGTTGAGGCATATGGGATCCAATTGGGCATTAAGGCATCGCTGCTCACATTATGTGTTCTGTAGGAGTTAAACAAGCGGTCATCTCTTGCCCATAAACGGCAGGTTTAGAACATCCGGTGAGCCTGAATTAATTGAATCCTCACCTTGGATAGTGACACTCGATACCAACCACCGCACCACTACTCCTGACAATAGGAACACCATATAAAGCCTCTTGTGGGTGTAGATAATGTTGAACCTATACACAAGCTCATCCTCAGTCACCTAAACAGAAAGGTTAATAGAGGTCACATGGACGTTCAGAATACCTATGATTGTCACAACAGAACCTTACCATTGATGTGCTGCTACATCCATGCAGTTCAGACTCAAAGATCAGCACTTGAGCAGAAGAATCCTCTCCAGTTGCAGTACAGCCTCCCAGTGTAAAACCAGAGGACAACAGTGGGTGCCCAGTCCCAAAGAAGTCCTTCATCACTTCCACATATACTGAATTCTCTCCACACTGAGCAGCTACACTGTTGGCAGGGACAGGATTAGGCAACTCAAAAGGAACGTCTGGCTGCTGTGGTTCCTCTGGTAGACTTGGAAAGCTCCACGTCAGTTTCGCCACTGGACCCTGCAACAGCTCCTTTAATTGAACACCCATAAGATCTTGAGAAGACTTTCCAAAGTCAGTCCTGACTGGTGTCTGGACAGGAAACTGAGCGGGAAACTTTTGTGGTGCAAACGCAATGTTACTGGGAACCAAAGACATCCTGGAATCAGCCTGTTGAGAAGCTTGAGCTAATGTTCTAGGCCTAAGCTCACTTGGACTCTGATTATGTGTTGCTCTTGCTCTCCATTGTGCTTCAGAAAATGCAAGTGCAAGAATAAACACCAATCCGAGTCCAACCTGCCCAAACCCCATTATTGCCAAGTTTGTTTCAATGACACATTAGGGTGCTAGCATCCACATTTATGCAGATGTAAATCACAATGGCTCCACCTCTCTCGTGACGAGCTTAATTTTTCTCTGCACCTGCCAATTAACTCAATCAATATGTCACAGGTGAAAGTCATTGATTCCTTACTACATAGAATAAAATGAATTAACATATAAGGGCGTGTTATTAGTAGCTAAACCTAGTGATGGGCAGATCAAGGCTTCGTGAAACACTGAAACAGTTGAATCAAATGTGCCATGTTGTGCCGAGGCTTCAAAACAATCCGACACCCGTCTCCATGGTGACCCCTAGTGGTCAGAACAGTGTAAATGCAACAAAAAACCCAGGCCAATCATGCATGAAAACACCTTTTAAAATCTATTGCAATTTTTTTACTGTTCTTTTAATGTTCTTTTATCAATTGTTAGGGTTTGTTTTGTTTGTCCTATGAATGGTTCAGCTAAACAGACAAATAAGACTATTAACCACCTCATTTTAATTATACTAATATCGAATTAAAACATCTACAAAGGTATAAAACTGATTAGATGTCAGGTAAACCCACAGACACTTGTTCATTGTTGCTCATGAATCATGATTGCTGCTCATTGCAGTGGTGAACCATTAAAATTTCGAAGTGTTTCTAATGCCGAGTTCAGACTGCACGATTTTCAAAATAATCGGGTCACTGTTGTTTTCACACTGCATGACTATCTGGGGTAACATTCAGTTGCTTCTGTGTTCATACTGCACGATGGGTCGGCGACAGGAGGTTTCACACTGCATGACTTTACAAAAGAAAGAATCGCCGACAACCTCTGCCTGGTCCGCAAACTACGTTTCACAACCAAACAAACGCGAGAAGTGATACGGAAATAACGGAAGATCACGCGTGCGTGAGACCGGAGTTCTCGCGCGACACTGAGTTTGTTATTAAAAATGATAGCCTACAAGAAGATTGCGATCCAAATTGTCTGTGCACTGATTTGTAGCGAAAATGAAACAAATAAATATTCAGTTTATGCAGGAGGAAATGTTTGGGAAGACGAGGGGAGCAAGGACTGTGTTTTGGAAAGAGAGTTGGGGGTAAATAAATAATTTTGCAAACGTCCTGCTGTTGCTGCTGGTCATGCAAATGTTTGTGCTTTGTTTCTGTTTGATATAATTGTAAATATAGGCCTATCTATCTATTAAAATACTGATATTCTGGTCTATAACTCCTCCTCGAACAGCCTGCTGTCCTGTATCATGCTCTCTCATTGGCTGTCGGTCATCGCCGATGTAGTTTTCAGTCAGAACACTTTCACACAGCAGGATTGTGAATCGCCGACAGGTCCAGATATTTAGCATGCCAAATATCTCACGGGCGTCGGCGACTCGTCGGCGATTCTCTCAGATAGCGTCTTTGCTCATTCACACTGCGTGATTGTCACTCGCGTGAACGAGCACCGATTTGCCTGTGATTTCGGGCATTTGTCGGCGATTTCTCAAAACCTGTCGGCGAGCCAAAATCGTGGCTAAAATCGTGCAGTCTGAACTCGGCATTACAGTTATGACGTAATGAAGCCTCGTACACTGAAATCACGTGACTCTGGCAGTTCGATACACGCTCCGAACCATTGATTCGGAACAAAAGATTCGAAAAAGGCTTCGAAGCTTCATGAAGCAGTGTTTTGAAATTGCCATCACTAGCTAAACCAAATGATTGCTTATTTTAAATAACAAAATGAAAGGATCAACTCTCTGAAAACACAAACAACCTGAAGTCTTTTTGTGTCTTCCATTTTTTATTAATTCAGAAACATGGCCACAGACAAAATTGCACACTAGAGTATCCAGAATAATAAAGTTTTGTATGTTTTAGGTTTAGATTACAACAAACATTCTTCCCTCACATCAACAGCAATCTTAACAGAGGTCTGAAATGGAGGACTTTAGTTCAGAACCAAAGGAATGCAGGATCATAACATTATTTGATTATAGATTCACTGATATGTTTTCTTCCCATTAAAACTTATGTTTAGGTTGAGAATTTATGACCCACTATGTACTTTTGATCACTGTAGCACCATCATCAGGTCGATTGGGGTGAGCCTTGGTGACATAAGGTGCTTTCGCACCGGTTAGTTCTAGTAACTAGCCACCAGGGTGGCTCCCCGCAAACCAATGGTTCCCTTAGGAGCGTTTTCCTGATTGCATTCGCACCGCCAATAGGAACTAGAGGTGACAAGCCACACTTGTGACTTTTTTGACAACACCAGAGCCTGAGCACACAGTGCTCGGATGCTCAATGTTCATTAGTTTACGATTTGTGTAACAGTCCTGTCTCATACATTAGATAGAACTGTTATACATAAAGTAGACAGTAATGCAAATTTATTAGCGCATGTAATGTGGTTGATGTCCAGTGTTGCTAGCTGAGCAGAAATACATCATGTTTCACTTGGTCCCCTCAGATGCATTGAATTTTCTCCTTAGCATTAAGGTTAAGAGGCCCATCTATCACCGTTTTCCTTTTTCTGTGTTCCTAGAGTTTCTGGAGTAAATATATAGGCTATAATCTGTGTTTACACAGCCTTTTTAATAAATGGCAAGTGCTGGTTTTGCATGCGTTCAGCCAATCAGCGTACACTTATGTCACAGATAGTTCCGGTTTAGACCCTATTCTAAAGTAGGAGCCACAATCATTCCTAGAACTAAAATCCTTCCTAGTTCCTTGCGGTGCGAACAAGCCAAGATCCAGGTACTACCGCCAATAGTTGGAACTAAAAAGAGGAACTATGAAAAGGTTCCTCTGGTACAAAAGCCCCTATAAACAGGGTGGTATACTAGCATCCCTCAAAGTTTCAAGTCCTTACTTGAAAAATTCTATCAAGTACAATAGGGATTCAGCATACACACTTGAACCCCACTAATTAAATCATCCTGTAAGCACAAGAAAGTATATGCCATTGAAATGCCCTTTTGTTTTATAACAGATCCCATTAATGACTTGAGCAAAATGTTCCCCCACATAGGCTAGTAGAAATAAGCTTTTTGTGGTACATATCTGAACAGAAATCATGGAAACTGTATAAATATGTTTAAGTGTAATATTTGTGCAAGTAAAGACAACTAAATTCAAATATATTAACAACATTTATTAAAAAAAAAAAGAGAAGTCGCATGAAACTTCCAGTTATTTTTGGCCATAGCCATATTCTTTAACATTGATGGGGCCGACAGATGCTCTTTCCCAGCGTAGATCTGAGGAACAAATGATTAGTGAGAACCAAAGCCATGTACAGTATGACAACAACAAGATATCAGATTTAGTCCAAACCTGTAAGCAGTTGATCACTTCCACTTCTGATGCTACACGTTGTGTCACAGCAGCCACACACCTGGTCAGAATCATCTGCAGACACCCACCTGACAAAACAAGCCCTCAATAAGTTAACGCAACTAATTCACATGTACACTTAACTAGCAGGCAACATACCCATTAGCAGAGAAGGAACATGCTTTCTGTTCAGAGCTTGGAGAGGTTGCTGCAGACACCTTCAAAATGCATGTGATGTAGACCTGCAGAGACAATTTGCACACCATGGCAGCATGTCATACAAAGAGTTGCACAACTACAGGACATACATACCAGCCCACTGTCTGCTTGCTGGAACCGGAACGCCTCTAGCTGAAACCCTAGCTTATCACCTTGAGTCCGGGGCATAAAGTGAGACGTGGAGCCTGTGAGCTTGGCGTCAACCAGGCAACTGTGAACAGAACCCAGTTAGAAATCACGCAACCCTTCTGGAAGCTGGGACACATGAGGTAGCACCTCTTACCCATTATTCTCAATAAAGGAGTATCTGGGGACAGACGCAACATCAGGGACTGCAGTAGCCACGCAGCTGTCCACAAACACACGGATGGGAGCATGGTTGTACAAACGCACTGATGCTTCAAGATTTATCATGTCACCTAGGAAGTACTGGTTAGAAGGTCTCTCAAATCTCCAGTCATCTGCAAAAAAAAAAAAAAGAGAAAAAAGAAAAACAATTGAACAGATGATTCACAAGCATACTACAAACCTGTATGGGCTACACCAACCAGTCATGAGCTTTAGGGAGAAGACAAAGATTTCCTCTGCAACCTTAGTTGAGGCATATGGGATCCAATTGGGCATTAAGGCATCGCTGCTCACATTATGTGTTCTGTAGGAGTTAAACAAGCGGTCATCTCTTGCCCATAAACGGCAGGTTTAGAACATCCGGTGAGCCTGAATTAATTGAATCCTCACCTTGGATAGTGACACTCGATACCAACCACCGCACCACTACTCCTGACAATAGGAACACCATATGAAGCCTCTTGTGGGGTGTAGATAATGTTGAACCTATACACAAGCTCATCCTCAGTCACCTAAACAGAAAGGTTAATAGAGGTCACATGGACGGTTCAGAATACCTATGATTGTCACAACAGAACCTTACCATTGATGTGCTGCTACATCCATGCAGTTCAGACTCAAAGATCAGCACTTGAGCAGAAGAATCCTCTCCAGTTGCAGTACAGCCTCCCAGTGTAAAACCAGAGGACAACAGTGGGTGCCCAGTCCCAAAGAAGTCCTTCATCACTTCCACATATACTGAGTTCTCTCCACACTGAGCAGCTACACTGTTGGCAGGGACAGGATTAGGCAACTCAAAGGAACGTCTGGCTGCTGTGGTTCCTCTGGTAGACTTGGAAAGCTCCACGTCAGTTTCGCCACTGGACCCTGCAACAGCTCCTTTAATTGAACACCCATAAGATCTTGAGAAGACTTTCCAAAGTCAGTCCTGACTGGTGTCTGGACAGGAAACTGAGCGGGAAACTTTTGTGGTGCAAACGCAATGTTACTGGGAACCAAAGACATCCTGGAATCATCCTGTTGAGAAGCTTGAGCTAATGTTCTAGGCCTAAGCTCACTTGGACTCTGATTATGTGCCGCTCTTGCTCTCCATTGTGCTTCAGAAAATCCTAGTGCAAAAATAAACACCAATCCAAATCCAACCTGCCAAAACCCCATTATTGCCAAGCTTGTTTCAATAACACATTAGGGTGCTACCATCCACATTTATGCAGATGTAAATCACAATGGCTCCACCTCTCTCGTGACGAGCTTAATTTTTCTCTGCACCTGCCAATTAACTCAATCAATATGTCACAGGTGAAAGTCATTGATTCTTTACTACGCAGAATAAAATGAACATGTAAGGGCGTGTTATTAGTAGCTAAACCAAATGATTGCTTATTTTAAATAACAAAATGAAAGAATCAATTATCTGAAACACAAACAACTTCAAGTCTTTTTGTGTCTAACTTTTTTTATTAATTCAGAAACATGGCCACAGACAAAATTGCACACTAGAGTATCCAGAATAATAAAGTTTAGTATGCTTCAGGTTGAGATTATGACAAACGTTCTTCCCTCACATCAACCAGACTGATCTCATGAAACTGCGTATGTATGACACGCCAATTCGTATTTCCATTTTTGGCGTGCTATCAACAGGCATAATCGCTTTTCAGCGTGTTTATGAACGCCATTGACTTAACGTTACATTACTGTATATATAAATATATGACCTACCCCAACCCCGTTCCTAAACCTACCCGTCACTGGTTAATACCATTTATAAGTGTTCCCCTACCATCCTAGGAAGAAAAATATCGCTCCCCAGTGACTCTCACTCTCTCTTTCTCTTTCTCGTATATCAAAATTTGGCTTTATTTCGGTCGGATTTTTAACGGCGTGTACATACACGCAGAATCACTCTGACATAACGGCGTAGATATACACGCATACACGCGGATAGCTCAAAATGCGTATAAATAACACGCCACTTGACTTGAAAGTGGCGTGTATGTTTACGCAAAAGTCATGATGTCATGTTGCATCAACAGCAATCAGGGGTCTGAAATGGAGAACTTTCGTTCAGAACCAAAGGAATGCAGGATCATAACATTATTTGATTATAGATTCACTGATATGTTTTCTTCCCTAACTCTTGTTTAGGTTGATCAGACTGTTTGTGGATTTATTGTAGACTTCATTCTTTCTTGAACTGGTCAGCATCGAAAGACTATAATCTGAACAGTCTACTAAAACAATTTAATTAAAATTACAAAAAATACGGATTCTTCAATCAGCGGCTATATTAGAGATCAGCTGATAGACTTCTGCCTTCCAACGCTCCTGTGCGTACCTGTGTGAGCACCAATCAATCATGACTTTAGAATAGGCCTATAAATAGTTCAAAGGTCAAGTTATAGCTTATTTGGTCTGTGTAATACTGTGTTCACAACCTGTATTACTGGAGTAAAAATAAAAATAGTTTGGTTTCAATCTTGCTTTCATGTTTACAGTGAATTTTTCAACATCTCTCTGCCAATTACTTTTACATACATTTCTGTACAAGATTAAGAGTTCATGAAAGAAGAGCTTTAGGTTTTGAATAATATGATATATCCACAAATATAATATTATGGCAAAGGTGTTTGCAACGTATAAGAAAAATGTTTGCTTTTTGTAATATTTTGAATGCAGTGCTTCCTTTTCCAAGAGATGTGAGCCATTTTGCATTTAGTGTGTGCAATGCAATTCTTGGATTTGTTTGTAAAGTTTTGAAGAAAAAAAAACAGACAAAGTTTTGGAAACGTGTGTAAGAAGTTAAAAAAAAAAAACTGTAAGGTTACTGGAAGAACATTTGTTCATAACTTTGAGAAACACCTTGCCAGAACGTTAGCCAAAGTTATGAAACGTTTCCTGTCAGATGGGCCAGTAAAAAGCCGATATCTGTGCAGCTTTACAGTGAACACACTTCAGTAAGTGTTTGCTGTGTGTGGACTCTCTTCTATGAACTGTTGGGAAAACAACCAGGGAGACGGCGTTCAGCAAGCTGAGGAATCCTGCTCTTACAGTAAACTCAGCTCATTTGCATTGAAATCTGCTCAGACTGTGAGCTTCCTTCAGCCGGGATTGATTCCTCAAAAACATGCGAGATTCCTCGCGCTTCTGTCCCGAGCTGCTTTCCCGAGTGCTCCGGTTGTCTCGACACCAAACGATTCCTGACAGTGTTTCCCGGGGACACTGAGGAACATTTATCAAGTGTCTGCTTTGATTGGACACACTATTAAATAATCATAAACATAATATCAACCACTTTAACTTGAAACCAGCCATAGAGATGTTGGAATATCAACTAAATTGTCATACTATCATGATATTATTATTCATATTACTTATTTAGCAGACATATCTAAAGTGACCTCATCCAAATGAAGAGTATGAGAGTAGCATGTCTGTTTGTTTCCCATGAGAAAGATAGAGACAGTGAAAAAAAGCCCAAACCACATCATCAAACATGGCATCCTGGGTCGCCGGGTTCTTCCGGATGGCTCCTGTAGAAAATACAGATCTGTCATTCTATTTGAATAGCATTAGGTCATACACATCTACTTAAATATAAAAAAAATATATCCAACTTACTTTGAACAATGGTCTTCAGGAACATGTCTCTAAAACATGCTTTATCCCCTACACCAGTCCAGATTGTATTGATGGAAAGGTGATTAGAGAAGATACTCTGAAGTATTCGCCACACGGTTGTCTTTAGGTCCCTCCCCCATTTGATTGCCAAAAACCGAAGCTGAAAATACAAAAAAAGTGTAACAAATTACATTTCTCTGAAGCTTCTCATAAATTTAAAATGTAACAGGCTGTGGATTCAGACTGTAGAATATGCAGTGTATAATCTTAATTTTACTTTTTAGATTACCCTATGGCGTTATAAATGAAATCAGAAAACTTACAAATCGTTCCTGAAGCTCTTTATCCTGCCTCATACTGTTGTCAAGTAACGCCAAATCTTCCTGGGTGTCTAGGGGAGTTACGGATCTCCTGGCAGGGATAACTCTCCAACAGACACATTGGCACTGAAAATGTTGCTGCATAGTGTCCATTTTGTTGTCCATGCTACGGGGTCAGCATTGGGGTCTGATCTGCACCTACAGGGGTTCCCAGAATAAAAGAATAAAGTAGTCAGTCCTGGCCCCTCAACAACTAAACTATGACAGCTATATCTAGGTCTACTACATGTACAGTTGGCCCCAGTGGGAATTAAACCAACGCCTGCGTTGTTTGCAAGTTGTACCTAATTGCCCACCCAGTGCGAGCAAACATCTTCAACATTGTCCCAACTTGCTTCACCTGCTCTCGAAGTGAGCCGCTGTCATCTGAAGCTACAAAATAAAAGGCATATGGTAATTTTGGACACACACAAAAGTTAAATTTAAGAAAGAGTGCATGTTCTCACCTGCTGGTGCATTGCTTTCTCTCAGGGCTTGTTTTTCATTCTGGAGTCTTTGGAAATCTACCTAAAAAAAAAATATATATATTATATATATATATACACACACACACACAACTAAAGGCACTATTTTCAATACTTGAAAACACTGGACACTAAGACATAGGCCTAGAATATACCTTCATAGCAGAAAACTTCATGCTGTACACGAGGTGCCAGGGGAGTCCAAGGGCCAATAACTGAGCAACGACTTTCTCCCATTGTTTATTCAGGCACTCAAGGAAGTTTTCATATGGGAAGCATGAGATGTTATCAAGGACACCATGCTTTCTGGCATCTTGTATGAGGTGCACCAAACCAATCCATGCATGTTGTATGTCACATGTTCTTTTCCATAAAGCTTGCTGTAGTGATCAAAGAGAACCAATATTAACCACTGTAGCTACATTGTGAACTGAACTAGCAGCATACTTGTGCGGACAAACAAAATAATTTATTACACAACCTATATACATTATTATGTTATGTTTTGTTAGAAAAAAAATAAGTTATACTTAGTCTTTATAGATGTGAAGCTTTGGCTAACTACTGTAAGTAGCTAATTACATTTCTACATGTAACGTTAACCTCATTGTGTCCTGTAACAAACGCAAAACAGCATGTGTTGTTAGCTAACACTTGCTAACGTTAGCCACTCTAGCTACTGGACTAACCTAGCAGCATACTGCAAGAACAAAGATTACTAACTTGGATATTTTAATATAAAATATAAACTAAAACAATGTAAACATAATATTGCGTTACAAAAAAGGGAAACATATACTTACTTAAACGACGGTAGTCGATGACTTTGCTAGCTAGCAAACTGTAGCCTGTAGTAACTTCGGCAATCTTCTTCTTCTCTTGATTAATGGCGGATTGTAAGATGTAACCAACTTGTAGGTGCATACCGCCGGCTACTGTACAGGAGTGTGTAACACCACGCTATTTCAGTGTTCTAATCTAACTGCGGCAAACCCATAACCAAAGCCCGTCAACTGATGCGCAGCGAGCCACGACCACGAGCCACGAGCCAGCCTCAGGGGCTCCTGCAGTGCGTCATCGAGCCACTGTTTTAGCCCCGTCCAAAAAATCCTGAACACACCAATGGTGCAAAACTGTTTAACGGTCTAACTCCACAATTCAGTAGGCTACTTCACAGTTTACAGTCGTTGTAATGGGTTTTAGCAATACATTTTTAACATTTATAATGTGTTTAGATTTTTTTAATTGCCTTTAAAAAATAATCTGCTAAATTGTTCATACCATGAATTAAATATCTATTTTAAAATCTAATCAGAAAGATATTTATTGCCAAGTAAGTTTTATTGCAAAATAATTTTTGGTTTATTGCTGCGTGTCTCAAATGTGCATCAATCAAAGAAATGTAAACAATTTTTACCTGCATAAAATAATTAAATCTATTTTACATAGTTTCAAAGTAATTTAAATGTCATTTCCTAAACCTTATAATGGAATCAAGAGTCAAATCTGTTATAGCCTAAAAACCCCAATGGCTTTGGAATAAAAGAAATTATAATAGCCATGGCTGGTCGATTTTGAGAGTAGAAATCCTTGTATTTCAAAGCGGCTTGCCGCCAGCCGGCCGCGGTCCATTCGACGGAGGCAACCGCCAGAGAAAATGAAGCCGGCGGCCCGCCAGCTATTCGCCGGCGGCATCTCGCAAAAAATGGGCGTGACGAATTCGGCGGCAAACGTAAGATCCCCGCCAGCGAGACGCACCTATAGCCGACAGCTTAGGGCCGGCGGCAAAAAGAAGCCGTGCCGATATTTTTTGCTATCTGGGCTGTATGTCAGTTTGACGTCGTTCACAGATGAGTGAGTGGGAAAACCCTGAAACCTGTGCAAATGAATTCAACACCTACTGTAATAATAGTAAACATTGAAAGCATAAAATGGGTGTGAGTAGGCTATATAAGACTGGGTACATTGTGATTTTGTTGCACACTGAAGAAGGCACACGCCGAAACGCGTCTGTGCAAAAATAAACAATATATGCATAGCGTGGCCTCTTTTCTACTTTATAAGCATAAAATGAGGACAATGGAAATTGATGTGATTTTCAGCAGTCAGTTCAAAACTGTATTTATTTGGCTGATTTCATCCATAGTGACTTCAGAATTCATATTTGATCATTCTGCATGTTGCCTGGGAACATGGGATCGTGAAAACCATCAGCCCACACCAGAAGACACCAGCAAAACCCTTTCTAAGCATAACCCGGAGCGTGAGGATCCTTATGTGACGTCTGGAGAGTCTGAGGCTTCATGAACCCCGCAGACGGCGCTAGTGAAGGTTGCATGGATGCTGTGAGAAGATTGTAAAGTGTTGTGGGAAGCCAGTGTGGCAGCGAGAGCGTTTGGCTGGAGGCTCAGGGTGTGTCTGACTGTCTGTGGTCACCGACACGAGGAGAGAGAGAGAGAGAGAGAGTGTGTGTGTGTCTCGGCCAGCAGAGCCATGAAAACAGTTACTTGTGGAACATGAAAAGTTACATATAGTTTCTGATATTTTGATTTGTTACATGTCTACTTCCTTTTATTTCAAGATTATTTATTTCATATTCAGAGGATTTTTTATTTTATTTTAAGGCATATTTTCGGTGGTCTTTCACATAAATTTTCGTGTTGAATGAAAAATAATTTATGTCCTCATTTATTTGTGCAATTTTTTTGCAGCATTCTATGACGTTTAATGATTATATATATATATATATATATATATATATATATATATATATATATATATATATATATATTTTTATATATATATATATATATATATATATATATATATATATATATATATATATATATATAATATATATATATATATATATTAATTACATCATATTATATATTTTAAATATTAAAAACCTACATGACATCCTCTCAATCATAAATTAGTATATGTGACATACTGTACATGTGTGTGTGAGTGAGAGGAAGTAATGTAGACGAGAAGGTGAAAGTGTAATTTTGTCCTCGCTGTGGGAGTGTCTGTCCGGCGTCCAAGTCCAAAATAACATTTTCTCTTCATATGAATACATTTCTTCAGCCAGAGACTGTTTTTCTTGGAGATGAAGGGAATGAGAATGAGAATCAGAGGGAAAAGAGGAAGAAGAAACAGTAGAATAATATATATATTCTTATTCTTCTGCTTCTTGTGCTCTTTTCTGGGAGGAAACATGTTTAAGAGCGAGTGGGAAGGCTAGCCTACAGCTATTTACATAATCTAAATAAATATAAGCTGTGGGTTGCGTAAAAAAACGAATAAAACTAAAATCTGCTTGCCAAAAGTGAACATGCTGTGAGCTCACTGCGCATGCGCGTCCTCCTCGGCTCGCGGCCAGTCGGGTGCGCGCTGAGCGAACTCTGGAGATTATTCATCAACGCTCTGAAACTTTGGCATTATTCTGTGTTTTTGGTAAGTTTAATGTTTATTACATCAAAATGAACATAAACTGCTCGCGTGAATGACATTTTAAAGGTGAATATGCATGTTTGGTTTTTTTATTCGCTCATGTCATGACGTTTTATTATTGTAAGTAAACAAACGAACAGTTATTTGTCACCGAGACTGAAGAACAGCAATGATTCATGGTTCAGTCATATTGTTTTTGTGAACTATGTTTCCTACAACAGACAACAGTTGGCGAATACTGTATGTCATCACAAAATAATTGTTCTCATAATGTGAATGACATTATTTTGCATTACAGTAATTTGTAAATAAATTTCATTGTTATTAAAATAATGTCACTATCTCACTAGTTAATAGTGGACTTCATTTTCATTATGGCAAAAATAATTTTGTATTTATTTCTTTTGATTTTGAGGTGAAAACGTCATCTGTCAAACACCATACCAGTATGCAGGATTTGTATCAGATCAATACAAAAATAGTAGAAAAAAATTGAGATGATCACGAAAAGTGTATAAAGATTAATGCATGGCCTGTGAGTGAATGAAAGAAACAGACAAACACACACAGATTGATTCCATTAGTTCCCACATCACTTCCTCAGATGGGCTGAAAGTGTGTGTGTTTGTTTGCGTAGAGACAAACTCACACAGGTATAATTAAACACAACAATGACTGGATGGATGGAGTGTGTGTGTGTGTGTGTGTGTGTGTGTGTGTGTGTGTGTGTGTGTGTGTGTGTGTGTGTGTGTGTGTGTGTGTGTGTGTGTGTGTGTGTGTTTGTAAAGCATGTAAACAAGTATGTCTGTGAGGACAAAATAGAGCCAGATGCTGGTGTTTCTCTGCACTAATTGTGTAAATTAAAAGGGCGACAGGAATAACTGAAAAATAAAGTTTGGGGTCACTTAAAAAGTCACTTTATTCTTTAACTCTAATGTCACTGAGTGTTTTTCCGTTAAAAAAATACTTTTATATGAAGTGTTAGTCATTTTCAGTGAGCTTAATATAAAATACCGATCAATCCTCACTTCATCTAGTGATTTTATTTGACAATGAGCCCAAAAAAAAGGAAAATATGAAGATAAAAATTATTAATGAAGACAATCAAGTTCTGCATTAAGAAATTATTATTTATTATGACCCATATTTTCATGATGATTAAGCATTTCTCTATATGTTTATTTTGTCTATATTGTTATAAGTGCTGATAAATGAAGATATGTTAAGAACGATTCCTCATTTTTTATATATTATATATATATGTATTATATAACAACCACAAGTTCCTTATCAAATGTATCTATGCCATGCATTGTCATCATCAATAGTGTTATGACATTTCGTGGCTTAACAAATTAGTCACATGTATTACAGTTCAGTGATTGGCTCAAAACCTGGCTAGAATGAGCCGAGCATGGCGATATAGTCTTTTTTGACTCTCTCTTTCTCTTTCTCGTTCAGGACTTGTGTCACGGTGTGAAAAGAAAATACTGACTGACGGGCGGCTAAATGGATTGAGACGGTCCGGCGAGAGAAAGAATAAGAGAAGTGACAGAGAGAGAGAGAAAGAGTGAGGACTAATAATCCCGCTAATCCAGGCCAATCCCAGCCGCTCAAACTCCTTTGGGCCACAGACAAAACACAGCGGATCACACGCACGCCTGATGCGCTTTGGACCGGGTGTTTCGGGGGATTCGGGGACACGGAAGGCCTGCGGTGGGATTCATAAACACTAAAACATCGGATCACAGCGACAGTGGAAGACTGTGTGCCGGGACTGAAGGAAAAGCACAGCGCTGGAAGTCACAAATCTAACGGAAAGCCAAATCTTTGGAAAAACAGCCATCAGTGCATATCACAAAGAGACATAAGAAGTGATGAAGGAGAGAAACGGATGTTTGGAAGTAGTTGTGAAATCTGAAGGTGGCTGTCTGGTGTTTTTTTAAGACATTTTTGAAGATATTTTGTGCCAGAAAGGTCTTTTTTTTCCTCTATCAGAGAGAGTGCAGGGTTTCGTGCTCACTGGAAGGTGTTTAAACTCTTGGTAAATCCTATTAGGCTTCTTTACCAGGTTATTTTTAAACTCCGGGTCGGGTTGGGATGGGCAGCGGCTCACGGACTGATAGCACTCACTACATGATGAATGCGTGTCTCTATATGAACACTTCATGATTTTGGAGTTCGTATTTATTAGTAGATGTGATGTCATCACTATCTAGATGACACTCGTATCAGTGCAGCTGAGAGTTTGTCAAAACTGACATTTTTGCAGAATATTATAATCAAAGTTGATGTGTTTTTTTTTGCACATCTAGAAGTTTGAATTGAAAAACAACACTTAAATTAACCTAAACTACTGTTTTGTTTAATTAATGCATTTATTTTTACTTTTTAGCTTATAGCTTAGACATTTATTTTAGCATTTTCTGACATTTTTTTGACAAATTATTTTCTTCTGGATCTCATTAATAATTATTTCACAATAATTTAGTGTTTATTCATCTCGATTTATTCAGGTATTTGATTGATTGAACATTGAACATTTCTTTCAATATTTTTCTGCCTTTTTTAATCAGTCTTGATAATAATATAGCATTATTTCAGCTGCATTTATCTGGGTATTAGATCTTCATAGAACTAGAATTAGTTATTTTTTGTAGTATTTTCTGATACATTTTTTCTCTCTATGGATCTTTTTAAAGGATTATTCAACATTATTTTAGCATTCATTAAGCTTCGTTTATCTGGGTATTTTATTGCTTCATAAAACTAGTGTTAAGCATTTTTTTATATTTTTTGACATGCTTCTCCACCATTTTTATCTCTCTTGATCTATTTTATTGATTATTCAGCATTCATTTAGCAATCATATTTCATAGCTTCATAAAACAATCTCTCTCTCCGAATCTGTTTTGGGGATTATTTGACATTAGTTTAGCCTCTATTATGCTTCATTTATCTGTAAATGTTTGATTGACCATTTTTTTAGACACCTTCCATCTTTCCACCACTTTTTGGGGAATTAATTTTCTAGCTTATGCTGCATTTACAGTACGTCCAACGTCTGTTAATATTTGAGGAGCAGCTCATCATCAACAGCTTGCTATATTTTTGCTATCTTCTTTAAGGATCATATAAATCTTATATTTCTCGTCATGAGTCTGGGAAAGCTGCCGGCGATCAAAGGCCTGGTGTCCACGTCTCACGTCAAACGGCGGTTTAAGAGCGAGCTGTCGGTGGACATGATCAGCCCGCCGCTCGGCGACTTCCGCCACACGATGCACGTGGGCCGTGGTGGCGACGTCTTTGGTGACACTTCATTCCTGAGCAACTACGGCGGACCGGCTACCAACGATAGTTACCCAGATTCGCCCTCTGGCTCCAGAACGACACGTTTTTTGTCGCGAACTCTACAGCACGTACGGAAACCCCCCATGCCTCGGCTGAGAGGAGGGTCACGTGACTTCTCGTCCCCCCCGCCGCCCATCTCGCCCATCATTAAAAGCGCCATCTCGCTGCCTCAGCTGAACATGACCAACGATGGCCTGATGAGGGCGCTGCTGCCCTCCTCCACGAGCTCGCCGGACGAGCCGCTCTGCTCATACGGTACGAACACTGGCACCAAACATATCAAACACCACTGTAGTTTTGTCTAGTTATGCGAATGAATCATAGATTGTAAAAAAATACCGTGACGTCACCCGTAGGTTTCTAAAGAGCATTTTGAAGCCCAAAGTGGGCGAAGAACGCCGTCGCCATCTTGGCTGCGCGTCACTCCCGGATAACGAAAATGGGCAAAGAGGCGGATTAGCTGAGGTGACGTGACGGTAACAGACAGCAGACAAATGGCTAGTAGTGACATCAGCGGCAATCCACCTGTCACTCAAGTGGCCACGCCCTTATTTATGCAGAACTTTAACACCGTGTCCTAACTACACGCGCCGCAACTCGCGATAAAAGGTATCTTTTCCATGTTAATCAGAGTTTTTTGTCCTAGCTGCGACACGCGACGATTCAATTTTAGAAATGGTTTCTATTTTTATGCGACGTCGCTTTGGAACAACAAACACAAAGTGTGGCAATGATAATCCCAGGTACCCTTTATGTGCTTTATTTAATGTTAAAAGCATGTAATATGACTTTGAATATCATTTAATGTGCCCAGCTTTGTAGCTGTAAAAGCAAGAATGGATATTTCACCTCAGATCTTGAAATGAAACAAATGGAAACAAGAACGTTCAAACCAAGATTGTTTTAGTAACTCAGTAGCCTATGTATTTTTAATCATGTTTAAATGGTGTAATATTTGTGAGTTTGATTATGTACTTGTCCATTTTCTTGCGAGTGGTGTCAAGATTACTCTCTGGTGCTGTGAACTTGCCCCGAGACTCCGCCCACACGCTGTTCTGATTGGCTGTGGGTTTTGAATTGATTGTGACGTATCTCACAGTCGCGTTGCGTCTAGTGTGGACAATTATTTGTCACTGGAATCTTTTCGCATCGCGTCTGGTTAGGACACGGTGTTATAAGCATAGACAAACGACTAGTAGTGACATCAGCGGATAATTCACCTGTCACTCAAGTGGCCACGTCCTTAATTATAAAAAACTTAATATAATTTTCGTTATAAAAAAATTCACCCCCTCACAGTTGTCATGAAGGACAAAATTAGCTATAGACCAAAACCACTTTTTTTGCACCAGGCTCTAAACAGATTTTGTTTCTGCTGTAAAGTTGGGCATTTTAACATGAGGGTCTATGTGATTGACTCTCTTCTGCAGCCTGTCTCTAGTGGCCAGTCGATGAACTGCAGTTTAAGTCACACTTCCGTGTTGGTTTTAAAGGATAATTCCGGTATTTAGCTCTTTGAGTCTATTTTCTAGTTTGTTTTGGATGAACTAGAGTGGTGGACACAGAAATTTTGACGATGGGTCCTGTCTCGACTTTTTGACTCTTTTAGAATCGCCTCTGAGCGCTTCAGAGTGGCTGTCTATGGGCATGCTCAAACATGTCCTTAAAACAACCCTTAACGTTCGTTTTCAAAACTGTGCAACTCACTGAGGGGTTAGTGGTGTTCGTTGATGATCCAAAACAAGTAGCGTAGCGAAATACAGTTTCTGTCATGTTTTATTGCACGAGTTATTGCAATGAGTCCTCCAACAGAACCTACGATCATGCGATTTCACAAAATGGCAAATAAAACACGACAGAAACTGTATTTCGCTACGCTACTGGTTTGTAATCATCAACGAACACCACTATCCGCTCGGTGAGTGTCACAGTTTTGAAAACGAACGTTAAGGGTTGTTTTAAGGACATGTTTGTGCATGCCCATAGACAGCCACTCTGAAGCGCTCAGAGGCGATTCTAAAAGATTCAAAATTCGAGACAGGACCCATCGTAAAAATGTCTGTGTCCACCACTCTAGTTCATCCAAGACGAACTAGAAAATAGACTCAAAGTGCTAAATACCAGAATTATCCTTTAAGAGAGAGGCAGGCAGTGTAGGCTGCTTGGTCCGAATATGCCTTCTTCCCTATAGGCTATATACAAAAAACAATATGTGAAATGAGTGTCCGAATTCGTAGTATTCATAAAACAGTAGACGAAAAGTACCTGTACTAAAGTGTCTTACTGTTGTTTCAACCCAAATTTGGGTAAAAAAATGTGGGGGAAAAACCCCAACCATTGGGTTACATTTTTAACCCAATGGTTGGGTTTCTCCATATTTGACCTAAATTTCCGTTGGAAAAACCCAGCATTTAGTGTACTTTTACTGAGATTCTGAAATGCACATCTGATGGGCACTATCCCATGAGGCCTTGGGGCAAGAATGGCAGTGGATGTGTCCGAATACTGACTTGTTGCCTCGCTGTCTTATCAGGCAATGACTTTGCAGGCTTGCCCACAAAGGTACCTCACAAAACTGCAGAAAGCTGCGTAACGGTTTAATGACTAACAGCAAAGTAAAGAGAGCTTTAGTGATAACTAAGCAAATATTAAATTAGCCTTCTACAATACTAATTTCTACCTAGAAATTACATAAAAAGTGGAAAAACATACATTTACACACAAGCTGACCACCAACTGACCGCAACATTTAGCTATTCAACTACTTTTAGCTCAATTGTTTGGGAATGGAACACACAGGATTGTGGGATCTCAAAGGCAACAAAGGATATGCTGTCTTCAAAAATCAATCAGATGAAGGTGTGTGATGCGAACATTGGATTCAGACGTGACTTGTCCTACAATATTATGACAGATGTTCATCCAGTTTACATTCATACTCTATAGAACATACTTTTTTGTTCCTTGTTGTCAATAGCTACTCAGAAAGTATGCGATTTCAGGCACAGCTATAGACCATCGGGGTGTTTGCAAACATCGACAATGTGTTTTGTATAAAAAAAAATTACTATGGAAGTCTATGGAAACCAAGAAAAGTTTGCGTCAGAGTTTTAGTCATGGTTTTGGTACTTTTCTAATCGAGTCTGTACTGAACGCTGCAGTGAAAATGAACAAAAACAGCATTTATAGCTGCATTAAATCCTGTACAATCTTGAAAGTGATGACACAGTATCTTAAAAGATGCCAATTGAACGAACACACACACACACACACACACACACACACACACAAACAAACACACACACACACACACACACACACACACACACACACACACACACACACACACACACACACACACACACACACACAGACACACACACACACACACAACACACACACACACACACACACACACACACACACACACACACACACACACACACACACACACACACACACACACACACACACACACACCTGCATTAAATGAAGCAGAAACTCACACAATTGACGGTGGGACTGAAGAAAAGTGCAGTGCTGGCGTGTGTTTCATGTCTAAGGAATGCTGGAATTTCCCTCATTCTGGGAAATCCAAAATCCTCAAAGACTGACATGAAGACAACTAAATATAACACACATACACACAAAACAAAGATCTCATGCTGCCACCATCTGGGCATATTAAATATTGCTACAATATTATAAGAGTTGTTACTTACATTTATTGTAATGTAATTAAACTACAGTCTTACAGTTTTTTTCATTCGCTAACAAGCATTTGTCCAATCAGTTGACACATTTTCAAAACTCTAAACACAGTTAGCACAGCATCGGTCTTTTGTGACCATACCATTCACACATTTCATGTCGTTTTCACACAATATGCAGTCAGTGAACACATTTCCACAATGCTTACATTTTCTTAACAGACAAGCTATACCTCCCAACAAAATAATGGATTGTTTTTGTAGTATTTACAAATGTTAACACACACCATCCCACAATAGCAAAAACAATATTCCAAACCTTAGATACAGTATAAAAAACTTCTTGTTCTGCAATGATATCAGTTCAAAAACAATATATTTATATATTTCAGCTGAAAATAAACAAACAATTGAATTATTGACACACAGCTGATTTATGTTGGGTAAACTGGGCCAACCACAACTGATTCCAGTCTGGCTCAGTCTCAGTGGCAGGGGTTATTTTTTCTATTACATTGACACTTATACAGTAAAAGGAGGACTTTGATGAGCGATGTTTTTGGAAACAGAAACAGAAAAAGACAAACACTGTAATGTATGGACGAGGAAGAATAAGAGCAAGGGGTCCAGGGAGAAGAGCAGGCCCAGTGAGAGATGCAGTGAGAGATCCAGTGAGAGATCCAGTGAGAGATCCAGTGAGAGATCCAGTGAGAGATCCAGTGAGAGATCCAGTGAGAGATCCAGTGAGAGATGCAGGAGCAGTGAGAGATGCAGGAGCAGTGAGAGATGCAGGAGCAGTGAGAGATGCAGTGAGAGATGCAGTGAGAGATGCAGGAGCAGTGAGAGATGCAGTGAGAGATGCAGGAGCAGTGAGAGATGCAGTGAGAGATGCAGTGAGAGATGCAGGAGCAGTGAGAGATGCAGTGAGAGATGCAGTGAGAGATGCAGTGAGAGATCCAGTGAGAGATCCAGTGAGAGATGCAGGAGCAGTGAGAGATGCAGGAGCAGTGAGAGATGCAGGAGCAGTGAGAGATGCAGTGAGCAGTGAGAGATGCAGTGAGAGATGCAGGAGCAGTGAGAGATGCAGTGAGAGATCCAGTGAGAGATCCAGTGAGAGATCCAGTGAGAGATGCAGTGAGAGATGCAGTGAGAGATGCAGTGAGAGATCCAGTGAGAGATCCAGTGAGAGATGCAGGAGCAGTGAGAGATGCAGGAGCAGTGAGAGATGCAGGAGCAGTGAGAGATACAGGAGCAGTGAGAGATGCAGGAGCAGTGAGAGATACAGGAGCAGTGAGAGATGCAGGAGCAGTGAGAGATGCAGGAGCAGTGAGAGATGCAGTGAGAGATGCAGTGAGAGATGCAGGAGCAGTGAGAGATGCAGTGAGAGATGCAGTGAGAGATGCAGTGAGATGCAGGAGCAGTGAGAGATGCAGGAGCAGTGAGAGATGCAGGAGCAGTGAGAGATGCAGTGAGAGATGCAGTGAGAGATGCAGTGAGAGATGCAGGAGCAGTGAGAGATGCAGTGAGAGATGCAGTGAGAGATGCAGTGAGAGATGCAGTGAGAGATGCAGGAGCAGTGAGAGATGCAGTGAGAGATGCAGTGAGAGATGCAGTGAGAGATGCAGGAGCAGTGAGAGATGCAGTAAGAGATGCAGGAGCAGTGAGAGATGCAGTAAGAGATGCAGGAGCAGTGAGAGATGCAGTGAGAGATGCAGTGAGAGATGCAGTGAGAGATGCAGGAGCAGTGAGAGATGCAGTAAGAGATGCAGGAGCAGTGAGAGATGCAGTAAGAGATGCAGGAGCAGTGAGAGATGCAGGAGCAGTGAGAGATGCAGTGAGAGATGCAGGAGCAGTGAGAGATGCAGTGAGAGATGCAGTGAGAGATGCAGGAGCAGTGAGAGATGCAGTGAGAGATGCAGTGAGAGATGCAGGAGCAGTGAGAGATGCAGTGAGAGGTGCAGTGAGAGGTGCAGTGAGAGGTGTAATGAGGTGCAATACCAAGCGGTTTTATCCCAGGTGCATCGCCTTGGATAATACCAGATGTGATGTTGATGAAAACATGTGGCCTAACCCTGAAAATCACAGAGATTAGATACAGTAATTTTGTGCTTTTTTTAGTTCCCCCCCCCCCCCCCCCCCCCCCCCCTTTTTATCTGGGCTTTTTGCTGTTGCTTTTTTGTTCAGAATGCTCTTGTGTGTTTCATGGATATTTTGTTCATTGTAAGCAATACTGTAAAAAAATTCTGTTCTATCATACCATTGTAAGCAATACTGTAAAAAAATTCTGTTCTATCATACCGAGTTTCTACTGCACCTCCTGTAGTAAACAGTAAAGGAGGTGAGATTGCTTTTGCTTTAAAAGATTGCTTTTGAATGTGAACATTACTGTACATGTGGACATACAATTCCCAACCAAGAAATTTAGTGTAAAAACCGTGGATTGCATGTTTTGCATGCAAATACCTATAAAACCGAAACATAAAAGTCTATGCAGTTTTTGTAATGTCAACAATAGCCAGTATTTTGAAACCTGGTGTACTTTGATTGACTGCATGTACTTTGTGAAGTGAAAACAAGTGTTATTCTTTGACAGAATAATTTCATTTTGAGTCAGATTTCCAGTGTTTTGGTAAAGTTAGTGTGTGCAGAGAAAGATGTGTTCTGTTTTGAAATGAAGAGTTAGTATATATTTAACAAAATGTGTTTTTGAGAAGAAAATTATCCATTTGGCCAATTGTGTTTTATGTGTGAGTCTGTGTTAAGAGTTTAGAAAAAGTATCTGAAGTATGGGTAAGCGCTTGTTAGCAATTGAAAAAAACTGTAAGAAAAATGATTCTAAACGTACCGAATCAGGTTCAGCTTCAGCTTGTAACAATAGCAGAACCCTTTTTATAAGGTTGCATAAAGAACCATGCTTTGAATGTACTATATAGGACCTTAATGGTGTTATAAATAACCTTTTCAATAATATTTTTTTTTCAGTAATGTTAGTATCTTCATATTATTAATATCACTATTATTAATATTATTTTTTTTATAAATAATTTATTAATATTGTTTTTTTAGCCCTCTATCTGCCTGGACTTACATCTTTCTATTTGGGTTTTACATTTAAAAAAACAGCATGTTTTGTTAGGTACTTTTATTTTTTATTGACATGGCAGATTGTAGCAAAAATGGCAGTGCTCTAACAACAGTTGTTTGCTGAATACATTAATAAATAACTGAATAATTGAACACGATATAGACGTAATGAAGACCAAGTTCCAGTGAAATATCTTCACAATCCCCTATGATGTCTTTATGTCCTTCATTATGTGTGTATACTGAGTGGCAGTTTCTCTCTGCAGACGATGAGGTTATGATACGTGACAGCATCTGAAATACACAATTGAGTTTAGAGCAAATTGAGCAAAATTAGCAAAAATGGACAGTATACTATGAGCCCTTTAACATGTTAAAAGGGAAAAGTAATATAAAGTCATG
This sequence comes from Chrosomus eos, assembly GCA_036326025.1. NCBI lineage: Eukaryota > Metazoa > Chordata > Actinopteri > Cypriniformes > Leuciscidae > Chrosomus > Chrosomus eos. Next base: position 9,942,555 of record CM070821.1, read on the forward strand.
GTATAGCTTTAATGTTTTTTGGTATGTTTAGGCATAAAGTCATAATTAAAAAATCAAACAACATGTCTGTGTAGTAACTGTAGATGTATATCTGAGCTCCAGAAAATCAGTAATGAGGAGGCTTTTACAGTTACAGATTTGAAAAACAAAAAACTGGGAATCAAGAAAACTCTAACACAAAGAACCATTTCAGCATATAAAGGGTTCTCCAGGACGATACGGTGATACAGTTCTATTTAGTATTGTTTTATGTACTCATTTAGTGTCAAGAACCTTTATAGAACCATCTTTTTTTTAGAGTGTAGTGTCATCGATCATGTGACTCTTTGATGCCAGCTGGTCAAATTTTCATCAGGTTTTGTTAATTTAGCTCCAGTGCTGCTGTCATTAAAGTAGACACCAAACAAATATGCAGACATTATTTTTTACATTTATGCAATTTGGCTGGCACTTTTATCCAAAGTGAATTCAACTGCATTCAAGATGTAGATTTAAAGCTGCAGTCCATAACTTTTTGGGGTTAAAAAATATCCCAAATAAATCGGAGCAAGTACATACCCAGCCAGAGTTCAATCTACTCGCTAGTCTAATGTTTTTAATTCCAGTGGTACACTGTTAAAAATTGCTGTAAAAATACAGCCAATTTCCAACAGTAAAATACTGTTATTTCAATAAACAGTTTAATCCTGTAAATTTACAGTATATGTTCCATAAATTAATTACTTGCCGTAAATTTACAGCATTTATGTGTAAACCAGTTTGTTCCTGAAAAAAACAGTCTTGGACTGTAAAAAATAGCACGTGGGGGCGGGGCATCTTCAACGCGGTCTATTTTCGAACAGAAAGCAGCAAAATTGTTTCGCAACAACACAACACTCCTCTGGGCTGTTTTAAAGAAGGACACTGTTCAAGGTAAGTTTATTTCTTTGCTGTTATTCCATTATGTTAATCCCAACCTGTAAAATCGTCTTTTTCACGAGGTATTTTTGACTGCATGCATGTGCTTAAGTTACTGAGCGCGAATCGCGTTTTGGAGACAGAGCTCTCAACGGTTGAGGACTTTCGCCTGCTAGTGAATGCTCTCTGAGCTCCGATTACTATGCGATTATTACTGCGACTTCTTTGCTTGGTTAAAGTTAAGTTACCATTTAGAAATTAGTTGGGCTTTCTTTTTGTAGTAGGCTAGCCTAACCCTTAACTCGATTTACATGAATTTGTGATTCAGTAACACGACGCGAATCTTACCAGATGCATCAATTCGAATAAAATCATGCACATAAGATGGAGAATAATTACAAAACTACTCGAAATATACAGATCCATTGTAGTAATTAAAATGTAGTGATTAATTTGTTTAGTTTCCATGCAAATAATGTAAAGCTGTTAAAATTCCCAAAGCAAAATTGACATCAGTTTTTAAAAAAACGAGACGGATATTCTTGACGGCGCGAAACACGTTTTTGCAGAGTCAGACAGACAGTTCTCAACAGCTGAGGCATTTCACTATTCAATGTTGTTCTCCGTGCTGTGACGTCGAATTTCTTTGCTTATTAAAGATAACGAAATAATTATTTTCTTCTTTTTGTCCTAGGAATCATTCACTTGATGTAAATGTTTTACTGAGACAGCTTGCCCTAATCTTTGGTGAGTTTCACGCCATGTATACTTGCAAACTTTGTGCACAATCATGCATTATCATTTGTAAATGCATTGCTATTCGAGAAGTAACAGAAGCAAGGGTCACTGACACTTAGCATTAGCTTCACAATTGACTTGCATCACGTTACCATTTCCCTGATGTACAGTCTTATGACAGTAGATCAGAAGTAATGATTTATAGTTCATTTAGTTACATTTTTTTTGTTTTTCTTACACAAAAATAAAATGAGTTAAAAATATTAATATTCTTATTACATACATCTGATCTATCGTTTGGCTTCAGATTCAGAAGACATTCATTCATCCACTGGGGTCGTTGTGTTGTTTTTTAAGTGTCAAAGAATTAGTTAACTAAGATTAGTTAAGTACATTAAAGGGATAGTTCACCCAAAAATGAAAATTCTATCATCGTTTACTCACCCTCAAGTTGTTCCAAACCTCTATGTGTTTATTTGTTCTGCTGAACACAAAGGAAGATATTTGAAAGAAAACAGATCTCAATCCCCATTGACTACCATAGAATGTATTTTTTCCTACTATGGAAGTCAGTGGGGATTGAGATCTGTTTTCTTCCAAATATCTTCCTTTGTGTTCAGCAGAACAAATAAACACATAGAGGTTTGGAACAAATTGAGGGTGAGTAAATGATGAAAGAATTTTCATTTTTGGGTGAACTATCCCTTTAACTTGATAATTTTATGTCTCTTTTAAAAGTGTTCAGAGTGTGATCACTAGTTTTTGCCATGTGCTTTATTTTACTACTAATATTTTCTTGATTTTTTTTTCCTCTCAGACCTGGATTTCCTCTCAGACCAGATGTGTCAAAAGCTGATGTGGAACGTGTTGGCTGTTTTTTGCCCCCGTTTTTTCACCCATTGGTTCTCGTGATTATGTCCTCGCAGATCCGGACTTCCTCTCAGGCCAGATCTTTCAAAATCAGGTTTGGGATGTTTTGGCAGTTTTTTTTTTTTTTTTTTTGCCTCTATCAAGGATTTTTCTTCCATTGGTTCTCAATGTTTTCCTCTCAGACCCAGACTTCCTCTCTGGCCTGGTTGCCGATGTGATATGTTGGCTGGTTTTAGTTTTTTGTTTGTTCGTTTTTTTTTTTTTTTTTTTTTGCCTCTTTGTAAGGTTTTTGTTTTTGCCTACTGGTTTCTCTCCTTGAATTTTAAAATGTATTTTCTGTGACTTTTTTTCCTTAAATACTGTTAATGTATTGTTAAAACCTGTAACCTGTTTTAAATAAATGGCAAACAATGTACTGTACCATAATCTATTTGGTCTTTATTTTTTCCATTGAGTGACCATTTTTGACTTTGTGAAATTACAGCACAGCCGTAAAATTAAAAACTGTAAACTTACGGTAAAGGGCTGGAACCACAGCTGCCAGTTCTTTACTGTGAAATTACAGCATTGTTGAAACCGTAAAATTACGGTAAAGGGCTGGAACCACAGCTGCCAGTACTTTACTGTGAAATTACAGCATAGTTGAAACCGTAAAATTACGGTAAAGGGCTGGAACCACAGCTGCCAGTACTTTACTGTAAAATTACAGCATTGTTGATACTGTAAAATTACGGTAAAGCGCTGGAACCACAGCTGCCAGTTCTTTACTGTAAATATACGGGTGAATTTTTTACAGTGTACTCGTGGATTTCCGCGGGAGATTCAAGCTTGTCTTTGCGTCATTACGTCACATCTCTACACATAAAGGAGGAGTCTCGGCTAGTTGACTATGAGTGTGAGGATGTTGGAGGTGGAGATGTATAGCCTTTTCTCACAGCACTTGATATAATTAAACTTAGCAATTTGATGGCGGATCCAGAAAGGTTCAATCGACAATCACCAGTGACAACTGGAGATTCACCCGCTGTAAAATGCAAAAGACTTCAGAGTGGCTACAGAAAAAAAGAGACTGCAAGCGGGCCCATGCGAAAACAAGGGTAGATATATTTTGAAAGGTGGAATGAACTCCATGTTTGGAAGGGGTTCGAAACAAACACAGAGAGGGCTTTTTTTTTTTTTTGTTGGACAGTTTCTAAGGAACGTTTATTGGTTGGTAGGCTATGACAATTAGAAATTAGACTGCACAGAAATGTAAAATGAGCTACAGGTAGCCCTAATACACATTAAATGTAGTTGTGCAATGTTGATGTTGTTAACATTAACAATTTGAGAACAAAGTAGTATTTGCACGATTTGACGTTATATGATAAGTGATCGATAGATTTAATCACCGCTATTGCAATCCCTTTAATTGGTCAGAACAAAAGAGGATGTTACTTCACTTGTTCTGAGGACATTTTCCGGTGAAAATTCTTATGTTGGTCATGTTTCCAAAAAGTAGAATCTGTGATTGCGAATGAGCACATTCTCCTCAAAACATTGGATTCATCCACACTGTGCCGTGCCGAGGCACAACCCACGTAATTACACAAATAACTACAATTGCAGATTTTGAACAGAGATGGCGACAAAGAGGAAAAACTACGGACTTAAATTTGTTAATTCTCAAATTTGTTTGTTTTTTCAATACAACTTTTCACTCAAACTTTTATGTTAAGAATATATGTAATGAATGGATTTTTTTTTTTTTAACAAAAATTTAATCCCCCATATATATGCATATTAGAGTTGACTACTAGTTATACAGAATGATAATTTGGGGTTTAAATGAGGCATTATATTATTATGACAAATAAACACAATGCAAAACAATCTTTCCTAAAATACGCTTCTTTGAGGCAAAATATGGAGGGTGAAATAAGTATGGAAACCATAAGAGGCTATAATGTTTTTCCACCTTTTTCACAATTATAACAAAAGCTCTTGTCTCACATAACAACAGTTTCTGGATAACCAGAAAATAATAATGCATGGCCTCTTAGAACTTCCTTAATATGAGCTGAATGCTGTTCACAACCCATTTGAGGAAAAAATTTAGGACAGGATTTGATTTTTTGATTTCCAAGAGGAATTGATTGGATGGAGAAAGTTTCTGAGGGTGTTTGTAAAAAAAGAGGGACTGATGATGTAAAAAAAAAAGTTGCACAAAAACATGTACAATGCACATATTCTGATGTGATAAATCATTCACTATAAAACCATGTGAATTAAAGGGGTGGTTGATTATGATTTCACTTTTCTAACTTTAGCTACAACAAATGGCTGAACTATATGAGCTTCCTCCCGGGTTAGTGACATCACTAACCCTAAAATTTACATAAACCCTGCCCCTGGGAACATTATTTATAGATTATCATGACAAAATATGCTAATCAATGTGTAGAAGATATCTACACATTAACTACATAAATTCATCAACTAACCATTCAGAAATGTTGTCACTTCTTCTTGAGTCTCTCCATCTTTCTGACTCCGGTTTGAACATAAAAGGCTAAAAGTTTTTGAAATGTTCAGTGCATGCCGGTGTGAGGTAATCGAAGCTGCTAAGGACACAAGCTCTGTGTTGGGAGCACCAGCTCATTTGCATTTAAAGGGACACACACAAAAACGGTGCGTTTTTGCTCACCCTCAAAAAGTGACTATTTTAACATGCTATGCAAAACTATATGTGGGGTATTTTGAGCTAAAACTTACTTCACATACACTCTGGGTACATCAAAGACGCATTTTAAATCTTGTAAAAAGAGCATTTAACCACCCCTTTAGGAAAGTAAATAGTCAATACTTGATTATCTTAGTGCATCTCTGCATCCTGTCACGCTTAACTAATGTGAAAGATGTGCTGAAACATGTTGTTTTTTCTCTCCTCTCCTCCAGGTCTTCGTTCTGGTTTCGTCACGCTGCCTCGTTTATCACGACTGGACCAAAGCTTTGCAGAAACATCTGAACTGCTCAGTGAAGACAGTAGACGGAGTTCCCTACCCGAGAACAGTGACGTCTCCATGACACGTTCTGATTCGCTCTCGTCCTTCACGGTGGACCTCGGCCCCTCCCTCATGAGTGAGGTTCTGGAGTTGATTGACAGCTCATGTTGCCTCATTACGAGCCGCCGGGAGGAAGAGGAGGAGCCGAGCTCTGTGTTTGAGATGGATCATAATGGGTCGAAGACTGAAGCTTTAATCAGGCGTCAGATCGCAGCAGACGCTGGGATTGAACACAAAAAGTTCCAGCAGGCTGCTAGCGTGCTAACACGTCACTTTGGAGGAGGAAGATCTGAAGAGGAGCGGCAGAGAGCTTCATCTTTTAGACACACAAGGACGCCGTACAGCTTCACTGAGGCAGATGAAGAAATCAAAGTATGAACATCAGATAATGCACAGTTAAGATATTTAAAACCAGTTTGATTTCAATTTCGTTTTTTAAATAGGATCTATTTAAGTCCACACAAATTTTAAAATTGTGAAATAAGAATCAATTTTTACATTTAAAGGACCTGAAAGAGACCTGCTATACAGTCTGTTCATGCATGGAGAGTATTTCTCTAAAGAAGAGCATCATTCAGATGTACCAACATTCAGCTGTAAATGTCTTTATTTGTCATGTAATTAAACTTGGAATCAAGTGCATTTGATGAATCTCTCCCTACATATTTTCACAAGTACATTCTTCACTTTAAGCAGGTGAGTGAACATTGTTTTGTGGGTAAGAAACTTTTCCAAAGGGCATTTTACATTTTAATGACCATATTTCATTTCAGTAGTTAGTCTGAGGATAATGATAAAGATATAATTATTATAGAAGTGTGTGTGAATGACTCGTGAATAACATAAAAGACATTAATTTATCCCCACCTACCCATTGAAAGCCTCCAGAAACTAGTCATTTACAGTCATTGTCGGCATTGCAGTATTTCCACAACATATATAGTACTAAAATAAATAGTACAGAAAATGAGTGGGGTAAAACAACAAGAAATCAATGGTAAAAATGAATGGTATATATTCTGGTATATTTAGTCAACTCTGGCATTACCTTAAAAGAGTCTACCCCCCAAAGATTACGGTTATAAAAACGAGCCTCGTCTAAAAGGAACAGGTTGAGTTGTTGCTGTAATTTATAGCAAAAACATCAGTATTAATCAGAGGTCTAGTTTTAAATATAATTATGGTTAACTGATGGCATAAGTGATAAATTCTGCTTGACATTTGTGCTAGCTACTGCATACAGGCCACCAGGGCACCACACAGACTTTATCAAAGAATCTCCGAAGAGGGCAGAATGCTTGAATGTAAATTATGTGGAGCTCAGACGAGCGATGGCTTAGAAAAATAACTCTCTATTTGAGAAGAGGCCAAGCTACTCACTACAGATTATACTTTTTTAAATAAACATCCCCTCATTCTCCTTTCTATGGGGAGTTGAGGTCGCTATAATCTTTCACAGTGGTAAAGGGAACCTGTGACTTAAAGATCGAAGGCCTTAAATGTAAAAGAGGCCTGCCGTATACTTAAAGCCTGAAAGGGTGCCCTCACTACCAAGCCTGGCGCCTGGCAGCTCACTCATTGGCCCAAGCTCAGGCCTGATGTTTTGAGCACCTGTGGAGGAAGAAGGGCACAAGGGGAAGAGAAAAGGAAGAGGAGATGTTCAATGTACAGACCATCAGAGGGAAGAATAATTCCTTTTCCTCTGGTCGCGCCTTCTCCGTGACCTATTCCTCTGAGGAGGAGCGGCCCGGGAGGCGGTGCTAGGCCTCTGCTCCTGTCTGCAGTTTTCAAACCAGGACGGGCCAGGATCCCTTGGCTGCCTGGGCGCAGACTCGGATCGGTGCACTATTAATGATCTGAATACAGCCAAGCGAGTCTCTGAACTTTCCCACCACCGCCTCTACGGAGGAGCCAAAAAGTTCACATGGCGAAACTGGGGCATTGAGGAGAAAGCCCTTCTCGTTCTCCTTGATGTTCGCCAGTTTCACAGACAGGTACCTCTCCGTTGCCACCATCGCGGTCTGCTTGGTGGCCGTGGAGAGCCAGATCTGTGGTACGGTGCAGCTCTGATACCGCATAAGGGCAAATACCCTTATGCCATGTGTGCTTTCAATGTCGATTGGCTGCCCACCCGCAAGGTAGTTTGCAAACATCTCATTGATTGGGGGCATCTTCACGTATCCATGCTCCTGCATTTTACATTTACATTTAGTCATTTAGCAGACGCTTTTATCCAAAGCGACTTACAACTGAGGACAAAACCAAGCGAGTCATCGTGAAAAGGCAAAAACAACGCAAGAAGTGCTCAAAGTACAAAGTTCACACATAGCTCGGAACCGTGAATGAGAAAGTTCTGGAGAGTGATTTTGTGGCTCGCTGTGATGGTACCACGAGCCGCCGCTCATTGACCGATCGTAGGCTTCTGGTAGGGATGTAGACTTGTAATAGCGAGTGAAAGTAGGAGGGAGCTGAACCTGTGGTCAATCTGTAAGCAAGCGTCAACACCTTGAACTTGATGCGAGCAGCGAGTGGTAGCCAGTGCAGAGAGATGAACAGAGGAGTGACGTGGGCCCTTTTGGGCTCGTTGAAGACAAGACGAGCTGCAGCATTCTGGATCATTTGTAGAGGTTTAGTTGCACATGATGGATCGACAATATGCATGCCCATGTCGGTGGATGCAGGCTGAATATGGTTTCTTCCATACCCTCGTGATCAGGAAGGAATGGAAGGCTCACAGGAGCTGGAAAGTTATGGCCGGAAAGGAACCGCTCGTCTAACCTGCCGCAACCAGGCTCTTCCCTAGCGCACTTCCAAGACAGCTGAAGCTTGCCTGAATCGTGCTCCATAACTCCCAACAGCTCTTCATAAGCGGGACTGGAAGGTCGCAAGGGCTTAGATGACTTGTCTTGTTCTCCTTCGAACCTCCATCTCCTGCTCTTCATGGCATGGTGCTGTCCGCTAAACCAGAGAATGCATTGGATGCTGCATCCTAGCCCAGCAGACCACTCTTGTCGCGATGGAAGCACGTGAGAAATTCACTCCTCTCTCAAACTCTTCCGCCAGCTCCATCTGTGACCCTCAGGACCTAGATCTTCTCTCCGTCTCTGCGTGAGAGGGACCCGAGCCACTGGGCACAGATGCTTGTGCCTCTTCTCTCGTGATGGACAAATGAGAGTGGAGTATCCTTAAAGGGAAACGCCCACAGTGCACCCAAACAGCTCCCTTGAAAACTGAGCGAGCTTGCTCTCCAGACAAAAATCATGCATGTCTCTGGGTGTCAGAAACCTTGGACACGGGTCGGCAAACTGAGAAACTTGAAATGTTTCTCATACATTCTTTTACCTGTTTGACAGAGCGCTTCAAACACAAACAGTCCCTGAAAATGAAAAGAGGATGATATGTTATCTAGCGCTGCGTTTCAGTCCACTTTTAGACACGCACTTGCGAACTTCCCTAAGCACTTCCCCTCGGGGGAATCCCTGCCGCCATTTTGAAGTGTGTTCCACTTCGTGAAGTGAACGAGGAAAGTTTATATGGACAGACACTCGTTCCCTCGATTTTGACAGAGGGACCGAGTCTACTACATATGTACACTTCAGGCAGCTCCATATACCACAAACACGATTGTGACGTCACCGCAGATCTCGTCTAATCACCATAAAAACAACTCTATGATATTATTTTTTTTATTTAAAACAACCCAAACACATACATACATACACACACATTTGGATGCTGCATTAAACAAATTCTTAAAGAGAAAAAATTAAATAATAAATCAACTCCATAGCTGATTCCAAGTGATCCAATGCAGCCCATTGCAGTTTCCACCAGTAGTGGCCTCTCATGTAAGCAATGACGTACATCCGAGTGAACGCGACGGAGGGAAGTTAACGAGTGAAGGGCATGACAATTTTGGACCGGAACGCAGCCTAGGTGCCCGTTATACTGTATAATTCCTGGTCGCACTAGTATGATGTCATAGGATATTGTTGGCCAATTCAATTGCCGTGACCTGAAGGTTCAGATACCAGTCACGCTGTGGCATTCCCCATAAGCATCTCAGGACGCAGTGCGAGTTCCTTTTCAAAAGGGAACATTGGTGTTATGCTGCATGTTGCTTTAAGAGGAAGTAACTGTAGTTGCTGATGCAGTGATATATAGTTACATTAATTCATGCATATAGATATGTATATACACTTGTAAAATAACTTTCTGTAAAAAGTTTAATGGAAATGACTTTTTTGCACTTTCATTTTACGGTTTTTGTTTGGCAGCTGTATAGGGTTGGGTATCGGTTGGGTTTTATTCGATACCAGTACCTACTCGGTATTTTTTAAATGGTTCCGGTGCTTAAACGGTTCTTAAATCGGTACTTAAGAAAATGAAACCGCACACACTTTATCAAAAAATACCCTTTAATTTACAGGGCCAAACTGGACACAATATTAACTTAAATGTTTAAACAATATAAATACAAGTAACATATGGTAATAAAACCAATATAAAATAAAAATTCATATTTACATAATATCAAATGAAACAATATTGTATCAAACAATGTAATAATACTGGAGATGAATAGAGATTACTAGCAGGCAGAGCTGCCAGCTCTCACGCATTGACCGTGAGACTTACACAAATGACCCTTTTCACACAGAAAAATCGCGGACAAAGAGGACACTGACAGAGAAGGTTACTTTTGATATGGAACAAATCCACAGCTGTCAGTTTCTGTCAATATTTTTACGAGATTCACACAATAAATAGCTAACGTTTTGGCTCTTTGAAATGTAACAGATCGCTGTAGCGCGTCAGTTCAAACGGCACGTGATACAGCAGCTACAAATCCACTGCTTCTTAGCGTTGAGTGAACCTATGAAAGAGAACATCTCTGGTTACTGGTGTAACATACCTATGTTCTCTCAATAGGGAACGAGACGCTGCTAAGCTCCTCGCGCTGCCGACCAGCTTCCTTTTTCGGCAGAGAAATCCGAGGAGCAAATGGCGCGCGTGCAACTGCGTCGATGCGGTGCAATGAATTGGCTTGATACTATATGGGATTCAGACGATCTGCACACCCAGAGGGCGTTCTGACGCGTAATTTTACATGTGAAATGCAGCCAAACCTTGCGAGAAAGAGCGCGCATGCGAGTCAGAAGAAACTGTGCTCCAAACTGTGTAGCGCACGCACGGCGGTCGGCGGAGAGGGAGAGAGCGAGAGACATTGCGTGTGTGTGTGCGCGCGTGTGTGTGCTTAATGAAGTTAGGCACCGAAATCAGGCACCGGAATTTTCGTTCTTATTCGGTCTGGTTACTACCGTTTACGTCAGAACCGGTTCCCTATTGGCACCGAGTTTCGGTACCCAACCCTACAGCTGGAGTCACTGACATTTTCCATTCTAGTGCTTCAGCTTAACAGCAAGGAATTGGTCTTCAGCATTTTTTTTTATATGCTGGTAGGTATACAACCACTTCATGGAGAAGCTCATTAAATGAGCCAACTACATTATTCCGCAATTGTCTGTTTATTGCTTTTTGGTTGTTACAGTAAAACTGGCTGCACTGGATAGTCTAACTGAATGCCATATATATATATATATATATATTAGTGCTGGGCCGTTATCGGCGTTAACGTGCTGCGTTAACGTGAGACTCTTATCGCGCGATAAAAAAATATCGCCGTTAATCTAAATTCGGTTGGTATCATAAATAGCTTTTTCGAATATCGTTATTTTCGCGCAATTCTAATGTGTAGTATGACATTGACGCCACGCCTACTGTCACAGATCGCGCAGCAGGGTATTTTCCTGTCAGGGACACAAGGTGTACTTTCACTTGGTTGGGCGACGTTCCTCTCGTTACTTTATTTGAATGCAATACGTTGTTAAATGAGTTTATTCCAAGCGCGCTGTATCCTTTGTATGGGCATGAGCGATGCTCATTTACAGATGAATCACTCTTTTGAATCGTTTCTGTTCAAAGACTTCATCAAACAAGTTGTCAGATCCGTTAAAGCGGTTCGCGAATCAGTTGATCCGTTCAGTTCCTCACGCACTGAATCTTCTGAACTCGAAGCGCTTTCAATTCACTCGAGGAGTCATAAGTAACAGGAAGATTTAAGAACATCAAGAGCGTTGGATGAAGTGGCCGTGGATCTACAGTCTAGTCAAAGCAAATCTGCAAATGCATCATATCTTTGCCAGCGATGAAGATCTTTATTAGTTGAACATCTTCGTATTCTGTCTGTGAATGAATGATTCCACAGGACGATACATTCGAGTTCATTTCATTCAGGTAATACATTTTACAACCAAACAGATCATTACGCCACGATAGCACTACTAAAAAGTACGACATTATCCGGTTTTTGGACATACATTAATTTATAGGCTACAAAAAAAACGCTTCAGAGCGTCGGCGCACTGGTTAACAGGTTTAAATAAGCTACCATTGTCCACAGTTTATGAAATGAACACCCGCCATCCCGCGGTAATGTGTGTGTATTGCGCAGTGGCATAATCACACGAATAGTTTACATTGATTGAAACTAATTTGTTTAAAAAGGAGGCTATTGCAATAACAAGGCAGGTTCACATAAAATCATTATGACATATGATGATATTATTTTTTGATCTAACGAGCATTGGCGATGCAAAAACGGACTGTCGTGCGTATTGTTTTTTTTTTTTTCTTCCAAATACTATGTTAAAAAAAAACGAAGAAAACATGTTACTTGTTCAATTAATAAACAGCTTGTTTGACGACAAATCGCTAAAGATGAAATTGGCCTCCCTTTCTGTCATTGCGTTTTTTGTTTGTTTTGTTTAACGATATTCGACTTTTGCTCCTCGATTGTCGAATGGCATTTTTGGCAGAAATGCACATCCCTATGCGAGGCGAACTCTTCTCAAAGACTTACTTTTAGTCATTATTTGGGTAGCATACATATTCTAAATGCCTTCGGGAAAATTCAAATGAGCCATTTTAATCTAGATTAATCTAATTTTAAAATTAATCTAGATTAATCTAGATTAAAAAAATTAATCTATGCCCACCTCTAATATATATATATATATATATAATATATATATATCTCCATATTAGTAAGGGTAAGAGCGCTTAATTGAAGTCTAAAGCCCAAAACCAAGTTAAGTCACTGCCTGAATGAACTACACTTCAGTCATGTTGTAAGGACTTGAAGTCACAGGACAAATAACTCATGAAGACCAACTTCCTGCTTCAAACTAATGTCACAGATTAGCAACAAAAGGAGGCAAAGAGAACTGATTGTATAAAAGCAAATTTATTTAAATCATGTGTCCTACAACCAGTACTGAATCAAATCATGGACAGGGAGACATATAGGTGGTCTCGAACGAATCACCTGAGAGAGGAACATGAAAATTAACTGGGAATTCAGCCAGAGCAAAGCAGGATTAGAATGAAAGCTTACTTGTCTGATAGTAGTCATAAACATGTATGACTGCTGGCTTGAGATTGTTCACTTTAAGAACCTGTTTCAGCTGCAGAGTGTAACTCATGGGGATGCCTTTGGGAACCTGTGAGACAGAAAGGATGAAAAGCAGCACATACACGGAACATGAAATGGCTTATTACTTGCTCAGGGTGAGTCACCTCTTTCAGATACACTAGGACATGATCATCTTCAGAATCAACCCGCTCCACTAGCGGGGCAAATGATTGGGGTGAAGATCCAAGCTGAGAAAAGACCATTTACATACAGAATTACAACTGAAGGAGCTTCAAGCATCTTGGGATCTTCTAAATCTTAAACGCATACGAACCAGTGACGTATCTGCCTTGAAGCCTGACAGGAGCTTAATGTCAACTAGAACCATGTTAGTGCTTGCTTTTACACCATTGTATCTGAATAAGGGTGATGGGGAAATAAAGAGGTTTAGTCAGCAGGATCAAGAACCCCACTTCCTTTTGTAAGGGTCATAAACATGAGCTTGTTTCAGGACACTAAGTGAAAGGTTCTTACGTCACAGAGAAGTTCAACATTAGATTGGCTTCAAGCGGTTGGCAGTCTCCAGTCACCTTTGCTTCAACACTCACTGTTTTGGAGACTTTAACAGGTGTCGGGATGTTGTAGAAACACGCAACCTACAGTATGAGTGCAGAGCGAACAAAGCACAGTAGGATAAGGATGTGCACAAAAGAAACAGAAAGAGGAGGGGTAAAGATACAAACCTGTACAGACACACAAGTGGACCCTGATGCTTTAACACTATATTTGCCGGGAACTTTCTTCAGTGGCTTCTCCTGATACAGCAGCCTATTGTCACGATTCACTTTGAAGCTATGAGAGTCTCCTCCTGAGGACTGTACGGTAACAGTGCTGGAGCCATCCAAGCTGAACACTTGAGCAGCGTACACAGACAGAGCATGAAGAGCCACCACGGTATCCTTAAAAAAAAAGAAAAAAAAGAACCAGATTAAAAACGTCCTCAAATGATTGCACTAATGTTTGTTAGTCAGAGGCACCTGGGTGGAGGAGAACCCTCCATAGGGATTCTGCTGGGTCACGAGCCAGTTGACAATGCGGTTAGCATAGCCCAGATTAGCTGTCGTGAGAGGCTGAACAGAGAGAACCGCTAGCAGCACGTAAGAGCTGATCTCCACCGCCAAAGTATCACCAGATGTCGTCTGAGACCAATGGAGCTTAGTGCCTTAGGATGAGATTGAGCGGAGAAAGTTAACGCCAAAAGACCCTGATGAACCATCAAGATACTGGTATATCTCACCATCAGAAATGGCATAGTTGTCCAAGGCAGTTAAAAGCTGTGATCGAGTGGTGGTCTCTCCAGCCAGACTAAAGGTGTAGGCTAGCAGAGCCGTGGTGTAAGTGTTTTCCAGGTTCCCAACGACAGGCCTCAAGCATGACAGAGCGTTGGTAATGACAGGATCCTGAAAGCAAAGCAGATATCAGGAAGGCCATCTGCAAGGAGCCCATACAACTACTGGAGATGTTTTAGTTTACTGTGATGGGGACGCCTAGTTCAAGCAGCGATGCAACAGTGTAGGCAGTCATGGTCACCTCATCACCAACTCCACCCTAAAACACACCATAGACTGATTTTAAAAAGAACCATCTCACACCAAGTCAATTGATTAGAGCATAGTTTAAGAAACATTTGATGCACCTTCATGTCAATGTGGTGCAGAGTTCCCTGCTGAATGAAACAACCATCTGAACCCTGCTTGCTGATCAACCAATCTTTTGCACTCTGCAGGACATGTGGATCAATGAAGATAAATTGCCTCGCTAGACCAAAAGACCTCATGACAAAGGCAGTCAACCTGGCCATGGAGAAGAGATACCAAACTGAACTTAAAGACACTGGTGCCACAGCAGATTATACACAACAGTAGAACAGTGAGAAACTCACCATGTATTCGATTCATCATAACCAAATGTGCTGTATGAACCATCAGTGTGTCTGTAGTTCAGTTGTCTTTGGTATCCTGATAAGGCCAAAAGCCACATGTAAATTGGTCAGAGTTAACAGTCAAGCACACTTGAATGTGAAAAGGACTAAACCTCCTTGGAATTTAGTATCCTACATATAAAGTGGATTTGGTCATCCATACCTTTCTGAAGGTAGCCTGTGGCAGTCTCTCGGATGGCTGCGGTGAGTTGCCCCGTTACTTCCAGGTAAAGCAGGATGTAAATATTGGGAGCAAGAACAATCATGTTCTGTTCTCCACAACCATATGGCATCTTTAATAACCTATCCAGATTATTCAGTGCACGACCCATTATGTCCCCTACAAAAGGTCAAGAATAAAACCAGAAAAAAAAAAAAAAAAAAAAAAAAAAAAAGTTATTCTGCTGAATATTGCCTGTTAGTTTCGGTTCAATGAAATACTTTACCAAGGACTGAAACAGAGCATCTAGCTGACCCTTGAACCACATTTTTTGGAAACGTCAGGGTCACGTCCTCAGAAAGAATGTTTCCTGCAAAAATAAATAATTAGTATTGAGTGCTAGACTAATGTTTGGCTGTACAGGGAGAAGGAATTGGGGAACCGTTGAGTGCAAACAAACCCTTTGGACACAGTAACCAATTCTGGGTATTTGTCCTTTCAACTCCTTCAGGCTATAGAAGCAATAAAACACCACATCAGTAAAGCAGCATGAGCTTCATGACAAGACTCCAGAAAGCTGGTTGACACTGACCAAGACAAGTAGACTTCGAGTGACTACGTCAATGCGTCCTCTCGTTGGCACAGTCACAACTTCAGAGCCACATAGAGTTCGGGATGATTCAGCTGAAGCATTGAAAGTCACATTGACAGCTCCTGCAGTGACAGACAGGAAGTAAGCAACACCTAATATACACTTCCAATTTAGAGACAGGCAGTAAAACTGACCGATAACAGAAGCTGATAGAACCCATTTAAAGGTCTTTCTCCCATTAGCACAAAGACAAGATGAACACGGATCAGTATATGGTTTAAGAGTGAAGGCCGTGGATGAAGCTGGAGTTACTTTAACCTGCCAATGAAAGAGCACATGGAGCAAAGATACATGTCCTTCTCTATAAAGATCAATTATATAAAGAAACTATGACAGACCATGATGCACTTGGACAGATAGCTGAAGACCGTGGCCTTCAGATCAAAAGACTCCCCACGGACAATGGAGTACGGCAGGGAGAGCTCCAGGAAGAAGGGCTGGAAGACCGTCAGCAGAGCAGGAGGAGCCAGACCAAAACCTTCGGAAGACAGGCAGAACGCCTCTGTCTCCCATGTAGTGATGGTGTCAGGAACCGTGAGAGGAACTTGTGTGGATCCAGCGTCTCTGAAAGACAGAGCATAAGGGAGAAATAAGGGGAACAGGAGAAGTAAAATCTGTAGGCAAGTAGCTTTAGAAGGAATAACAGTGCTTCACTAACCCCACTTGAACAAGCTGCCAGAGCCATGTTTCTGGAAAGTAAGTCCTGATGGTCACTTCAGAAGCAGAAACTGCTGGAGGTAACTCTTCCTCTTTGGGAACCATTTCAGGAGGAGCCCTTTCAGCAGGAGCCCTTTCAGCCATAGCCATGGCCACAGGACGACCACGAATATTCATCACTGGAGAGACAAGTGATTTAACACCCACTTACTTTAAACTTTCTTAGTGTCTACAGAATAAAGGTACAGAGAACTGCCCCTCTTAATAAAAAACATTGAACAACCTCTCCACTCAAGGCAAGTCATGCAGAATGGTTTTCACTAAGAATTCCCAATCTGCATAGACCTACTTTCTGGGATTCTGGGATACAGCGGGCACGGAGGGGCTCGTACAGGGAGATTAGTTGCGATCTTCACTCCCAGGCTCTGTCAGAGTAACAAGCCAAAACACAAGACAGATTTTAAAGTCAATGACTCTGTATTACTCACCAACTATATGGTCAAATGGTTTTCTACCTTGAAGGTTGCATAGGCTTGATTTGTAGGAGCAGTGTAGGGAGGATTAATTCGAAGACCTGGACGGGGTCGAAAACCTAGACACTCTGGTTCATCCTGAACGCTGTATGGGTAACCTGATAGTGAGCGCACCGGGAGCAAGTCAAACACCTAGGACCATAAAAAAAAACAGCCGCATAATAGCATAGGTTTGTCCAATTAATCCATCAGCATTACTCAAATTATCAAGTTGAACCTGAATGTCAAGACCAACAAGAATTTAAAATCAACTGCACATGGACACCATTTTAGCACTCAGACGTCTTCCTGGCTCCATGATCCGGATGCTCTGATCTACAGCACTGATGCCACACAGAGATCCTGCTTCAGCAGAGACAGTCAGAACATTTCCCTCAGCAGGAACGGCCGAAGCAGGAGAGAACTGTAGAGACACCTGGAACAAGGACCGACACACTGTAGGACACGTCACCATTCCCCAATTAAAGACCAATGATGCCAGTGCATATCATACCTAGTTTTGGAGACATGTTTCTGTGTTAAATGACACACTACCAACAACTACATTGTCACTGGGAAGAACACAGTAGACCAGAATCTGCACTACTGGTGCCATATCGACACTGACAGACAGCTGGAACGACACTGAGCCGCTCGTTACCGAATCACAAGCCCTCGCTTTGACCGTCTGAAAGCCATCGAGGACAATCACTCCTCTGGACAAGACCTGACAAAGACAAACAGGTGCATAAAATGTGCTGAACAAACAGGCAGAGGAATTGATAACAGCAGATGTCCACTCACCATATAGATGATGTCAACACTGTAGTCGCCAGACTCTCCAACAAAAGAATACTTCACGGTTACTGGAAACGAAGCACCACATTTGAGCGGCTGCTCGAGCTTCACTATGGTCAGTTCACTAGATGGGTTAGTGGAAGAATCAGGTTTGATATGCTGAACAACCCTTGTATCTGTGGTGAAGTATGGCAATTTGTAACCATAAACAACCACTGGAGTCACACTTGCCTGGGGAACCACAAATGAAACCGGTTTCATGCTAAAGATTTAGAGAATGTAGGGTCAACATTTTACAAGATACAAAGAGTAAATCATACCACCAGATTGAGAGCAGCTTTAGGAAGATTAGCAGTGCTGAGAGAGAACTTAGCCAGTCCGTTCTGGTTTGTGGTCAGATTCTGCAGCAGTTTGTTGGGCCAGCTGTTACCATCCAGGAGATAAACCACTTTGTTTGCAATTGGAGTACCATCGAAACGAGACACTGAGATCTGTTGGGAACGATCAAGGTTAGGAAAGGGAACCAATGTCAAGGCTTCTGCGACAAGGAATTAACCTTATCTTGCCTTTCCATTAATCATTGATCCAGGTTCAAAATAATCGGGGATGTCCACAAACGTGACCTTGCCAACTTCAAACGTAATGGACACTGTTGCAGATTTTGACATTACTATATCTGGGGAAAGAGAAACAAATGCACCGAATTAACAAGTCAAATTCCTCCATTCATGTGCTGTTGGTTAAGATCAGCCAATAGCTCACCTGTTCCCTCCTCAGTGACGTTCACATTTACAAGAAAAGTATCTTTCATATTATCTTCAAATTTGGTGTTGAAAAACACTGATGTATCGACGGTAAGGGAGGTACAGCCAGTAGCATTCATCTGGAAGCAGATGAGAGTCATATTTAAGTCGAGCACAAACAGAAGAAAAACCCTGCACTGTAAGGCAGGAGTCACACACACACCTCTGCGGTTTGATTCAAGCACCGTAGAGTCAAGTCAGGAACAACAAATGGAAATGGCTCACGACACACTTCCACCAAGGCTTGACCAGGTACAGGTTGCCCATATGTGTATCTGGGAAAGGTCACAAGGAACAAGATCAAGTTACCAACCACAAGACAAGGTGGCGGCAGGAAAAAAATATATAAATAAATAAATAAAAACTCACTTGGCACAAGCCTCAACTTTCAATCCCACATCTGCAATGCTGTACATCTGTGGTGCGTTTACGGTCATGTCAAATTTGGGTAAAACTAAACCAGAAAAAAAAAGCTTTAGATTAAGACCTCAGATCGGTCATTGAACTGTTGCACACAGACTTACCATATTTTTTCACCTCAAAAACATGGGAGACAATTTGGTCGGCAATAAAAGCTTTTAGTGTGTACATTCCTATCTGAGCCTCTGGGTTTAACTCGTGAGAAAGCTGCAATATCCAACCCGTTGAAGAAATATTTGTCCACTGACCAATCCGGTTTTTCTGATTGTCCTATTAAAACAGTTACCAGCTCAGAGAAAAACTGCAAACAAAGCAAAAGTGCAAAAAAAAAAGCTGCGTTGGCTCCATTCAAAGACTTTCACCAGAGCAAATTCTCACCTCCACCACCACAAGATTGTACTGAAAAACAAAGACAAGACTATTAAACATTTAAAAGCATAAACATTCATGTAGCAAAGTCATTGAAGAAAACAAATGTGCACAAAAAAAACCTGCAATAAATTTGCAATTTGTTCATGGCCAGACCTTACCATTTGATCAAGAGGCACAAATTTGTCATCCATGGTGACAACTCTGAAATTCACTGCAAAAAAAAAGAAATAAACGCTTACATTTATTGCATAATGCACTTGAACATGATCAGAACTTGTAGCTTATTGGACTTTCTACACCTCTAATATTAAACCAAGGATCATTCAGAGCTCACCTGTTTGTCCTGGATTGTAGATGGGTTTGTCAGTTTGGATGAAGGTCAAAGGCAGGTAACGTCTGAACATGACTTTCCTCTCTTCAGTCGCTCTGAAGACCTTCCCTCGAACTTCTACCTTCAGCATCTGCACAGACTCTCCATCTACTAGAGGAGCCTGTGGAGAAACCCAGTTAACTTAAAGCAGACGACAAAAAAATAAAACTTACATCTAATGACAGACCTGGAAACTAAAGCAGCGGTGAAATGGCTTTGAAGAAACCTGCCGCAAAAGTTGAGTCACCCCATTTTCATCATCATGCAGAGAAACAGTCATTGTGAGACTCTCTTGGGGTTTCAGAAGACTTGCACACAATTTTGCATCACATCCAGTTTCAATCACTGCAGGGAACGTCACCATGAATAACCTGTGTAAACATCATGAAGTTCAGAGACCAAATGCAAACAGGTCAGAACATTCACATGTTGGTTGAACATTCACAGAAAGTGGATGCCACAGGGTTGCCAGGTCGGTGTATCAAAAATAGCCCAAAAGAGATCTCCATCAAGAGAAGAGAGGGTTGGAGTGGTATTAGAGTTGCATGATTCTGGATAAATACTGTTTTTGTTCCAGGAAGAGGTCACAGTTCTGAACAAAAATCATGTGACTTAATAGTTAAGTTCTCAAAGTTAATTGTAGTGCATTTAAATAAGTTAGAATGATTCATAAATACTTTGTTTCATTACTGAAAGAGTATCTTGAATTATTCAATGACATACATTTTAACATTCATTTGTCACCACCTAGTGGTGTACAGTCAAACAATAATTTTGAAGGAACAACTTAATACCTATACATGACAACTGCCCTCTCGGACTCAACAGCACCAAGACAGATTTTATGTTCTGTTTATTTTCCAACGTTTAATAAACCGGCTTCTTAAATGGCAGATTACATTTAAGACGTTTGAATGTAGATCACAATCCCTTAACAATTAATCATGCAGCTCTAGGTTGTATGTTAAAATACCAAATGTTTAAGTATGTGGGATTGGTTGTCTGAGTGAGACAAACCTTTAACCTGCAGAGAGAACAAAATAAATAAATTGGAAGCACTGGACTGCCATGGTTAAAATAATTAAAAAAAAAAAAGTGAACAAGACCGTTTTGTTGAGGAGAACCAAGAAACTCATTTCAACAATGACTTGTAACAAGACATATATAAAAACAAGTGTTAATGAACACTCAATGAACACCATTCATTATTTGACCACAAGAGTCCCACAAAGTACAAGATGATTAATGACCTTTTAGCATAACAGTTAAAGCTCTGGTGCTTCATTTTGCAATATTTAAAACTGCATTAGCATAAACATTAACTGCTTCGGTTTTCTTCAAAGCACATGGTACTTACGGCTTTTTCTGTCCATCAACAGCAAAGAGGAAAAGGGCTAAAATGAGCCCTTTCCAAACACAAATCTCCCTCACAGTCATGAAGAGCAATCATCCAAGACTAGACAGAAATCAATTGTCTCTTTCAAAAAACCAGCAGCACTTCTCTTAAGATCCACACTGTTCATATGCTCTACAGCTTAACCCTAAATCAGCTGCACTGATGCCAGTGTTATATGAAACACTCTTAATAATCACAGGCAATCTGGACGTCTTTAGGGCGGAGCCCCGGTAATTAATCACGGGATGCCAACTCTAAAACACATGCTCTTACTCTGTCCAATTAAATCTCATGCAAATACGTATGGGGTTAGAATTGTTGCATTATTCCAAATAAATAGATTGAGATTCACAAACAAATGTAAAGAGATTCACAAAAATGTATCAAATTAACAAATAAATAGGTTAAAATCCATAAATAAATAGATTGCAATCCACAAATAAATGTAAAGAGTTTCACAAAAAATATAAATAATTTTCACAAATAAATAAAATAAAATTTGAAAATAAAAATATATATGTTTAGAAATGTTTTATGTCATAACGCAAATCTGCCTGCCATTTATTTGTGAACAGCTTTCTGTGCATTTGTAAATCCCCTCACGCTCAAAATCTGTGGATTTTGAAACACTTCTTGCCTCGACGTAATCCACAAATAAGTGGACTCCAACCACCGTTTACTCAAGCCAATCAGACAACGGCCACATTGAGCTGACCAATCGTAGTACGTTTTCGCTACAACCAATCACGGTAGGGCTTTATAATCAGGGCGGGAACTGATTAATTTTGCATCCTCGAAATGTTTGGTCGTGACGTATGTCATATGTCAAACTTTTCCCGAACCCTGTGGGGAGGAGGGCCAGAGTCAGGTGTTGGACTTTAATCCCGCTTTTCTAAGCGGCCTTTATGGAACAACCCTCTGATAAAGAAGTTTTGGAGACAATAAACACGATTGCAACGAAATATGATTAATCTGTTTTCTTCAAGCCATGTCAGGTATTTACATAATAATATATTATGTATAATGTGATGCTAATCGATACAGACTTTATCATCGTTCAGAATAATATCCGAAGCCAAATCAGATCACAGAAGGTTATTTAAAACACCCGACATGCATTATAAAGTAAGTTGAGCAAATTGTCGTGTATTGAGGGTGTGCTAAGCTAACATGCTAGCTAGCCCTAAGATGCACCTGCCACCTAGTGTTATTTTTCTGAAAAATATAGGAATGCTTACTGAAATGTTTATTTTTTTAAGAAGGCATTTGATATAGTTTCAAATGTGAAATGAGAACTTTGATAAAAGAAATTAGGGGTTGAAACAGTGTGAATATCCAGTCGTTAGTAATTATAATGAAAACGAAAATAATATTTAGAGCCATAACCAGGCCGGAGGGGTGTGAATGTGTGCAGGGGAGACTGACACTAAATGGGGCTCGTTTGCACCACAGAATTTATTGTCATCTTAGAAGATGACAAAAAACATCAGTTTGCATTTTAGAGTCTAATCAAAATAAAGTCATAGACGTGATCTTGGAAAACATTTAACTAAATACAGAGTTTTAGACTTGTCATCTTCAGATTTTATGTGGCTTTAGCTGCAGTGCATTCATAGATTGATAATACATTAACTAATGTTAACAAACGAGACCTAATTGTATAGTGTTACCTACATTATAAATAAATTATGTTAATGCAGCAAATACTGTTGGTCATCAGCAGTGTTCTTGTGCTCTTACAGACGAGGAGTAAAGCTATAATTAATGTTGTGTTTACAAATGTTAACTAATAAAACACTGATTCTGTTCAATGTTTAATATTACAGAAGCTAGATGTTAATCATTTATTAGACATCTGCTTAACTGTTGTTATGTGTGTGTATGAGGTGAGTGTCTTGAAAAGGAAATGCAAACTTGAAAGTTCATATCAACTGTTGTTGGTTTATGGTTTATAATTCCGAGTTCAGCTCATTAAATAAAAATGGACATCTCATTGTGCATAGGGTTATTGTCATGCTGGAACAGAAAAGGAGACTGATGTAACAAGACGGTAAACACAGGATTCTCTAGCATGGCACATTTTCATTTAACATCAATATGTTTTGGCAATATGTGACACATTTTCACACATACAATGACATGCATATTGATATCCCCCTGGTGGCTGGCTGCAGTATAGGTCATAAACCCCAGCCTCTGTGCTAAAACTACACTTTAAATAATTTATTTCCAAAGATGGTTTATTTCTTTAATTTTAGGTAGCTCATATAAAGCTGATGTGTATTACTAATTAGTTTGGATTTTGTTAGCTTTTTGATGCTATAAAATGTGGTGCATGGTTTGGTATCTTAATTTTAGCTTCATTTTCAAATAGAAACTGAGTCAAACATTTACATATCAAACCTATTCTGTCGTTTTGCAAAACATTCGTTTGCAGCTGAATTCCATACACAAACATTAGCAGCATAAAGAACATTTCTGAGGTACTTTTGCGTTTTAACAAGAATACCAGTGTTAAAACTACACTAACTAATACTTATAATTAAAGACAAGCAGTCAGTAATTAAATAAGAACAAAGATACAAATTGACAATAGCACAAAAAACTCTATACAACTCTACAAAAATTCAGGTAGGCCTGCAAAAATTTAAATCGAAAGTAAAATAACACTGCATGGTAACAATAACAGACCTATCTTGAGAAGAAAAGATTTGTGCTTGTGTCTCTATAGAGCAGGGCACGAATGCAATTTTCACTCTAAACTTTTTAAGTAAACACTTGATGCCATTTAGCTTTTTGAAAAATCTGTACTGAGAAGGACTGTTCTTTAAAAAATTTGAAAAATAAAACTGTTATGATTTTAGTACTTTTATGATTAATCAATGCAGAAATCCAGGGTAGAAATAGTGATTTGTTTGAAAATCTGACATTTAATAAATATCATAAAGAATTTTAGCATAACGGAACACTTTTAGTTTTACTTTCTGTTATGTCATGTGACTTCAAGGAATAGTTTACTTGTGTCTATATAAAGGCCTGCAGAGAACTTTCACTTGCTCTCTGGAAATCAAAGAGGAGGACAGACACACACCGGGAGACATCAACACTCAGGTTTGACTTAAAATGCTTAATTTGATAGATTTTTCACAATAATCCACTTTTTAAATTATTTATAATGATAAACTAAGCATTGTCCTGTCATAGATTACACAGATTTTCTGCAACTAAATGTAAAAACAGGGCTTGCTCATTGATTCCAGGCTGAAGCTCTCAGTTCCTCATGCATTCCCACTACAATTTCCATTGTACATATGGCTTCTGTGCGTAAGATGCTATGCCTATCGAGGGTGAGCCCCATTAATACTAACATTTTCTTTTCTATTCTATATATATTTTAAAAAAAATTGTGTTATAAAAATTTTTACATAACATTTTTATTCTTTTTGGACTAAACTGGGAATGGTCACAGCACTTGCATATTGTTGTCCTATTGTTAGTTTAATTCTATTGCTCTCCTCGTTTTTTAAGTCGCTTTGGATAAAAGCGTCTGCTAAATGATTAATGTAAAAGTAAATGATTAATTAGCTAATGTTGACATTATAGGATTGAACAATCAGCAGAAGTGAACACATCCAAACCTGCTGACCATGCAGAAATGATCACCTGAACCATTGACTCATCACACAGTGACATCATGGGTAGGACAAACACAATATTCAATGCATCCAATCATTCACAAAAATAATCAATAATGATCAGAAGTACTGATATTCTGATGAATTTAAGAGTTTTCTTTGTGTGTTTATTATAGATCACGCATTTCCCAATGTGACCGCTGTGTTATTTGGAAATTCTTCATCAGTCCAGTTTGGACATGAAAACATTCTACTAGGAGAAAAACAGACTAATATAGAAAATGCAGAAATCTCCAGAATTGTACCCTTACAGAGGAAGATATCAGAACGTCACGTCTCTGTGATCAACATGACCGGCTTTCATGAGGCTGAACTTTACCTGGACTGTGTGGATCATCTCATTGATCAACTAGTGAAAGAAAATGAAATCCATGCCTTCATCTTTGTTGTGAGACTGGGCCAGTTAACCAATGATGACCAGATGGGTCTTGAATGGCTTCAGAGAGTGTTTGGTGACAACGTTCTTCAGTTTGTGATTATCCTGTTCACCTATGAGAGAGAAGAAGAGCGTGACACTATAATAGATGATCTAAAGAAAAACCCTGTTCTGGAGCAACTGCTGGAGAAATGTAGAGGAAGATTTCACTCCTGCAACAAGATGATGAACAACCAATCAGAGATGAGAACCTGATGAACAAGATTGAGCATCTGTATAATGAGAATAAACAGCAGTGTTACACACTGGAGATAAACAATACAGCATTAAATGAGACCGAAGAGCTGAAAAAGAGTGAATGTGAAAGTGGTGAGAAAAAAGATTCTTCGTTGATATTCCCCGTGTTTAGTCCAGACTGTGAACTAGCATTCTGATTTTAACTAGGTGCCATATAGACATTTGTGGATAGAGACAGGGCTTCATAATATATCAGTAAGAAATGTAAATAGAGCATCACAGTCCCGCCCATAGCCGGTGCCGGAAGTAAGAATTCAATACATTTTCTCCATTGACAGTTGGGGTATAAGCCATAAAAACGTAACCAAACATGGTAGACTTAAAACCAGCTACGGCTGTACTAAGCGATTGTATATGCTCATATAAACGCCAAAAGTTCATGGGGCACTAACCTTGTTTTGAGATAAATGCCTTTTATTCGCAATGTCTTGGATAAGTACTTCATTACCCACAATCCTGGACAATCCCACAATCCCACAGTGATGCATCTGATTGGTGGAAGTCGTGTAACTGTCTGGTTAAACCCCGCGAAGGTCCGTGAAGACTGAAGATCGTGTAATGACGTAGGGCTAGCTCATTGGTCGCACCTCAGAGCCGCAGCACAGCCTATGAGCGAGCCAGATGCTGAATATGCTAGCTGTGCAGCTGCAAGTCGTGAGATACAAGAAGTTTCCCTGCACATTCACAATATAAAATTCAGTGGAGGAAAAAGTTTGCGTGGCCGTCGCTCAAAAGGCTCTTTCGCGGTTGTGACTTCAGTCGACTTCAGTGAGGCGCGGTGGTTTATGGGATGAGTAGTAGTTCCTTCGCTCGGAAATTAAAATATGTACACAATCTTGTACCTTTGATTTTTTCGGGGTCTTCTCTTCGTTTTTTCACTCAAAATTATATGTTGTATGCTTATGAGTTCAGCCGTAGCTGGTTATCCTCAGACATGCTGTAAAACTCTTTAGAGACGGATTTTTCCAAAATGTCAATGGGAGAAATGATAGGGAAATTTACTTCCGGCACCTAAGCTCTCTCAGGCTGTGGGCGGGACTGTGATGCTCTATTGTTTGGATTTTTTTTTTTTTTTATCAACCAAGGAGTGTCATTTTAAAAATTTCATTTTAGAAAAAGTAACAATAATTAGAATTTATTTAGTTGTTTTATTACAACTTATTGAAGCAGTAGTTACAAATACAGATAGTATAGTGAACAAAGTCAAAATAAATCCCAACCACCTTGTATCAGATATATGGTATGATCTTATATAAATCGATGGCATACCCAGCTAATTCCAAGTGGAATCAGGCACTCTACACAGATATAATGAAAGTATGACATGAAAACTGCTATAATATAGAACAAAATATAAAACATTCATGTAATTTATTTGTATTTATATTTCCTAAGATAAACCTTCAATCAATAAAGAAATAAGGGAGCACACCGCAACAAAGACAAGAGAACCACACAAGGTAAGAGCTGGTTTACAGTATGTGCACATTTATTAGTTGAATCGTATTTGCTGCTTGATAGTTACATCCTTCAATTCAAACTTCAGTTGTTGTTTTAATAATAAAACAAGGCTGTCCCCGACTAAAGATGTTCCTAGTCGACAGTTAGCAGTTCATTTAAGCTATTAGTCGATTGGAAATACTAAACCATAATAAAATATAAATTAGGCCCTCCAGTGAGCACAGAAAGCGACCCGCAGCGACACCAGCAAATATTGCATGAACTTTTATTAGATTAGAATGCAAAATAAATAACACACACACACACACACACACACACACACACACACACACACACACATGGTATGTATATATATATATATATATATATATATATATATATATATATATATATAGTGTATATATATACAGTGATTTAGCATAAGTGCGCACACCCATGCTAAATTTGACTAAAAAGAGGAATAAAAAAAAATTTCTTTTGGAAATTTATCTTAATGCCTTATTTAAAAAAATGAGGAAAATCCAACCTTAAAGGACACCAATTTTCATTGTGAATGAATAATGTATCGTAAATAAATATATGTTCCTTTAAATACAGGGTGCATAAGTAAGGACAATGTTAAATTACCATAGACACAGGCATAGTTTTATTTTTAAAGGCCAGTTATTTCATGGATCCAGGATACTATGCATCCTCAGACTGATCTCATGAAACGTACTCGGTTACTAACGTAACCTCGGTTCTCTCTAGAGAGGGAACGAGTACTGCGTAATATCTTACGCTATGGGGAAACACTCTTTCCTCGAGATATTGAAGCCAAAAATTATCCTTAATTTTTTTAATCATGCAAAACGCTTTTGCAGCAGCAAGCAGACAAGGGCGAAACAGCTCGCGCGCCCATTGGCTGCCTCGCTGGAAAAGCTGCAGCCTATCGAGTGAAGGCACTGCGTGACGTAATGACGAATGAAGACGCTTCGCGCTCATTTCGTCATGTCCCGCCAGTATAGGCGTGGTCTCGCCCTATAAATACCCCTCGATAGCTGTATTTCTCTGATTTTGTACACCGAAGCGAACCAGAGCATAGTCCAAGCACGGCAAGATACGCAGTACTCGTTCCCTCTCTAGAGAGAACCGAGGTTACGTTAGTAACCGAGTACGTTCTCTTACGAGAGTATCTCTCGTACTGCGTAATATCTTACGCTATGGGGACCCCATGCAAAACGCCGTGCGGACAGGGATCCAACACCAGAGTCCCGGGGCCAACCCCGGGGCACATCTAGTGCACAATCACCATAACTCACATAGAGTAGAGGAGGAGAGGCTAGAAGCATCACTCCTTCATAAAAGTCCCGTAGGGGTACCGACCCGCAAGGGCAACATAGCCGCATTGGCGGCTGATAAGCCCGAAGTTCAGACCGCCAAAAGCTTAGCTTGTAAGGCGGGCACCTCCAGGTTATAGTACTTGATAAATGTAGACGGCGAGGCCCAGCCCGCAGCCGTACAGATATCCTGCAGGGAGACCCCGCTATACCATGCCCACGACGAGGCACGCCTCTCGTGGAGTGCGCTTTGACACCCAATGGGCACCGCAGGCCCTTGGAAGCGTAAGCCAGCGCTATGGCATCCACTATCCATCTGGATAGGCTCTGTTTTGAGGCGGCGGGTCCTTAGAACGGCCGCCAAACAAAACGAAAAGCTGCTCGGTCTGCCTGAACTCAGCCGAGCGGGACACATAAGCCCTTAACGCCCTGACAGGGCAAAGGAGACTCGCGTCCCTCTCCTCATCGAGAACCGGAAGGGCTGACAGGGAAATTACCTGGGCCCTAAACGGTGTATTGAGGGATTTCGGCACGTAGCCGTGCCCCGGTTTGAGTACGACCTTTGAGTCGTTGGGCCCAAACTCCAGACATGACGCGCTTACAGAAAGCGCCTGTAAGTCCCCTACACGCTTCACTGAAGCGAGAGCCAATAGAAACACCGTCTTAAGGGACAGGTGCTTCATGTCCGACAGCTGGATCGGCTCAAACGGGGCGCCTTTCATGGCCTCCAAGACCGTGGAAAGGTCCCAAGCCGGGACTGAAGGGGGCCTGGGAGGGTTTAACCTCCGAGCTCCTCGTAGGAAACGCACGACTAAGTCGTTTTTCCCCAGTGACTGGCCAGACACCGGTTTAGCCAACGTTGCTATGGCCGCCACGTAAACTTTGAGCGTGGATGGGGTCCTTCCCTTATCCATCAGCTCCTGAAGGAAGGCAAGCACTTCCTTAACCCCGCAGTCCACAGGTGAAAAGCCACGGGCTCGACACCAAGTAGAGAACACCGACCATTCCGAGGCATAGAGCCGTCTGGTAGACGGAGCTCTAGCCTGCGCGATCGTGTTTAGCACTCCTTCCGGGAGGCTAGCGGGTACCCGTTGATGGCCCATGCGTGCAGGGACCACAGTTCCGGGCGAGGATGCCAAATCGAGCCCTCCGCCTGAGAGAGGAGATCTCTCCTCAACGGTACAGGCCACGGGGCAGTGCTGGCCATCCGCATCAGGACCGGAAACCAAGCCTGGTTCGTCCAGAGCGGAGCTACAAGCAGCACTGGGCATCCATTTTCCCTGATCCGTTCCAACACCTGAGGCAGGAGCGAGACAGGGGGAAAAGCATACAGGGGACCGCTGGGTCAAGCATGGGCCAGCGCGTCCCTGCTTTTCGAGAAGAATACTGGGCAGTGAGCGTTCTCGCGGGACGCGAACAGGTCCACCTGCGCTCTGCCAAACGTTTCCCACAGCAGCTGGACCGTCTGCGGATGCAGCGACCATTCTCCTGTCGGGACGTTGTCTCTGGACAGCTTGTCTGGACCCGTATTCAGGTGCCCAGGCACGTGCGCCGCTTTCAGAGAAAGGAGGTTGCGCTGGGCCCAGACCAAGAGGGGTTCCGCCAGCCTGCAAAGGCGTGTGGACCCGATGCCGC
This sequence comes from Chrosomus eos, assembly GCA_036326025.1. Lineage (NCBI taxonomy): Eukaryota > Metazoa > Chordata > Actinopteri > Cypriniformes > Leuciscidae > Chrosomus > Chrosomus eos. The sequence goes on from CM070821.1 coordinate 9,972,482, forward strand.
CCTGGCGATTTATGTACGCCACCACTGACATGTTGTCCGACCGGACCAATACGTGGTGGCCTATTATCTGGGGACAGAAGCGCCTTAGCGCTTTGTCGACTGCCATTAATTCCAAGCAGTTTATGTGAAGGAGCTTCTCCCGTACTGACCATAGGCCAGCTAGTGGTCTGCCCTCGAGCAGCGCTCCCCGCCCCGATGTGGAGGCGTCCGTAGACACCACCTTCACACCCGAGGCGATCCCCAGACTCACACCTGACTGATACCAGTCGGTCACTTTCCACGGTTTCAGAGCTGAAACGCACTGAAGGTCGACCCTGAGGCGAAATAGACCCGCGGTCCACGCCCTGGGGGAACTCGTGCTTTTAGCCATAGCTGCAGTGGGCGCATGCGGAGCAGGCCCAACTGGAGTACGGAGGCTGCTGAGGCCATCAGACCCAGCATTTTCTGAAACCTTCTGAGCGGGACTATAGAGCCGTGGCGGAAGGATCTCGCGACGTGCTGAATATTCAATCCGCGCTCCGGTGACAGGCGTGCTGTCATGGATAGCGAGTCCAACACTGTTCCCAGAAGGAAATTCTCCGACTGGGGAGCAGTGAGCTTTTCGCCCAATTGACTGTAAGGCCCAGCTCCTCGAGGTGCTCGAGTAATGCGGCCCTGTGTTCTATGAGCTCCGTTCGTGAACGAGCTAGAATCAGCCAATCGTCCAAGTAGTTCAAAACTCGCATGCCCCGAAGTCTCAGGGGGGCGAGGGCCGCGTCCATGCACTACGTGAACGTACGGGGTGCTATGGACAGGCCGAACGGCAGGACTGTGTATTGATATGCCTGGCCCTCGAAGGCGAATCTCAAGAATCGCCTGTGATGGGACGCTATTTGTATTTGAAAATAGGCGTCTTTCAGATCTGTTGACATGAACCAGTCTCCTTGGCGCACTTGCGCGAGGATTTTCCTGGTCGTAAGCATTCTGAACTGGCGCTTCCCGAGCGTTCTGTTCAGCAGTCGCAGATCTAGAATGGGTCTGAGCCCACCATCTTTTTTCGGTACCAGAAAATATCTGCTGTATAAGCCCCCTTCGCCTGAGATAGAGGTTCTATAGCCCCTTTTCTCAGTAGTTTCGCTATCTCGGCTCGAAGTAGATGCAACACTTCGCTATACACCGTAGTTTCGACTCGCGCCGTATAACGACGGGGGCGTCGAGCGAACTGTAGCGAACAGCCTCTCGTTATAGTGTTCAACACCCATTCTGATACCCCGGGAAGCCTTGACCACGCATCTGCGTGAATAGCTAGGGGTAGAATGAAATCTGGGCTCTGGCCGCGGCAGGACGGCGGCTCGAGAGCCCCTGTGTACTGGGAACACAGCACCGTGTTTACAGCGTTCGAGGCGGGGGCGCGCTGATCACAGCGGGCAGCCTGGCCGCGCTCAGCTTCTCTATGGCGGGACGCGCAGAGAAAGCGAGCGGGGCGAATCCTGTGGGATTCGGCGCGTGTGAGGGAATGTGGGCACATTTACTAATGCGGCACATTTACTACACTGAGAATACTGTCAGCTCGCGCGACTAAATCACTGCTGTGTATACAGCGTGCGAGGCGCGCGCTGATCAAAGCCGGCAGCCTGGCCGCGCTCAGCTTCTCTGTGACGGGTTGTGCAGAGAAGACGAGCGGGGGTGAATCCCGTGAGATTCGGAGTGTCTGTGAGAAATGCGGGCGCGAGACAGCGGGCACATTTTCTGCACGGAGAATACTCGGCTCGCGCCGACCGAATCAACGCTGTGTTCACAGCGTGCGAGGTGCGCGCTAATCACAGCGGGCAGCCTGGCCGCGCTCAGCTTTTCTGTGACGGGTTGTGCATAGAAAGCGAGCGGGGGTGAATCCCGTGGGATTCGGCGTGTCAGTGAGGAAATGCGGAACAGCGGGCACATTTACTGCACTGAGAACACTGTCGGCTCGCGCCGACTAAATGTGTGTTAGTTTCGTTTTTACAGAAACCAAGGGACACGCATCGTGTAGTGTAAGCGGGCATTGTATGGGCGCGTTCACTACATTTTCTGCACAACCAACATGAGTTGGTTTTATTTGTGCTAGCCCTGCACCGTGGCGGGCTGTGTCTGGGTGTGGGAATGGGCACTGGGACGTGGGCATTCTTACAACACTCGTAACACCATCGGCCGTGGCCGGAACACCAGAAAATGCACTCTTTATTGGATTTATCTGGGTAGCCATAGAAACGGCTTTTGTGCGCAGGCAAGCGGGCTGAGACACCGGCTGCTTCACTGCGAAATACACTGGGACAGTTACAACGCATGGAACTGAACGAGCGAGAAGTTTTGGTGGAAATCCGGCCGCAGCGGGATCTGAACACCGTCACTTTCCTAGAGAGACTAGGAAGGCCTTGAGACCTCGGGCTTTACCTCAATCCTCGGCCGGGGCCCGCGCTGAGGGGGGCGGCGTCCAGCAGAGCGAGAGCGCGGTGTTTGATCTCGGGCCTGGCGGCGCTGCTAGTTAGCCGAAACGACGGCCTTTGTGCGCAGGCAAGCGGGCTGTGGAACCAGCTTGCTCACTGCGAAATACACTGGAACAGTCACATTGCTTGGAACTGAACGAGCGAGAAGTTTTGGTGAAAATCCGGCCGCAGCGGGAACTGAACACCGTCGCTTTCCTAGAGAGACTAGGAAGGCCTTGAGACCTCGGGCTTTATCTCAATCCTCGGCCGGGGCCCGCGCTGAGGGGGGCGGCGTCCAGCAGAGCGAGAACGTCGAGGAACACGGAGCGCTCAGCTTCCGTCATCTCGGATAGCGTTAGCCACAAATGTATCTCACCATTCAGGCCGATGTAATCCACGGCTTGAGAGAGCGGACGCATCGGCTCAGTTTCAATGCCGTCTCCGGTAAGTTTGTCGAGCTCAAGTGCGGACGCGGCGGCAGACGGCGGCCGCTGTCCGTCTGGGAGCGACTCGAGCGAAGCCGGCGAAGCTGGCGGGCGAACCGGCGAGCTTTGGCGGGCTGGAAATAGCTCGGGCGCGCGCAGGGCGCGGCGCTTCTTGCGGCGCGGCATCACGGCGGGCTGGGATGCGGGCTCGGAGAACGAAGCTAGGCGAGTCCGCAGAGTCACCATAGGCAAGCGTTCAATATGATGGCATCCGCCGTCAGCGAGCGCGGTGGCCGCGTGATCCTCACCCAGGCAGGACACGCAGATGACGTGGCGGTCCTCGTCGCTGAGTGGGGCTCGGCAAGAACCACAGGAAGGCATCTTTAAAAAGACGCAGCTCTTTTAGAACAGTAGAAATGGGTGTTGCGTCACGTAAGCAAACACACACACACTTAGCAGAGTAAAAGGATATAGTACGCCGGAAAGCGCAGCAGGTACGGCAGTTGAAGGCGGCTGGGCCAGCGACTTCAGAAGATGGCACGTCCCGCTGAGAAGGCTACAAGTCAACGGCGCGGCTTCTCACTCTGGATCCCGCGATGCGTGAGCTTCGCGTGAAGAATGAAAAATCAGAGAAATACAGCTATCGAGGGGTATTTATAGGGCGAGACCACGCCTATACTGGCGGGACATGACGAAATGAGCGCGAAGCGTCTTCATTCGTCATTACGTCACGCAGTGCCTTCACTCGATAGGCTGCAGCTTTTCCAGCGAGGCAGCCAATGGGCGCGCGAGCTGTTTCGCCCTTGTCTGCTTGCTGCTGCAAAAGCGTTTTGCATGATTAAAAAAATTAAGGATAATTTTTGGCTTCAATATCTCGAGGAAAGAGTGTTTCCCCATAGCGTAAGATATTACGCAGTACGAGAGATACTCTCGTAAGAGAACTGCGTATGTTTAACCCTCAGAGACCTAAGGGTATTTTTACAATAAATTTTCCGTCTGGTGTTATTAACTAAAAAAGCTTGTAAAACATCAACCCTTTTGTGCACAGACAATTGACACACCTCTTTTTTTTCAGGACAAATTGAACTTTCAGCACATTTGTGTTACATTGATGTCACCTGAATGTAAAATAAGTTATGGGACCATAAAGACAAATGAAAAAATAAATCGGAAATTGAATCACTCAAATATTTATTGAAATCACACAGAAATAAATAAAAGCTAAGCAAATTTCCTCTGGAAAACAGTTTGTTCATGTCTTTGGAGTCCTGGAGCACAGGAATAAACATTATAACTTGTACAGAACCAAAACTATTTACATTTTTCCAAAAGAAGTCCAGGCGTTCATGAAATTCACTGGTGCAAAGCCTCAAAACAGTTCCTATCAGCAATCACAAAGAGGGCCACATCACAGGCTTTGCATTTATATTTTATTTATTTTATTTATTATTTTATATATTCTATTCTTTTTATACTACATTTATACTTCTATAATACTTTTTTATAGTAAATAAATAAATGGCACTTCAGCTGGGTCTATCCTGGTAATCTAGTTCCTCATCTGTCAAAAAGCTCTGTTCTCCTGAAAATCCATCATGCAGCGCTCGATTTCATCTATTACTCTGTGTTCTCTGTGAAACCTGCGTCTCCGTGCGTCTCTCTCTCTCTCTCTCTCTCTCTCTCTCTCTCTCTCACTCTCTCCCTTGGTGTGTGCGTAATGACCCAATGACGCACCCAATGTTTACGACGGATCAGCCTGTAATTGGTCAAAAACCATCACGTGGATATCCAAAATGGCAGCTAGCATCGAGCTAGCGGCAAATATGACGGAATATTTATAAATTATGGACTTCAAGTGTATCAAAGTTGGATATAAACGTTTGGATTTATTGCTGAAAAACTCAGAAAGTATGCACAAGTTCCAGGCTGGATAGAAAACCTTCTGTAAAGGCTAGAAAGACACCAAAGACACCCCCGTGATGGCTAGCTCGTTAGCTTTCTGCTGGAAAAAACGGTAAGAAAATCCATAAATCTGTCATCGAGTTATATCATAATTTCTCGGAGCTGATTTGTGGCGTCGTCGACGATGCCGTCGGGCTCAGAGGGTTAACACGCCAATTCGTATTTCCATTTTTGGCGTGCTATCAACACGCAAAATCGCTTTTCAGCGTGTTTATGAACGCCGTTGACTTAACGTTACATGACTGTATATATAAATATATGACCTACCCCAACCCCGTCCCTAAACCTACCCGTCACTGGTTAAAACCATGTATGAGTCTTTCCCTACCATCCTAGTAAGAAAAATATCGCTCCCCAGATGTATATCAAAATTTGGCTTTATTTCGCTCGGATTTTTAACGGCGTGTACATACACGCAGAATCACTCGGACATAACGGCGTAGATATACACGCATACACGCGGATAGCTCAAAATGCGTATAAATAACACGCCACTTGACTTGAAAGTGGCGTGTATGTTTACGCAAAAGTCATGATGTCATGTTGGCATCCTGATAAAGTTCCCTTGGCCTTTGTAATATAAAATAGCCCCACATCATCACATTCCCTTCACCATACCTAGAGATTGGCATGGGGTACTTTCCATAAGATCATCTCTCAATGCAAATCCAACCAGCTATTAGGCTAACGTCTCAGGTTACTATTGTAACCATAGTTCCCTGAGAAACAGGGAACGAGACGATGCGTCGGATGACACTACGGGAACGCCTCCAGCGTGACTGCGTCTGAAGCATCTATGTCAACTTAGTCCAATGGAAAGAGAGAATGAGCGTCACGGGCGGGTGATGTCATGACCAGGAAATGATAAAAGCACTTCCGCTGCGAAACTGCCAGTTAGCTTCGAAATTTGCCAAAGCAAGCCGATCACAGGGACGCAGGAAGTATGGCAGAGAGACGCATCGTCTCGTTCCCTGTTGCTCAGGGAACTATGGTTACAATAGTAACCTGAGACGTTCCCTTTATCGAAAAAGGGAACTCGCGATGCGTCGGATGACGCTACGGGAACGAGAATACCCAAAGCGCCAGAATTCCAAGTACCTGAGTGTCAGTCTGTTGTACTAAGCACTAAGCACCTGAGAACCTGGGGCAACATCCAGGTCTAAACTGTAAATCTGACGAATGTGATCGGAAAGGAAGCCCGTCGCATCACAGACATCTTGAAGAGAAACTCCATACAGTAATACTTTAGAAGCCGCCATACTCCTAGTCGAGTGAGCTCGGACTCGGAAGGCTGGTCCGAGTACTCGCATGCAAGTGAAATAGCCTCAACTATCCACTTACTGACCGTCTGTTTAGAAGCAGGATGACCTTTCTTAGGTGATCCAAAGTAAATCAGAGATAGGTCGGACTTCCTCGATGAGGATGTCCGATACCCATAAGCGTCCAGTGGTACACTGGGCACAAGAGGTCAGCTTTTTCCTGGTCCGAAAAATGTGAGAGGACAGAAACCTGCAGCACAATGGGCCTCGGAATAATGGTAGGCAACTTAGGAACATATCTATGTCCCGGGAAAGATTGCCTTGGCCATCCCCGGTGCACTCAGGCAGTTGGGGACCGAAAGGGCCTGAAGGTCTGACTCATAGGGACGAATAGTTAGCAGAAATAGTCTTAAAATAAAGGAACTACTCTGAGACCAAATCTAAGGGCTCAAAGAGCCCCAGATAGGCCTAAACTATTATAAGGTCCCAAGCCGGCACCCTAGTGCAAGTTGCAGGCCTCAGCCTCAGGGTGCCAGGAAGGAAACGAGTGATCAGGGGGTCTCGACCCAAAACGTACCATCCACCAGGGCGTGGAAAGCTGCAAAGGCCGCCACGTATACCTTAAGCGTGGAAGGACATAAACCTGACACAAAGCGTTATAGCAGAAATCCAATACTGTGTTGCTGAACAGATAACCGGATTCCACTGACGCTGGTAACACCAAGACGTGAAAAAACTCTCGAAATAGTGAATATAGTTTCCTCGTAGCGGGAGCTCTGGAGCTAGAACGGTCTCAACAACCTCAGTTGAGAGACCACTCTAAATGAGTTGGGCCCCCTCAGAGGCCAAACCCACAGGTTCCAAATCTCTGGACGCTGGCCAGCGTATTGCTTTTAGCAGTAGGCTTATTCCATACCGACGGACCCGCTCCAGAACTCCTGGGAGCAGAGCAACAGGGGGAAAGGCGTACAGCCAGAGAGGACAGTGCGTCGTGTTCTGAGACGCAAACAGATCCACTTCTGCTTGGCCATATGCCTCCCAGATTTTCTCCACCGCCTCGGGGTGGAGTCTCCAGTCCCCTGGCCTCAGCTCCTGCCTCGACAGGATGTCTGCTCCTATATTCTGGTCCCCAGGAATATACACTGCCCTCAGGGAGAGTACCTTCCCCAGAGACCACAGGAGGATCTGGTGCGCCAATTTGCAAAGCGGGCGCGACCGCAGACCCCCCGACGGTTCAGATAAGAGACCACTGATGTGTTGTCTGTTCGAACGAGCACATGATGGCCTCTTAGGTCCGGAAGGAAATGTCTCAACGCATTGAAGACGGCCATCATCTCCAGGCAATTTATGTGCCACGAAAGATGATGGCTTTTCCACAGACCCTGAACCGAGCGGCCTTCCATAACCGCTCCCCAGCCGGTGAGGGAACCATCTGTCGAGATAGTAGCTCGATGGCAAAGAGCTCCCAACACCGGACCCTGGGTTAAGAACCAGTGCTTCCTCCATATCTCTAAGGCCCAAAGGCATCGCCGCGTGACCTTGATCATACGGAGTGGGTTTCTCCTCAGGGAGAACCCTCTGGTCCTGAGCCACCACTGTAAAGGCCTCATGTACAGCATGCCAAAAGGAATTCCGTTAGACGCTGCTGCCAGTAGACCCAACAGTCTCTCGAACTGTTTAACAATGCGTGACTGGTTTTGGGTTAAGAACCAGTGTTTACTACATATAACTAAGGCACGAAAGCATCGCCGCGTGACCTTGATATACGAAGTGGGTTTCCCCTCGGGGAGAACCCTCTGGTCCTGAGCCAGCACTGTAAAGGTCTCATGTACAGCATGCCAAAAGGAATTCCATTGGACGCTGCTGCCAGTAGACCCAACAGTTTCTCGAACTGTTTTACAGTGCGTGACTGACCTAGCTCTTTCATGGCTACCAGGATAGCAGCTACACGAATGGGCGATAGGTTGGCCCTCATCGTCACTGAATCCCATACCACACCAAGGAAAGTGGTCCTCTGTACTGGAGAAAGTACACTCTTCTTGGCATTGAGCCTCAAACCCCAACATCTGCATATGAGCGAGAACGACACCTCGGTGCCGAACCGCCAACTGCTCTGATTCTGCTAGAATCAGCCAGTCGTCGATATAATTCAGAATGCGTATGCCCTGAAGCCTGAGAGGGGCTAAAGCTGCATCCATGCATTTCGTGAACGTGCGGGGTGACAAAGCTAGGCGAAAGGAAGAACCCGATATTGGTATTCTTTGCCCCTGAAGAAAACCTTAGGAACTTCCTGTGCTGAGGGAGGATGGAGATATGGAAGTATGCATCCTTTAGATCTATCGTGACAAACCAGTCCTCGGATCTGATTTGGGTCACGATCTGTTTGAGGGTCAGCATCTTGAACTTTAGTTTCTGAACTGACCGAATTAACAGGCGAAGATCTAAAATGGGACGCAACCCTCCATCCATTTTTGGAACAATGAAATAACGGCTGTAAAAACCCGACTCTCTGTTGGGTGAGTACACCTGTTCTATAGCTTCTTTTGCTAACAGGACCTTTACTTCTTGCTCCATTACCAGAGCCTGCTCGGGATGCACCACTGTGGGCAACACCCCGCTGTAATGAGGAGGATGAGAGCCAAACTGGATTCTGAATCCTCTCTCTACAATCTGCAGGACCCAATGAGAAATAATCGGCAGAAGCTTCCAGCTGCAGAAAATTACAAGGAACCAGTCTCTCGAGGCTGGTCTCTGGTGTTACTGAGAGAGCCAAATCTGGAGCCTGAAACATAATGGCAGGAGCTACCTGACCTGACTGCTCTAAAGCCCCCCTCTGAGGGCGCGAAACCGATGCTGTGCCGCAGCATAGCATCAGCGACTCGCTGAGACCGCTGCGCCCTGAAGCACCGGAGGTGGCAGGGTTGGCAGGAGGGTCTCGTGAGGACCCCGAAATGGAACGGGCACCGTGTAATGAGGTGTACACCACTCCACTTCGTCAGGGCTGTCCTCACAGGCCAGACTTCTAAACATCAAGACCTTTTTTTTTTTTTTTTTTTTTAACCGAAGTTTTCTTCGCCTGAAGAACGGTCCTCAGATCCGGCTTAGGCTTAGATGACTTCGGTTGAGAGGGTTGCGTCTGTCTCCAGTATCTACGTGGAGGAACACGAGGCGCAGCACTCTCTTTCTGTGCACATAATATGATGAACTCGACGGCTGGGGCTGCTCACGCCCAGCAGCCCCAGGGGGGCTGGACACGGCGAGGGAGAAACTTTTATTATATATATATATATTTTATTTTTGCATCACCTAACAACGACCGCATGGAATGCGTCGCCGAAGAGACCCGAAGGTTCATTTTTCGCTATATCCAGATCCCCAGCAGATCAGCCTGATAAGCCTGGAGCAATACCATAGTTTTTTATAAACATTCTCCAGCTGACCTGCTGCCATATAAGCTTTACCTATAAAACCAAAGTAGTTTTGTTTAGTATTAGACTTTAGTGGGCAAAGCAGAGGCTTTAAATGACGATGCTGGACCAGGTGAAAAAATAGCATTTTTCTGATGTTTTCTATTTCTGTTCAGCCTGGGGCATCATATCATAACCGTAATCTTTCAACCCTCTAACTTTGAATAAACATTTATATGAGGGCTGAAAAGTAGTAATGAATACGGTTTATTCCACAATATAGATATTCAGTGTGTAAATCAGGGAAAAAAGGGGAAGCCTCGTGGTGGAGATAATGTGATAGATATAAGGAAACGCTCGTCTAGTTTGTTTTTAGGACAAGCGTCCCTTTTTCTCAGCTGGCCAATAAATATTTAATTTACTAACAGCAGGGGACAAAACCTCCACCAGCTCATCATATGCTGGAGAAATAGATGGCGAATCTAATTCAACAGTGTGTGCTTTCACTTTCTATACTCAAACATTTAACCTCCTTGGAGGAAGAGTATTGAAGGAAAAAAGGGCTCTCTCTCCCCGGGCGGAAGAAACCGCAGAGCGTGCTTCTGACACCGGGGAGATAGCGCTGGATCTTCCGGGTAAGGACGGCGAAAAGGCCCTCGGACCCGTCTCCAACCCCTCCAAAAATTCTTCTGCGATCCCCAGGAATGCATTCTCCACGCTGCCTCGGCAACCACGGTTCCTGATCCCTGAGAATCGCGAGCTTGCCACTATCATACAGAGTGACAGGCGAGAGCAGAGCATGCTAAATTTGTTTGTAGCATTTCACAGTGTTGGCACTCAGCCCCCTCAAAGGCTGAGACCGCATGCTCTACTCCCAAACAAATGACACAAAGCTTGTGTGTGTCCCCACCCGTTAAATAACGGGCAGGGAGGAACACACTGTTTGTACATTTGTTTCGCCATAACGTTTCCAACAATATTGCAACAGACAACAATAAATAGACAGAGACAGTTTTGACACAGATCGCTTGCTGAGGCAACAGAAGCTAACTGGCAGTTCCGCAGCGGAAGTGCTTTTATCATTTCCTGGTCATGACGACACCCGCCCGTGACGCTCATTCTCTCTTTCCATTGGACTAAGTTGACATAGATGCTTCAGACGCAGTCACGCTGGAGGCGTTCCTTCTTAGAATTAAGACCATAAAACCTGGCTTTGAGAATATGCGCTCCGATGGTGTGGAAATGGGGTAAAAGGGTTATTTCATCCCAAAAAATGAAAATTCTGTCAGTAATTACTCACCCTCGTGTGGTTCCAACCCCGTAAGACTTTCGTTCATCTTTGAAACACAGATTAAGATATTTTTGATTAAATCTGAGAGCTGGATCACTCTGTAAAATAATGTGACTGACACAGAGCTTCAGTACCGAGCCATGCTCACTGTTCTTTTATTATACTGAGTACTCGTGCACATACAAAGTAGGAGGAGTTGTAACAGACAAATACGGAGGCCGAAGCACCACCTAAAGAAGCATTCTTCACAATTCTGCCTCGTCTAGTAGTGTACTGCCCAGTTGGTTTGTCTGCTTAGCCGTCCCTAGTTTTGTAGATGATGTTTGGGAGGAACCAGGGCGATCCACAGACTTTTGCTCCTCAACACTTTCTGGCTCTGTTATTTCTGTTCATTGATCATCACTAAGACTGTGACAGGACTCGTTGGCAGCTGCTGTTCTCTTTCGAAGATGCTGAATGTTGCGGCGGTACTCTCCACTTCCACAGTCCACAACATAAGATCTAGGGGCACAATGTGCTTTCACTACAACTGCCGGGGTGTGGTTGCACCCTTACTTCATCTCCAGGCTTAGTGCTGCACGAGGGCCACTTGCCCTCTTGCAGTCGTAGTAAACCTTCAGAATGCTTTTGCTTTCGTCTAGCCGCCGTTTAACTTTGAGGTACGCTACTGGTGTGAGCAACAGATGGGCAGCAGGCAGGTTGTTACAGGGCCGTCTGCCCATTAGCAGTTGAGCTGGTGATAGGCCTACTCTATTCCCGTTGTTTTGTAGTCAAGTTACTTAACAGTCTGGACTGCACGTTCTGCTTCGCCGTTGGAGTGTGGCGTGTGTGGTGACAATGTCTTGTGCATGATTCCATAACTTTGGCAGAAATCCTTGAATACAGCGGACCATTGTCTGTTTGAAGGATGGTGGGGATGCCATGTCTGCTGAACTGAGCCTTAAGCACGACTATGTAAGTCTTATCTACTTGGATGAATTTTGAGTAGTAATCCACCAGTAAAACGTAATGGTTTCCTTCAAACGCAAGTCATAAGCTACTTCTTCGAATGGGAGTTCAGGTGTTTCTGTTGGTTTGAGTGGTTGCCTAGGCAGCCTGTTCTGAAAGTCTGCACACTTGCCACAGTTCTTCACCATTTGTTCAATTTCAGAACTCATCCCTGGCCAGTACAGGACCTCACGAGCTCTCTGCTTACTCTTCACTATTCCTAAGTGAGATGTATAAGCTTCAGCATGTGTTCTCGCATGGAAGGGGGTACCACTATACGCAGGCCTTTATAGACAACACCATCTGAAATGACACGCTGGTTTCGAGAGTCCCAATATGGTTGTACTGTGTTAGGCGCCTCACACCTGTGGTCAACCTTGTTTGTTTGTTGGAGGCAGCTGAGTTCCTTCTTTGCGCAGGTCTGGAGCTCTGAATATTTCTTCTCACTGTCTGAAACAATGTTGAGCATGGAGATACACTCAAGCCCTCCATCTCTGGCTTGTTCTCTGCAGCTGAGCTCTAGACAGTGTGTCAGGCAGTTCCATGTCCTTTACTCGTCTGTACTTAACAGTCAGATCATACCACTGCAGGCGAAGACGCATTCTCTGTATATGCATTGGGGTAGAGAGCAGTGGCTTTCTGAAAATGTCTTCCAGAGGCTTATGGTCATTGTACACTGTGACTTGGTTTCCAAATATATAATTATGGAACTTGACACAAGCATGAACTATTGAGAGCATTTATTTTCTTAGCGCGTTTCTGTATCTGTCAGTGACCTGGATGAGAAAGCAACTGGATGACTCTCTTGCAGTAGGACAGCACCGAGGGAAAAAAAAAACGTAGCACAGGGGACTTGGTGCAGAAGTCCTTGAGTTTGTCAAAGGCTTGCTGTTGTGCTGGAGGCCATGCAAATACAACGTCAGATTTCAAATGATTGGCACTTTGAATGTGAATATTTAAAACTATTTAAATATTTACCATATTTAAAAGCAATATTTACAAAATACCATATTTAAAACTTTATCGAATAAAATAACCAGCTTCGGGCAGAGGGCCGTACGCATCAACTTGCACGATTAAAGCTCCTCTGGTGCACCAAACTGGAGGCCAAACATGGCATTCAGCATGGTGGATTTCCCAGAGCTCTGAATCCCTAAAACTGACAGCACAAAGACTCCCAGTTCCTGGATGAGTTTATCTAGAACAGCAGAAATCCAGATCACAGGAACATGAGCTTTATCGACAAAAAAATCTTGCTTCCGGCCGACGGCCGTACGCATCGACTTGCGCCAAAAGAGTAACATTTGAACTTGACACACAACATATGACAACCGGTTGCCCAGCCCTGTTTGAACCTCGAGAGGCGTCAAAGCTTACACTACTCCTACGTCATACATCAAGTGTTACTCTTTTGGCGCAAGTCAACTTGTGTATGACCGTCTGCCGGAAGCTAGTTATTTTAGTCGATACATTTTTAAATATGGATATTTTTCTTACTCGAACTTTAAATTTTTAAACCCAACGGATGGGTTTGCCCATATTTGACCAAAACATGGGTTGAAACAGCCAAGCACTATTTAGAGTGTAGGTTACTAGGGGTGTCAAAATTAATCGTTTCTTCGATGCACCGCGATGCAGACGAGGACGATTCGGTTTCGGTTCAGTAATAGACCATAACCGGTTATAATGTACTGACGCTTTACTGACGTCATTTAACGCGTATGTGCTTTGTCGCGGTAGCAAACACTGCTGGCAGAGGGAGACGAGATGCGAGTGCGAGTAATTAAACATTCTTACATATGATCATGCAAGTTACTTGCGCTTCTTGAGGCACACACGCACACACACGTAAGGTCTCGCTCTCTCCGTGCACGCGCTACACGGTTTGAACATACATTCACATAGCCTTTCGAAAACCGGGACGTTCAGTGTCCCGGAATCGGGACAAACCGGGATAGATGGCAACCCTTCCGCACCCGATGGTCAAATTACACTTATTCTGTGTTGTTTCGCGTGATTATGGATGATCCTCTTCAACAGTGGACTCGGTGACGGTTGATGCGCGCATCTCCAGGGTAACATACACTGATGAATGAGCACTGCTTTTAATGAACATTTCTTTAAAACAAAATTATTTTGAAAGAATTTCATTTTCTTAATGGCATAAACAGGCTTTAGTCCCATGAAACTTAAACTGGAATGTCTCTGTTTTTGTCACTGCGACTTCCTGAACAGTCGAACACTCACGCACGCGCGCGAGCACGCATACATCACTTTTGAAGTAAAATTGAAAATTAAGGATGCGGTGCATCGCAATGCATCGCGATAATCGAATTGAACCGAATCGATGACATGATAATCGTAATCGAACCGAACCGTGAGACCAGTATAGGTTCACACCTCTATAGGTTACGCAAATTACTTTTCCCCAGAACTCTCATGTGGCAGCACATGTGTGGACATATAAGAGACAAAATCATAATGTGCCTTCACATTTTTGTGCAGATTCAGTCACACATACAAACTTGCAGACTTGCAAGATGAATGTGTTGCTGTGGGTTTATCCCAAATATAAAATTATTTACATTCAAGGATTCAAATAATGCAGAATACGTCTTTAAATTGCATTTGTTGGGTTTTGTTAGACGGAAAGCGTTCTGCATAAAACCGCTGTTCTAGTTTATAAAATGAAAATTTGTGTTATTAAACTATTAATTTATTGAATTGAACCTGAAGTCAACTGTTTATGGCATAAACTACTATATTATATATATATATATATATATATATATATATATATAATATATATATTTCTGGTTGAACAATCTATTTTGTTGTTCTTCAACATGTAGAGCCTTTGGAAAGTCTAAAACAATCTATATTATATTTTATATGTAAATGTTTATTTTTACAGAAATGTTTAGTAGTGGAAAAACAACAACCATGCAACCTAAAAATCTCAAAATTTGCTACAAATCAGTCCTGCATGAAAAGTTTAAGTGTTCACAAAATGAATAAACTGTTACACTTGTTCAAATTGAGGAATAATAATAACAAAAGTAACAAAATTCATAAAGAAATGAAAATAATATACTAGTATTTTCTTTCACAGGGAACTACAGAAGAGCTTGGAACACGCAGAGAGAAGCCAGGTCAACCAGAAAAAGAAATGCTTACATGCTCAAAAAAACTCTTTGACAAACTGAATATTAAAGGCAGGAATGATCATAAACTGAGAGCTGCAGATGTTCTTCAGTTAACTGAACATTCATTACAGTCCCATGAATCTTGTGCTGAAGAGGAGCTGATTCAGACTTTTATACAAAAACTACTGATGATGGACTACAGAGCAAGATATATTCATGATAACAAGGCCAATGAATTGGGTCAAATACAGCAAAGAGATAATGACTCATCTAAATATGAGTGTGACATTTTCGAAGAAATGTTTTTGTCTAATGAAGGATCAAATAATTCTGATCACATTCACCCTATGGATGTTCAGATGGCTGTGTTTCATTGTGCTGATGGTTTCCTGAAGCAGCTGATGGTCACTAAACTGTCCCAGTGTCAGTACGCTCTGCCTCTGCTTGTTCCTGATCCATTCACACAACAGATTGAGTTTCCTCTCTGGACATTCAGACAAATCAACAAGAGCTGGAAGATGAAAAACACCAACAATGTGATCATCAGTCAAACCCATCCGGTCTCCAAGGCACAAACTCCAATGGTGTCTTTCTTCAGGTTTGGCTCTGTATCTTCATCCAAGTCTCAGCTGATGAACAGTCTGATCAATGAGAAACACAACACGTTCTTCCACAGGAACTGTCCAGGCAGCAGCAGAACCAGAGTCCTGATGGATGGAGTGGTGGAGATCGCCTGGTTCTGCCCCTCTGGGAAATACACGGATAAATTCACTGACTGTGTTGCGTTCTGTAATCTACATGGTGATGCAGGAGATCATGAGAAACAGCTGCAGATCCTCACTGAAATCGCCTCAGTCAATGTTGTTCTTCTACCACAACTTCAGAGGGATGACAGAAGCATAATAAAAGTTCAAAAACTCTACAAGGACTCAAAGCCACTAATTTGTATTTTTACTGAGGATGTTTCAACTCTTATTGAGACACGGAAAGGAAAATACAAGATTGGTCTGAAAGACAGAAATCAATCGGATGTATCTGAAGAACTCAGAAGAGCTATACATATTTGTCTCTCATCTTCAGAATCATCTTCCACTTTCAGACTTGAAGATTTGTCCAAACACTCAGACATCAGAATAGATGAGGAAGAGGATGGTGACTGCAGGAGTGGAAGAGAAGCAGCACAGCAGATGATGAGTTTACTCGAGAAGAAAGAACTGACAGAAATAAAAGACTCATTTCTGCCTCATCAGGGAAACTGTGGCATCAGTGGAGTCAGAAGAACAAAGAAATTCATCGACTTAAAGCAGATGAGATTGAAAAGGAAATAAGTAAAAAACAGACAGAAATGAAGCAAATTCGCCAACAACAGCATACGTATGACATCAGCAAGTTTATGAAGTGTTTTATTGAAGAAATGAACTCAGATGCTGCAAATAAGAACATATTTTTTCTCAAATGGCTCAGAATCCACCTGGATGAATATACATCAGCTGACCTTTCTAATCTGCATCACAAATATGATGAAAAGTGGTCAAAAGTCTTACAACTGAAAGAGAACAATGATAAATCTGAACAACTCAAATATGAACAAACTGACCTTGAGAGAATATCTGAGGATCTTCAAGCTGCATCCTTTGGTGTGGAGCACATCATGAGGGAGATCGGTCAGATCTATGAATCATGTAATCTGTGAAGAAGAACAAAAAAGATCTGAGTTTAACTTCTCTTCTCTCCCGAGTCTTGCAGCAGAGATGATGATCTCTGGATCTCCACTGGAGCTGATGGATGGAGATGCTGCTCATGTTCCTGTGATCTGGATCTCTGCTGTTCTAGATAAACTCATACAGAAACTGGGAGACCAGAGAGTCTTTGTGCTGTCAGTTTTAGGGATTCAGAGCTCTGGGAAATCCACCATGCTGAATGCCATGTTTGGCCTCCAGTTTGCCGTCAGTGCTGGCAGGTGCACCAGAGGAGCTTTCATGCAGCTGGTCAAAGTTCAGACGAGA
Organism: Chrosomus eos; assembly: GCA_036326025.1. NCBI lineage: Eukaryota > Metazoa > Chordata > Actinopteri > Cypriniformes > Leuciscidae > Chrosomus > Chrosomus eos. The sequence continues at coordinate 9,989,406 of CM070821.1, forward strand.
TGAAAACACAGATGAAATTTGACTATATTCTGGTTGTTGATACTGAGGGTCTTCGTGCCTTAGAACTAACTGGACAATCAATACAGCATCATGACAATGAATTGGCCACATTTGTTGTTGGTCTTGGAAATCTGACCTTGATCAATATCTTTGGTGAAAACCCATCTGAGATGCAGGACATTCTTCAGATTGTTGTTCAGGCCTTCCTGAGGATGAAGAAGGTCAGACTGAATCCCAGCTGTATGTTTGTGCATCAGAACGTTTCAGACGTCACAGCTGGAGAGAAAAACATGGATGGAAGGAGACGACTGCTGGAGAAACTGGATGAGATGACAAAACTTGCTGCAGAAGAGGAAGTCTGTGATGCAGAACGTTTCAGTGATGTAATTGAATTTGATATACGGAATGATGTGAAGTATTTTGCTCAGCTCTGGGAGGGAAGCCCACCGATGGCACCACCAAACCCAAACTACTGTGAGAATATTCAAGAACTAAAGAAATCTATCCTTTCTCATGCTTCAAGATCAGATGGAATGATGCTGAAAGACTTCAAAAATCGTATTAAAGATCTCTGGGAAGGCTTTGCTGAATGAACGTTTTGTCTTCAGCTTCAGAAATTCTTTGGAGATTTCAGCCTACAGGAAACTGGAGACAAAATACAGCAAGTGGTCCTGGAGTCTTCGCAGTGCCATGATGGAAACTGAGAACAAACTGCAAAACAAAATAGAAAATGAAGCAATCCATGAGGTTGAGGAAACTTATCTTCAAAGAGAACTACATGAGACAAGCGAAGAGGTGAAAAAATCAATGTCAGAATTCTTTGAGAAAGACACAGATGCTAATATACTGATTCAGTGGAAAACATCATTTGAAATCAAAATCAAAGATATCGAGGAAAATATTGTGAGAGAAACGAAGAGAAAATTAAATGATATTCTCCAGCAGCGAGACCTGAAGAAAAAGATTGATGATAATAGGACACATCATGAAAACACTCTCTTTGAGAAGAGCAAGGAACTTGCCTTAAAACTCAAAGACAAAGCAAATGATGAAGAAACACGGAAGACAGAATTTAATTTGTTTTGGAAACAGTGTGTAAAGAAGATCATCACAGACACTCCTATAATCAGAGATATTGACTTACTCACAGATGTGAGGAGATCCTCAGTGACGTCTATGAAAGTGCTCCTGTAGACCACAGAAAAGGGGGAAGCGAATACAACAATATTTTAACTGTATCAAGTTATTCTGAATATGTTATTTTCAAAAGGTCCACAAAAGGTGGGATTAAAGGGGCTGTAAATGAGGCTTGCAGAACAGTTACAGAAATATTCGGATTGTCTCAAACTCTGTCTCCAACTGATAAAGCCCAGATAAGATCATTAGTCTCAGATGTCGCTCTGCAGACAGACACAAAGATTCAGTCATTTAACATTTCAAAGATGGGATACAACATCAGCTGCATTCAACAACTCATAGATTACATCAAAGCAAGAGTAATTGAACATCAGGAAGGACCAGTAAAATATGTGTTCAAGAATGAATTCTTCATGGATTTGGTTTTTTCCATCTGTAACAAAGCAAACAAATTGATAACTGACCAACACAAATTGTTCAGGGAAGCCAATGATCCTGAAATGTATGTTGAGAAGAAGAGAGAAGAGTACTATAGTATTTTCCAGAAATACTGTCATGGAGCAACATCAGCTGCTATTTTTGGAGAGATCATCTGTCAGAAACGTCAGTCGGTCGGTACATCACTGATAAGTTCAGTGTCAGTGTTTTACCCAAGATGAAGGGGAACATTGAACTCCTGCAGCAGAAGATCATGAAAGCAGCACATGAATCTACTGAACATGTTCAAAAGAACAATGGAGATGTTGGTTTGTGGTTGAAGAGTTTCACACAGCAGCTCTCAGATGAGCTGATCTTCTCTGAAAAAGACCTCAGTGGAGTCAAACATGATAATGTTGATGATTTCAAACTCCTAGAAGATGTGATAAGAAAAGAAATTCCTGCTGTAATGTCTGCCATTAGCAGTAACTTCAGCAAAAATACATTTCCAGTAAAGCTGGACTGTAAGTTCAGGCCAGATGAGCTTCTGATTGATCACTTCTGTCAGTGCTGTTGGGTCCAGTGTCCGTTCTGTAAAGCCATCTGCACCAACACCATAGAAAACCATCATGGAGATCACAGTGTTCCTTTTCACCGTATTACTGGAATAAAAGGGTTTGCGTACAGGAATACAACAAATTTGTCTGTTAGCATCTGCACATCAGCAGTGGCAAGCAATCGATCTTTTCATCCCAGTTCCTCAGATGATACAGTCTTCTGGAGAGATTACAGAACAGCAGGAGAAGATTATGCAGACTGGAGCATCACCCCTGATCTCTCTGAACTGCCCTACTGGAAGTGGTTTGTGTGCAGATTCCAGAAAGATCTGGAAACGCACTACAGTAAAACATTTGAGGGGAGTGGTGAGATCCCAAATGAATGGAGAACATACTCAAAAGCTAAAGCTTTGGAAAGTTTGGATAAATAAAACAAAATTCAACAAGCGAAGAAAGTTTCTTTGATTCACAGGACATATGAAATGAATTTCTGTTCCTCACATCAGTGACTCCCGAAATCGCCAAATCATCAGTTCAAAGAATACATTAAAGAGAAGAGTTTAAGCATGTAAAATGATCTGTTCCTGTAAATGTGAATGTGGCAAAAATTTAACCACTCACAAGATACATGGAAATAAACAATCCAGCAACACTTGCAGAGAGCACTTTTAATTATATGACAAAAAAATATAAACATTTTGGCTTGAGAGCCCTACTCAAGTGTTCTGTTTCAACCTGTACCAGTAGCAATAAACTTAGCTTTACTTTAAAACAATAAATGGTGAAACAAATGACCTAATTTCTGAGAAAACGATAAAAGTTCTGCAATCAAGCATGATTCATTTTAAATTATATACTGAGTGTTTGTTGCAAACTGAGTGTTTAGTATTAATTTTATTTGCATCTCTCTTTACCTGTATTATACCTTTCATGTAGTATACAATATAGCTGTTATTGAATGTAATTTTTTTTTTTTTTGAAAATGTCTGCAAATTTTAAAGATCAAAGCGCGTGATAAATACAGTGTTTTATTACAGGAGAAGAGTTTTCGGGAAGATCTCTTTACGCGCAAATCACTCACATATTTACTCGTATATTTACGAATGTTTCATGAATAAGGACCCATTGTACTGAATGTCAGCTAATTGGACTTAAGATAAGAATTTATTGACTCAACATGTCATTAACTTTTAATGTAATTTATTGACTCCACATGTCAAGAAACTCTTCTTCTAACCACAGCTCGAGATCTGTCGTTTCAACCACACAACTTTGCAATGCTGTTTGCGAATGCTCGTTGGAACGATAGTTTCGGGAAACACCGACTAGTTGAAATGCTGATAACAATGGAACTTGCAACCATAGTTGGCTAATGATGCTTTTGGGAAATGCAACCCAGAACGGTGTCATCACTTGCCACTTTTAAATAAAAGCTTAAAAAACATTTACTTAATGTGGATCTTTAATGCATTTTTCAATTTTGAATATATTTAATGTATTATTTAATGTCTTGTCTGTAATTGTAATGATTGCAACTTTTGTTTTTTGCTTATATTGTCCTGTTTAGCTGCTGCCGAACATGAAGAAAAGCCAGTGTGGCTGCTTGCTTCTGTTAGGAGAAAGTAGGCTCTCTCTCTGCCATAGGACCTGCAAAGTTTTTTTGTGTGTGTGTTTTCAGACTGATCTCATGAATTCGTATTTCCATTTTTGGCGTGCTATCAACACGCATAATCGCTTTTCAGCGTGTTTATGAACGCCGTTGACTTAACGTTACATTACTGTATACATAAATATATGACCTGCCCCAACCCCGTCCCTAAACCTACCCGTCACTGGTTAATACCATTTATAAGTCTTTCCCTACTATCGCTCCCCAGATGTAGATAAAAATTTGGCTTTGTTTCGCTCGGATATTTAACGGCGTGTACATACACGCGGAATCACTCGGACATAACGGCGTAGATATACACGCGTACACGCGGATAGCTCAAAATGCGTATAGATAACACGCCACTTGACTTGAAAGTGGCGTGTATGTTTACGCAAAAGTCATGATGTCATGTTGGTGTGTTTTTGAGGTGCCGGACTGGACAAAAGCAAAGCGAATGTTGCGAGCACACTCGACAATGCATGACAGAGACAGAGGGTGTCTGAGATTATATAGTTTGTTATATAGATGTGTTATGAGCTAATCTGTGGTTAAATTAAATGTAACATTAAAACTGGTACATTCGTTTATCATGAAAACGCATCCCATAGAACGGTCGACTCTGTACCCATGTGTTATTTAGCCCTAGGTTCATTTTACACCGGAATTGTCCTTTAAGCCATCACTATTCACAAGGCCAGAACATCTATAAACCAACATAATCACGCAAAAATAACAACAAGGATTGCACGCCGCTTCTCTTTATTCCAGCTGCTCTCTTTCTGCTGGTTGTGTAAAACAGTGGTGAGATAGAGACAGTAATCATTTCAGTTTATTTAATAAAAACTGTGTGTTGTTTAAAGTTCATAATTGTTCTGACTTGTAAATAATAAATGTGAACTATAACAATACGCTGTTAATAAAATGAGTAATGAGTTTAATCAATCAATACATGAAGCAATTACAAACATTAAGTAAAAGTGATATTGAATGAGACAGATCTCTCTCTTTACTGACTTATAAGAGCCAAAGCATCTCAAGAGAAGAAAAGTGTCCAGTTTCAAAGATACATGAAAGTATATCTTGCATTTGCATGGAAGAGTAGAAGTGGAAGAGAAACTATATGTTCTCATGAAAAACAATGAAAAAAAATTAAATTAATATCAGATTCATGTCTCTCTAAAACGTTTTATGGCCTTCTTCTCCAGGGTGAATTTTCTGGTGCTCTTTCAGTTCATCTCTTTCTATCATCCACAGTAAAGGACTTCCTGCACTGAGACACACACCGCTGTGTCTTTTTCTGCTGTAATATTACGAATGAATCTTCTTCTTTGTGTGAATCTTCAGGTGTTTCTTCAGGACTGAAGCCCAATGAAACTGTTTACCGCATGTCATGAACAACCAGACACAGGTAGATCCATACGCAGCGTGGGTTTATTTAACATAATGGTCAGACAGGCAATGGTCACAGACAGCAGACACAGCATAGGAGACAAGGCAATACTCAGGATCAGAAACCAGGCGAGATGACAAAGGCAGGCGGCAGACGAGATGGAATCCGGGAAACAGGCAATGGGTCAAATACACAGACAGGAACATACTAGGCTAGGATAACAAACTTGGAATACTAGAAAACGCTCGGAGATGTACACAACAGTGAAACAAGACTTAGCAATGAGTGATGTGAGAGTGGGGTATAAATGAGTGTGGAGCTGCGTGTGGAACTAGATGCAGGTGTGGGAGTGATCAAAGGAAACAGGTGTGCGAGTAATCAGTCCAGGGTGTGTGCGTGAACAGTCCAGGGAAAGGCAGTGCAGAAGTGGAGCGCCCCTCTCGTAGCACTCGAGAGCAATCCAGCCGATCATCATCACATAACCCCCCCTCTAAGGAGCGGCTTCCAGACGATCCAAAGACGATCCAGGCGGGAGGAAGAGCGAAGACGATCCTGGGGGAGAGACGGAGGGCCAGGTCCGTGCAGGGGAACGGGACCAAGAGGTAGCCAAGGCGGGCCTGGGCTGCAGAGCGTGGGCGAACAAGACTGGGCCGGTGACCAGGGCGGAGCAGGATGAGGCGAAGGCCAGGGCGGAGCAGGATGAGGCGAAGGCCAGGGCGGAGCAGGATGAGGCGAAGGCCAGGGCGGAGCAGGACATGCCGGCAAGCTCCTCCTCTAACTCACCCACAGTGAGAGGCGAACCACTCAGTAGAAGAGCCGTGTTAATATACCGCCTTAAGGGGCTGTGAGGCTCTGGGTTGGGCATCAATGAGCGAAGCGGTTCAGACAACCCTCCGCGGAACAGGTTCGTTAGGAAAACGTTGTTCATACACGTATGATGAGAAAGTTCATAAAACTCCGCCACATACCACTCGAGAGAACGATCCTCCTGATGAAGTTGCATTATCACAGCTCCCGTATCCGTGCTCGGAATCGCTGTGTGAGCTCGTTGTGATGTTGGGATCGGTTCTGGGCTAACAACTGAGGAGACGGGTTGAGTCTGCGATGTTCCCGGTGTAGAGACACGAAGACCGCGAACCATCTTGGCTAACCTCTCCAACGACGCGGTGAGTTGTTCAGGGCTGACAACTGTGGAAACGGGTTGAGTCTGCGATGGTCCCGGTGTAGGAACGCGAAGACCGCGAACCATCATGGTCAAACTCTCCAACCTCGAGGTGAGTTGATCCTGGTGTACAGCGCCTTGATCCGCAGTGGCTGACTGGAAGGCATACAAAGCTGACATGCTGCTGGATCTGATTTTGGCTAAGTCTTCTGTCATGAACAACCAGACACAGGTAGATCCATACGCAGCGTGGGTTTATTTAACAGAATGGTCAGACAGGCAATGGTCACAGACAGCAGACACAGGAACAGACTAGACTAGGATAACAAACTTGGAAAACTAGAAAACGCTCGGAGATGTACACAACAGTGAAACAAGACTTAGCAATGAGTGATGTGAGAGTGGGGTATAAATGAGTGTGGAGCTGCGTGTGGAACTAGATGCAGGTGTGGGAGTGATCAAAGGAAACAGGTGTGTGAGTAATCAGTCCAGGGTGTGTGCGTGAACAGTCCAGGGAAAGGCAGTGCAGAAGTGGAGCGCCCTCTCGTGCCAGCCGATCATCATCACACCGCACTGATCACAGTTAAATGGTCTTTCTTCAGAATGAGAAGCAGAAGTGATTTCAGAGAGAAAGCCTGAGTGTGTGTGTGAAACTGTTCCCAGTGTGAACTCTCATGTGAATCTTCAGACTTGATTTGTGTCTGAAACTGTTTCCACACTGAACACACATATGTGGGTTTTCTCTGGTGTGGATTTTCATGTGTTTCTTAAGGGATGATTTTTGTGTGAATCTCTTTTTACACTGATCACATGTGAACAGCTTCTCTCCAGTGTGGATCCTCTGATGTCTTTTCAGATTTGTTAAACGATTGAATCTCTTGTCGCAGTGTGAACACTTGTAATGTTGTTCTCCAGTGTGAATTATTTCGTGACGTTTTAAATCTTCAGCTGTAATAAAAGTCTTTCCACATTTAAAGCACACATGATCTCTCACACCAGTGTGAATTTTCTCATGTATATGTAAATATGTCAGCAGGAGAAACTCTTTCCACACACAGAACATGAATGTGGCTTCTCATTCGTATGAACTGCCAGGTGTCTCTTCAGGTTTGATGCACAGAGAAATGTTTTTCCGCACTGATCACATGTGAACGGCTTCTCTCCGGCGTGGGTCATCATGTGAACATTAAGATTTTGTTTAATTGTGAAACTGTTTCCACACTGATCACACTTATGTGGCTTTTCTCCAGTGTGGATTCTCATGTGTATCTTAAGGGATGTTGATTGCCTGAAACTTTTCCCACATTGATCACATGTGAATGGTTTCTCTCCTGTGTGAATCCTCTTGTGTTTGTTCACATGTGTTTTTTGAGTAAATCTCTTTTCACATTGATCACATGAGAATGGCTTCTCTCCAGTGTGGATCATCATGTGATACTCAAGATTACGTTTGCATGTTAAAATCTTCCCACACTGCGTACAGGTGAAAGATTTATTGGCTCTTATTTTCTTTAAAAAAATATGTTTAGTCTTTGAGCGACTTAAAGGTTTTTCTCCAGGTTTGACATGATGTTCCTCCTTCACTTCACTCAGTTCTTCACTCTCCTCCTTCACTTCTCTCAGTTTTTCACTCTTCTCCTCCACTTCCATCATGTCTGACATGAAAGAAAAAGGATTAATTTAATTTTCAGCACATCAATAATTCGAAGAGCAAAATATGAAAGTGAGCTGTGATGTAATAGTAAAAAAGTACTAGTAGACAACTGCTATAAAATATGAAAATTCTGGTGTTGTTTTCATAAATAAATTGCATGAATGAGGTACATTGATATTTTAATTATTATTTTCAAGACATTTTAGGCACAGATCACGTTTCTGAAGTGAGAAATATTAAATATATTTGATTAATGGCACAATTATTTAATGTAGGTTAATATTAACATTTATACAATAATGTGTGTGCAATATTGAAAAAAAACAACAATATCTCTTGATATTTGTTAGGAATTTTTCGATAACAATAATTAACATTTTAAATGCCCGGTCAAACCAATTGTCCCAACGTCTGAATCCAATGGTGTGGTAGAAGGTTTTCTGCATGCTCTGTCTTTTCAGGGTAATTTAATTCCAGTTAGGTACTGTATTTATCTGACTATTTTTTCACATCCTCGAATTTAGGTTGGAACACCAATAATTTAGGTAAACATTTGATTATTCTGTTTAAATCTTTTTACTTTACTTATTCATGCAAATGTCATTGTCACTTATAGCTTACCACCGGCCATTAATGCTGATCTCCCAGTAACAAATGCCCAGCGTTGGGGAAAGTTTTTAAGGTAATGCATTGAAAAGTAACTTACTAATTAATTGCATTAATTACTTGTTATGAAAAATAATTTGTTACATAACTTTTACGTTACTTTTTTTTCAAACAAACCTTTCAGCTGCTTCTGACCTGGATTAAAGAACAATAGGAGACAGGAGAAGGTGGTTCAAACTCTTATTTCTAAATCTAATCTAAAGTAATTTTGCCTATTATTATGGTTGAATTAGATCATTGAAGGTCAGCAGCAACAATAGTGTTTATTAAAGTGAGATTAAATACATAAAGTATATTTGTGTATTTTAGTGAATTATACAAATATAAATCTCAAAAAATAAAATTCTGAGATTATGAGGAATACTGAATGTTTTCATGCAAGTGTGATGAGTAAATGTTCACATTTAGTTTAGGACTAAATAACCATCATTTTTGTTTTCACAGCGCACACACAACACCTCCTCTAGGGGCGTAGTTTGTGGGGGTAATGAGGGGAGGAATTCTGTTGAGAATTTACTGCTTTAAAACACAATGGAGAATGTCAATGATGATCTAAAACAGCCAAATAAACTAAAAAGACGAAAAGAGGGGAAAACATCATCCTGCACCAACATAAATTTCCCCAAAATGTGTTCTGCTAATAATGACACATATTAGCAAAAGCTAATTTTCAATATAAGAAAATGTTAGGTAAAGTTGGTTTGACTTACCATGGTACTTTTATTAAAAAATAAGTTAAGTTAAGTCAAGTCACTTTTATTTCTATAGCTCTTTTAACAATAGGTGCATACCGGTAAATTAAAAAAAAAACATTATTATCCTATGTAAACAAGTAAATGCTAAGGCTATTGCTTTGTTGCAGTTATGTTATCAATGCATGTGTGGAAAAACATCAATGCAAAAAAACACAAATAAATAAATCTCATTAGATGCATGGGACCCCGATAAACGTTTCACACTTCAACCCCCGAATGTTCAAACCAAAACTACACCCTTGACCTCCTCACTTTATTTATCTCAACATGGGGACAGGAGAGCTGTCAGTCAAAAATTTTAAATTTTAAAAAATAAAAAGTTACTTTACTAATTACTTGAAAAGGGGAAGACAAGAAAATAATCTCAATCCATTTCCCGGTTTTTACACAAACTGTAGCATTGACTGTATTCATCAACCCTGTTACCAAAGTTACTGTAAGAAGAATAATCTATATAACTATGAATAACTTCTATAACTTATAAGAAATACAACTTAATCATCAGTAACTTTAAATTGGCTTTTGCTCAAATTATGATTACAATCCTGTCAGCCATTCTGGAAAGTTCATTTACTTGATACAGTTTGCTGTTTACTACTTAAAACATAATAAAAATAATAATGTAAAATATACATACTGTATATAAAAACAATGTTGTAAACTACATTACAAAATGTCCAACATAAAACGACTAAAATAGTAGCAAAAAAAAAGAGGCGAACAAGATATAAAATAAGTGTAATTTTAGGCCGATCATTTGACATGATGTTGACCATCTATATGAAAGTTTCTCCAACCTCCCTCTACTAACCATTTGTTGAAAATCTGAACCCATTTCATAGTGTAACTGTTTATCTAAATGTGATGAAGTGCTTGAATGTTTCTAACATGAATGTTCTTCAGCATCATAAATGAATGAAGAATAAACACCAACCTCTTTGTTCTTCGGGATCTTCAGTGTGTTTCAATCTGCAGGTTCTGGATCACTCGTGTTCTCACTGTCCTCTTTAATAAACTCAGCAATCACATGCTCTGATGCTCGTCTTCACTTGTAGCTGATGGGAATATGCCAGCATTTATAGGAGAATAACAGTGGGAGGAGCTTCACTGATTATGTGATTGCAGTGGGAGGAGCTTCACTGATGATGTGACTGCTGTGGGAGGAGCTTCACTGATGATGTGATTGCAGTGGGAGGAGCTTCACTGATGATGTGATTGCTGTGGGAGGAGCTTCACTGATGATGTGACTGCTGTGGGAGGCCAAAAATCAAAATATATCTGTGAGTTTTTTAAAACTAAATGACACATCTGTATATAATCTGTACATCATGTCTGTCTGTCTATCATAAAGTAACTGATGCTCATTCAATTCATAACCCCAAAATTATTCTCCTTCTTCATTCAAATATTGTTGTGGAGTATTTCACTTCATTAAAAATCAATCTTGAAGTCTTGGGGTTCTCTTACGAGAGTATCTCTCGTACTGCGTAATATCTTACGCTACGGGGAAAACTCTTTTCCTCGAGATATTGAAGCCAAAAATTATCCTTAATTTTTAAAAATGTAAAACGCTTTGCAGCAGCAAGCAGACAAGGGCGAGACAGCTCGCGCGCCCATTGGCTGCCTTGCTGGAAAAGCAGCAGCCTATCGAGTGAGGCACTGCGTGACGTAATGACGAATGGGGGCGCTTCGCGCCCATTTCGTCATGTCCCGCCAGTAAAGGCGTGGTCTCGCCCTATAATACCCTCGATAGCTGTATTTCCTCTGATTTTTTCTACTCTTCACGCGAAGCTCACGCATCGCTGGATCCAGAGTGAGAAGCCGCGCCGTTGACTTGTAGCCTTCTCAGCGGGACGTGCCATCATTTGAAGTCGCTGGCCCAGCCGCCTTCAGCCGCCGTACCTGCTGCGCTTTCCGGCGTACTATATCCTTTACTCTGCTAAGTGTGTGTGTTTGCTTACGTGACGCAACACCCATTTTCTACTGTTCTAAAAGAGCTGCGTCTTTTTAAAGATGCCTTTCTGTGGCTCGTGCCGCTCCCAACTCAGTGATGAGGACCGCCACGTCATCTGCGTGTCCTGCCTGGGTGAGGATCACGCGGCCACCGCGCTCGCTGACGGCGGATGCCATCATTGTGAACGCTTGCCTATGGTGACTCTGCGGACTCGCCTAGCTTCGTTCTCCGAGCCGCATCCCAGCCCGCCGTGATGCCGCGCCGCAAGAAGCGCCGCGCCCAGCGCACGCCCGAGCTATTTCCAGCCCGCCAAAGCTCGCCGGTTCGCCCGCCAGCTTTGCCGGCTTCGCTCGAGTCGCTCCCAGACGGACAGCGGCCGCCGTCTGCCGCCGCGTCCGCGCTTGAGCTCGACGAACTTACCGGAGACGGCATTGAAACTGAGCCGATGCGTCCGCTCTCTCAAGCCGTGGATTACATCGGCCTCGACTGAAAGGCGCTCGCGCAACTAACGCGCAATAGGCTGGACGGACGCTTTCTCGGGAAAGACGAAGCTCCGTCACAGTCGAGACCCGTGCCTTTCCCCCCTGAATGGTGAGAAACATTTGTGGCTAACGCTATCCGAGATGACGGAAGCTGAGCGCTCCGTGTTCCTCGACGTTCTCGCTCTGCTGGACGCCGCCCCCCTCAGCGCGGGCCCCGGCCGAGGATTGAGATAAAGCCCGAGGTCTCAAGGCCTTCCTAGTCTCTCTAGGAAAACGACGGTGTTCAGTTCCCGCTGCGGCCGGATTTCCACCAAAAACTTCTCGCTCGTTCAGTTCCAAGCAATGTGACTGTTCCAGTGTATTTCGCAGTGAGCAAGCTGGTTCCACAGCCCGCTTGCCTGCACACAAAGGCCGTCGTTTCGGCTAACTAGCAGCGCCGCCAGGCCCGAGATCAAACACCGCGCTCTCGCTCTGCTGGACGCCGCCCCCCTCAGCGCGGGCCCCGGCCGAGGATTGAGGTAAAGCCTGAGGTCTCAAGGCCTTCCTAGTCTCTCTAGGAAAGTGACGGTGTTCAGATCCCGCTGCGGCCGGATTTCCACCGAAACTTCTCGCTCGTTCAGTTCCATGCGTTGTGACTGTCCAGTGTATTTCGCAGTGAAGCAGCCGGTGTCTCAGCCCGCTTGCCTGCGCACAAAAGCCGTTTCTATGGCTACCCAGATAAATCCAATAAAGAGTGCATTTTCTGGTGTTCCGGCCACGGCCGATGGTGTTACGAGTGTTGTAAGAATGCCCACGTCCCAGTGCCCATTCCCACACCCAGACACAGCCCGCCACGGTGCAGGGCTAGCACAAATAATAACCAACTCATGTTGGTTGTGCAGAAAATGTAGTGAACGCGCCCATACAATGCCCGCTTACACTACACGATGCGTGTCCCTTGGTTTCTGTAAAAACGAAACTACAAACATTTAGTCGGCGCGAGCCGACAGTGTTCTCAGTGCAGTAAATGTGCCCGCTGTCCCGCATTTCCTCACTGACACGCCGAATCCCACGGGATTCACCCCCGCCCGCTTTCTATGCACAACCCGTCACAGAGAAGCTGAGCGCGGCCAGGCTGCCCGCTGTGATTAGCGCGCACCTCGCACGCTGTGAACACAGCGTTGATTCAGTCGGCGCGAGCCGAGTGTTCTCCGTGCAGAAAATGTGCCCGCTGTCTCGCGCCCGCATTTCTCACAGACACTCCGAATCTCACGGGATTCGCCCCCGCTCGTCTTCTCTGCACAACCCGTCACAGAGAAGCTGAGCGCGGCCAGGCTGCCGGCTGTGATCAGCGCGCGCCTCGCACGCTGTAAACACAGCAGTGATTTAGTCGCGCGAGCTGACAGTATTCTCAGTGTAGTAAATGTGCCCGCATTTAGTAAATGTGCCCACATTCCCTCACACGCGCCGAATCCCACAGGATTCGCCCCGCTCGCTTTCTCTGCGCGTCCCGCCATAGAGAAGCTGAGCGCGGCCAGGCTGCCCGCTGTGATCAGCGCGCCCCCCGCCTCGAACGCTGTAAACACGGTGTTGTGTTCCCAGTACACAGGGGCTCTCGAGCCGCCGTCCTGCCGCGGCCAGAGCCCAGATTTCATTCTACCCCTAGCTATTCACGCAGATGCGTGGTCAAGGCTTCCCGGGGTATCAGAATGGGTGTTGAACACTATAACGAGAGGCTGTTCGCTACAGTTCGCTCGACGCCCCCGCCGTTATACGGCGCGAGTCGAAACTACGGTGTATAGCGAAGTGTTTCATCTACTTCGAGCCGAGATAGCGAAACTACTGAGAAAAGAGGCTATAGAACCTCTATCTCAGGGCGAAGGGGGCTTATACAGCAGATATTTTCTGGTACCGAAAAAAGATGGTGGGCTCAGACCCATTCTAGATCTGCGACTGCTGAACAGAACGCTCGGGAAGCGCCAGTTCAGAATGCTTACGACCAGGAAAATCCTTGCGCAAGTGCGCCAAGGAGACTGGTTCATGTCAATAGATCTGAAAGACGCCTATTTTCAAATACAAATAGCGTCCCATCACAGGCGATTCTTGAGATTCGCCTTCGAGGGCCAGGCATATCAATACACAGTCCTGCCGTTCGGCCTGTCCATTGCACCTCGCCCCCCTGAGACTTCGGGGCATGCGAGTTTTGAACTACTTGGACGATTGGCTGATTCTAGCTCGTTCACGAACGGAGCTCATAGAACACAGGGCCGCATTACTCGAGCACCTCGAGGAGCTGGGCCTTACAGTCAATTGGGCGAAAAGCTCACTGCTCCCCAGTCGGAGAATTTCCTTTCTGGGAACAGTGTTAGACTCGCTATCCATGACAGCACGCCTGTCACCGGAGCGCGGATTGAATATTCAGCACGTCGCGAGATCCTTCCGCCACGGCTCTATAGTCCCGCTCAGAAGGTTTCAGAAAATGCTGGGTCTGATGGCCTCAGCAGCCTCCGTACTCCAGTTGGGCCTGCTCCGCATGCGCCCACTGCAGCTATGGCTAAAAGCACGAGTTCCCCCCAGGGCGTGGACCGCAGGTCTATTTCGCCTCAGGGTCGACCTTCAGTGCATTTCGGCTCTGAAACCATGGAAAGCAACCGACTGGTATCTGCGTATTAGCGCTACGGCGCTTCTGTCCCCAGATAAAAGGCCACCACGTATTGGTCCGGTCGGACAACATGTCAGTGGTGGCGTACATAAATCGCCAGGGCGGCGTCAGGTCCCGAAACCTTTAAAGGCTGACGGGACGCCTCCTGGTCTGGACTCAGCACAACCTGCTCTCGCTGAGAGCGGCGCATGTGCCTGGTCACCTAAATGTGGGGCCAGACAGGCTGTCCAGAAACAACGTCCCAGCAGGAGAATGGTCTCTGCACCCGCAGACGATCCAGCTGCTGTGGGAAACGTTTGGCAAAGCGCAGGTGGACCTGTTCGCGTCCCAAGAAAACGCTCACTGCCCGAGATTCTTCTCGAAATGCCGGGAGGCGCTGGCCCATGTTTGGCCCCGCCGCCCCCTATATGCTTTTCCCCCTGTCTCACTCCTGCCTCAGGTGTTGGAGCGAATCAGGAGGGAGGGATGCCCAGTGCTACTCATAGCTCCGCTCTGGACAAACCAGTCGTGGTTCCCTGTCCTGATGCAGCTGACCAGCGCTGTCCCATGGCCTTTACCGCTGAGGAGAGACCTCCTCTCTCAGGCGGGAGGCTCGATTTGGCATCCTCGCCCGGATTTGTGGTCCCTGCACGCATGGGCCATCAACGGGTACCCGCTGACCTCCCAGAGAGAGTGTTAAACACGATCGCGCAGGCTAGAGCCCCGTCTACCAGACGGCTCTACACCTCGAAGTGGTCTGTGTTCTCTGCTTGGTGTCAAGCGCAGAGCTTTTCACCTGTAGACTGCGGGGTTACGGAAGTGCTTTCCTTCCTTCAGGAGCTACTGGATAAGGGCAGGACCCCTTCCACGCTCAAGTATACGTGGCGGCCATAGCAACGTTTGCAAAACCGGTGTCTGGCCAGTCACTAGGAAAGAACGACTTAGTCGTGCGTTTACTTAGAGGAGCTCGGAGGCTAAACCCTCCCAGGCCCCCTTCAGTCCCGACATGGGACCTTTCCACGGTCTTGGAGGCCATGAGAGGTGCCCCATTCGAGCCAATCCAGTCGTCAGACATGAAACACTTGTCTTTCAAGACAGCGTTTCTTATGGCTCTCGTTTCAGTGAAGCGCGTAGGGGACTTGCAAGCGCTTTCAGTGAGCGCGTCATGCATGGAGTTTGGACCTAATGACTCAGAGGTCATACTCAAACCGAAGCACGGCTACGTGCCAAAATCCCTCAACACACCGTTCAGGGCCCAGGTGATTTCCCTGTCTGCCCTTCCGGTTCTCAATGAGGAGAAGGACGCGAGTCTCCTTTGCCCTGTCAGGGCACTAAGGGCTTATGTGTCCCGCTCGTCTGGTTTCAGACAGACTGAGCAGCTTTTCGTTTCGTTTGGCGGCCGTGCTAAGGGACTTGCCGCTTCGAAACAGAGCCTATCCAGAAGGATAGTCGGTGCCATTGCGCTGGCTTACACTTCTAAGGGCCTACAGTGCCCTTTGGGTGTTAGAGCGCACTCCACAAGAGGCATGGCCTCCTCGTGGGCATGGTCTAGCGGGGTTACCCTGCAAGATATTTGTATGGCTGCGGGCTGGGCCTCGCCGTCTACATTTATAAAATACTATAACCTGGAGGTTCCCGCCTTACAAGCTAAGCTTTTGGCGGTCTGAACTTAGGGCTTATCGGCCGCCATGCGGCTTATGTGTGGAGTGTTGGCCTGTGCATCGCTCAGTCCGATGCGGCAGCTCCATGAGTGTGGTACCCTTACGGGTCTGATACCCCTACGGGACTATTTATAAAGGAGTGATGCTTCTAGCCTCTCCTCCTCTACTCTGTTAGAGTTGTGGTGATTGTGCACTAGATGCGCCCCGGGCTTCGGCCCTGGGACTCTGGTGTTGGATCCCTGTCCGCACGGCATGTTACATGGTGTTCCCCATAGCGTAAGATATTACGCAGTACGAGAGATACTCTCGTAAGAGAACGTACTCGGTTACTAACGTAACCTCGGTTCTCTCTAGAGAGGGAACGAGTACTGCGTATCTTGCCGTGCTTGGAATACGCTCTGGTTCGCTTCGGCGTTGAAAAATCAGAGGAAATACAGCTATCGAGGGTATTATAGGGCGAGACCACGCCTTTACTGGCGGGACATGACGAAATGGGCGCGAAGCGCCCCCATTCGTCATTACGTCACGCAGTGCCTCACTCGATAGGCTGCTGCTTTTCCAGCAAGGCAGCCAATGGGCGCGCGAGCTGTCTCGCCCTTGTCTGCTTGCTGCTGCAAAGCGTTTTACATTTTTAAAAATTAAGGATAATTTTTGGCTTCAATATCTCGAGGAAAAGAGTTTTCCCCGTAGCGTAAGATATTACGCAGTACTCGTTCCCTCTCTAGAGAGAACCGAGGTTACGTTAGTAACCGAGTACGTTTTGATGCAAGAAAATAAACTTTACTATCCAAGAAATTATTTTATCTAACAAAGCAGAGTGCTTACGCTTCTGCCCGGAGCCAGATATATAATGTCTTTGATAATGTTCTCATAGATTTCACTTAATCCAGTTAATAATCAATAAAAATATTCTACAATGTGCAGAAATAAAGAAAAACATTAATATAATGTAAATTCTTCCAACTACAAATAATGATAAGAAAAACAGTTACACATATAGTAACAAACAATTCCCCTCAGTCTGCTGACACCAATGACATGAGCTTTAAGTGTCAATTCTATTGTCATGAAATAAAGAGTGTGTTCAGCAGATCTGTTAATGTTGATGAGCCTCAGACTATAAACACTCATTTAACAAGACATTCAGGATCATCAGCAGATCATCTCACTTTATTCTGAGTGTTTGTTGTTAGAAACACATTATTTAGGTCAGGATACATGATAAAAGCCAACTGCTCTAGTGAAAGACAATACTGTCATTTCTCACACTATGACAAAAAAATCAATAACATAAAAACAAACACTGACACTCATTTTCACCAACCACTATCAGCATGTCCATGTGAATATAAATGTAGTCTGATTTTATGATCACTGTTCATTGCAATAAATTAGATCATTAACATATTACCATTTTCTATGAGCAGAAACTGACAATGATCATAAAACCTTTAAAAAAGTAACAAGCACAACAAAATATTAATGAATGTTTCCAGTATCAAATTTTATTCACATTTTCTTTCTAAATATTTCAGTTATTTATTTGTGAAAATATTTTTGTTTATTACAAATGTTGTGTAATGTATTATGATAGTTCATTTGAAAATTGTATTTGAGTATCACAATAATTTGGCAATAGTGACACCTACAGGTGAACAATGTGTAGTTTTATTCTAGCTATCCGCAAGTCGACCATTTTGGAGGCAATGAACGTAAACAACGCCACTGAACTAAACGGAGATGAAGACTCAGCTATCCTGCCCCCTTCGGAAAGAGTAGCGTTGTTCAAGTCCTACGCATAGCTAACTGCCATGCTTTCCCTGGCCGCCGCAAGTGTCGGCTGGAATGGAACCCTCCACCGTGTCCCGAAAATTTGGGGTTGGTATGAAAAGCAGCATCCCGCTCCATTCCATTCTTCCCGGAAGTGCACAAGGAGGTCACAGAGTCGTGGAAGACTTCTTCTTCTGTCAGAAACCACTCCACTGCCTCCTCATCTCCCACTACCCTCTATGGTGGGGCGGTCAAAGGTTATGTGAAGATCCCACAGGTGGAGCGTGCAGCTGTGCCACCCGCAAAATGCTGCCACCCGGCACGGTCGACCATGTCTCCCATCCAAGACCTGTAAGTTTCGTCTACTTTGAGAATATTCAACAACTAAAGGAATCTATTATGCCTCAAGCCTCAAAATCACATGGAACGATGCTTAAAATTTTCATAGATCGTTATAAAGATCTCTGGGAGGCTTTACTGAAGGAACGATTTGTCTTCAGCCTCAGAAATTCTCTGGAGATTTCAGCCTACAGGAAACTGGAGACAAAACCAAGCTAGTGGTCCTGGAGTCTTCGCAGTGCCATGATGGAAACTGAGAACAACTGCACAAAATAGAAAATGAAGCAATTCATGATGTTGAGGAAACTGATATTCAAACAGAACTGAAAAAGAAGTGAAAAAAATCAATGTCAGAATTTGTTGAGAAAGACACAGATAATAATATACTGATTCAGTGGAAAACATAATTTGAAATCAAAACCAAAGATGTTCAGGAAAACATTTTGAGAGAAACAAAAGAGAAAATTAAATGAGATTCTTCAGCAGCGAGACCTGAAAAAAATGATTGATGCTCAGAGAGAACATCATTAAAACACTCTCTATGAAAACAGCAAGAACGCTGAAGAAAGAATTTGGGTGCAAGGAATATTATCACAGACACTCAAATTTCAATCAAAGACATTTATATGTCGAGAGATGTGAAACTCCTCAGTGAAATCTGTGAAAGTATTCCAGTAGACCACACCATTATGAGTTCAAGAATGAATTCTTCATTGATTTGGTTTATTCCCTCTGTAAGAGAGCAAACAAGATGATCACTGACCAACAAAGACTGTTTAAGGAAGCCAATGATCCTGTAATATATTTTGGGAAGAAAACAGAAGAGTACTATAGTATTTTCCAGAAATACTATCATTCTTGGAGAGATCATCTGTCAGAAACTTAAAGAGCCCATTGAGCAGAGTGTCTACAAGAAAACTGCCAGAGATCTGGCTTATGAAATTATATCAAACTGTGAATCACTGTATGGAAACAGATCAAATGGCACTTCATTAATTATCCCAGAGATCATTATTTACCCAAGATGGAGAACACAGTGTTCCTTTTCCATCGTGTTACTGGCCTGAATGGTTGGTTTTTCACTACAACACAACAAACTTGCCTACTCAAGCAAGCAGCACTACATATTTTCATCCCAATGATTCAAATATGATAAAGTCCTCTGGAGAGATTATACAAGTGCATGAGGAGTTTATGCAGACTGGAGCATCACCCCTGATCTCTCTGATCTGCTATACTGGAAGTGGTTTGTGTGCAGATTCCAGAATCGTCTTGAAAAGCAGTACAGTAAAACATTTGAGTAGAAGGGTAAGATCCCAGATGAATGGAGAATATACTCAAAACAGGATACATTCGAGAGTTTGGATAAATACATTTAATTGAACAAACAAAATAAGATTCTTTAGGTTTTGACTCACAGAACAAAGTTTGCAATTCTGTTCTTCTCTTCACTGAGTCTGAAATCAACTAAACCTATTTTCACTGATTATAAGACTGTACTTCATAATTCATAAACCAGTTTTTGTGAATTGACCTACACTGAAATGCTGCATTACACAGTTCCAGCTCTAAACATCTCTGAAGATTTCCCACGTCCTACATAATGACTGGAATTGTATAGTCAACTTGGCATTCAGTTTATATTGTAATACAAAGATACTCTTCTTTTTTTTTTTTTTTTTTTTTTTTTTGCTTTTCATTGACTGTTGAAAAAATGCCCAAGCTCAAGCATTTTGTTTTCATGACTTTTGACCATAACACAAGAACACAAAATGTACTTGGTGAGTCATGGCACCATATTGTGGTGAAAATGTGACTGTGATTGACTAGCACACACTGAGATTAGAAGTGAGAAATATAAATTTGAGTATTCCCATCTTTGACTTTGGTCAAAATTGTTGTTGGAACCAAAATGTCTTAATGTGAGAAAACGTAACGTTTGTCCTTTAGTTTTGAGTGTTCAATATTTTCATTGGCTTCTACTTTTAGTTTGATTTTTGAGCTGTTAAACTAAATTTTTTAATTAAAATGATTTAAACCTGTTTAACTATGTTAAATAGTACTAAAATATATGTGGTCATTGTTAGTTTTGGAGTTACGAAAATGTATGTTAGTGTGCAACAATGTTTGCAAAATTTGAACAAAAATTTAATAAAACTTCAAAACTGGTCAAAAATACAACATTTATATCATGTAATACACATATTTTTTATTTTGCTCTTGATTGGTTTAACTGTTAAACGTAATAAATTCGAAGTAGACATTAGGCTACCTAACAAGCCTTTCAATGGCCTACAGTAAAGTAAAAAACATCTTACCCACGCTACTTGTTGAGACATGCCTTCACAGGCACTCGGTTCACACATACTCTGTTTGCAAGTGCGCACCAACTCAGTTACAGCAGCCAGAGAAAAACTAACATTAAAAATGTCAAGGGTCAAGAGCTCAACTAAAGCAAACACTAATCACCAATGGTGGCTAAAACATTATTATTTTCAATGAAACACTAACAACTAAATCAAACCAAACTATTCTTTTCAATAAAACATCAACATTTAAACTCGTAATGCTGTTTGTGGAGTTGTTCAAGATCATTACATGTCAAACTGTACGACATGGATCTAATAAACTTGAGTACGACATGTATGTAGACTGTACGATGAAGACATCTATTGAATCGTAGGCTACAATGCAAGTTAGTGTAGAAGAATGCTGATCATTTTTGACGCTGTCTGCAAACTATTGCAGGTTTTCTTTAGTCGCAAGACTGTGACAACGGCCGTCTTTGAACCTCTCTCTGTATAAAGTAGGACCAGCGATTAGGAGCCACGCCCACAGAAATCACCATGTGTGGTCATCTTTTTTAATCTGGGACAACCAAAAATCATACAATGTGTACCGCTGGGCATAAGGCTGTGGCTGAAGTCAGTTGTTGTTCTTGTGTTTCTCTTTCCTTCAGTGATTCTGCTTGTTAGTATCAGGCGTCTTCAATAATCAAACAATCATCACTCTATTAATCATTTAAGTAACTCTAACATCATCTCAATCATGCTTTAACACCCTGCTGGCAGGAATTTTGTTGTGCACCCATAGAATCATTAATTTGCACTTTTTATCTTATCTGGTCTGTCTTGTGTTATTTTAAATGTTTTTCCCCCTTGTGCAGAACCATACTCTGATTTCTTGTTTTGTTCATTCTGGATTGGTAGAAACTTTCACATGCCGGAGGGAGAAAAGACAACACAAGTTCACGGACTCCACCCTCATGTAAACCCTGAGAAACATCTTCCTTGTTCATAAAGAGATTCAACAACACCTTGACACGCAGGTACTACTTTTCTTTATAGCTTTCTTTATTGAATATGTTTTATGTATAACATTTTATATAAATATATAACAGTTTAAGATATAACAAGTGCTATAAATGCAAGTTCTTAGTGGCTTTCATTTTGATCTTGACATTTTTATCTCAAAAACAAATACGTGTCTGTGTTTGTTTAGTGTTGTGAACTAAAAATTTGGTAACATGTATACACTATATAAAAATATAAAATCAAAATAATTAAAAAAATGTTGCAATTAGCTAAACAATTAATTGTAAATTTTGTCACTGGGTGTAGGTGGTTTAATTCAAAGCAAAATGTATTCAGTTAAACATTAAATTATTATTCAGCTTGCATTATGTTGCTTTTAGCTGTGCATTATAAAGTATGTCCTTTCAACCTACACTAATTAAATATAATTAAACACTGAAGATTGTATAACAGAACTAAAACACCTGGAGGAATAAAACCTGTTCTACTGGTTCAGTGAAATGAGATGGATCACATGGTGTAGGTTAAAATTACACATACAGCAGATAGTCAAGTTAATTTGACTTATAGTGCTTTATGTACAGTTTGCTTCAAAGCAGCTTTACAGTGAAATTCAATAATTTAATCCAATTTCAGGTTCTGGATTTGCAGGACTACAATGCAAATTTGGTGTAATTGAGGAATCTGTGAGAAACTTACACTTAGATTCGCTGTAAAGTTACGTCTCTGTGCACGTCACTTTTGTTTTGTAAATTAATTTAGGCTTGGCATTTATAATTAATACTGTTTATCTGAAGAACACTATAAGTTATGCTACGCACAGGTATTTCACATTATTTCTGAATGTAATAATAAAATGCAATAATAAAAACAACCATGGTGCAACATCCTGGAAAATACGAGTAAATACTCAGGTTTCCACTGACCAGTTGGTGAGACGTAAATAATCATACGCATGGTTGTGTAATGTTAAACATACACATCATGGCACTGCACATATTTGCAAGGTATTTTTGAATCCAATTGAGAACATAGATTCAAGCATTTACATGTTTAATTTTGTCCAGTTGATTGATTTAATTCAAGACTATTAATCTATTATTTCGGTTTTTAGAAATTTCAGATCGTGCTCAATATGAAGTCTTTTCAGTCTCATTGAGCCATCAGTCCGATTACTAACATGTTTAAGTGCATGTAAAAGTAGTTACCAGGGCTGGACTGGGACGAAAAATAGGCCCGGGCATTTTGGCCTAGACCGGCCCAGGCCCACTACAAGATCATAAACACACAACCGATCTTTGCACGTCCTTGGATATGTATATCATCTCCTATTCCTTAAAACCAATAATGCCATAATGAGTGAGTATAAATTAGGAATGAGTGAGATTTAACAGATGAAATAACTACTATTTGTAAAGTACAATTGAAGTAGGCTACACTACACATTGATGAATCCTAAAACAAGATACCGTATAAGTTGCATTGGCATAGCAATACCAGTGTTTCATACAGGATTCTTGGTAAATCTGTGGTGGGTGTACCTTGATCTGTCTAGGGGGGTTCGGGGGCATGCTCCCCCGAAAGAAAATTTTGTGCTTTTTAATATTAAATTCAGCCATCTGGTGCACTTTTAGAGTAAAAAATAAAGAGCTCCAACCCATATTCAGTGTGCAAATTGAACAAAGAAAAACTCAAACCTCTTTTAGTTATGATATAGTGTATAATATTAACCCCATGACAGTAATATACATGTATTGTAAAACAAATGCACTGAAAAATAAAATAAACTTTCATAATTAATTTCGTACTAATTTCTATACTTATAGAGAAACACGTGATCTTTTATTCTGACAGAAACTGCATCAAACTTTTATTTTGGCGGAAAACATGGTTTCCAAACGTGTGGAAATAATGTAATGGGTTCTACACAGCCTATAGGTGTTAAAGTAGCCTGGTTCTGCTCACCACAGTCCTCTACACTCACTCATTTCTCTCCTGATCCTCCTCACTCCCCATCAGACACTTGAAGGGCCTGATTCTTTTTTCACGCTATTTCCCTGCACTTTTCTTGCGTTTCTTCTCCATCGCTCTGACGATTTAAACAGATACTGCTGGCTCGCTCGGAGCCTAAAGGGTGAGGTGTTTCGAGACGTGATTGGACCAGCCCAGTGTCAATCAAGAAAATAACCAATGGGCCGCGTTTCATGGGCCGGTCTGAGAGAAAAACAAAACCTACTGACTTTTTTTGTCCAATGCATTACACCGGTACAAAGATCCCAGCGCCGCCAATTAACCAAAACTAATGGGCCGCCGATGTGCGAGTTTTATGGGCCGGTCAGATTAAAAAAAAAAATTAAGTTTGAGATGTATCGGCCCAAATAGCACGTCGGCCCACCGGGCAAATGCCCGAATTGCCCGATGGCCAGTCCAGCCCTGGTAGTTACTGATCATTGGGGTCTTTGCTGTGTCATTAGCTGTTGTTGAAGTCCGACTGGTCAGACTGGCCCTGGTTATCTTGGGATAATCCTGAGGCTGTTTAATCCAGATGTTTTACTGGGCCATAGGTACACTATAATTACCGAAAGGTACGCTGTAAATTCATTGGACTTATGCAGTATTATCGGGCTGTAATCTAAAGTGTTACCCAAAGCAAAGGTTTATACAACATTACACAATTAGACAAAGTGACACTGTTACAATATACCTGGTATTACAACAACAACAACAACATAATTGTGCTTCTCATGTCACGTCTCAAATGTTTAGCTTATTTGTTTATTTTTTGGTAGAACCAAACAGTTGTTCAACCCTGCCCAGGAGGACAATGAGCAGTGAAACAGCTCACAGGAAGCTCAGATGCCAAGTGTGTTTATTCAGCACTAAATAAAGGCAATGATGAAATCAGTGGACGACACAATGGCCAACAAGGAAAGCGAATGTGAGTACACAAAGTGTGTTGAAACTGTCTTGATCCTCCTAATGTGATCTTGGTCACATTCAGCTGCAGAATATGGTTGTTAGTCCCGTTGTATAGTTAAATATGTTCACACACTTCAGTTATATTGAGAGTGACAACTGCATTTGATAACCAAACTGATCGGGCAGCGTCAAAGTTTCAAGGGTCCACAGAATGTATTATGTATTGCTTAAAGGGGTCATATAATGCCATTTTTGTACAAGTTAATATGAATCTTTAGGGTCTAAATGAAAACTTTGTAGTGTACTTTTATTAAAAATTCTCATTAGTATTGTAAGAAAACACTCATTTTACCTGCTCAAAAACAGCTGTTTTCAGCACCCCGTTTAAGTGTATGTGGCTTTAAATGATAATGAGCTTCGCTGACTCCGCCCCTCTGTTCTGTGGGCACAACGCACGTGGAGTGTTGACTTGACAACAGTTGAGGGTTTATTATGGCAGCGGGATTCTCTCTGAGGACACATCTGTGCAACCCTATCAGTTTGAAACGGAGTCGGACCCGAAACAAGATGACAGCCCCGAAGAAGTTCGACAATTAAGGCTCGAACAGGACGTTTCTGAATGGTTGGTTGACAATGTCACTTTGATCTATTTTTGTATGTACTGGCAGGGTAACGTTAGAGTTGTGAGATACAAACGATGTGTTTAACGTTACTAATGTAAGTTATAGGTTAGTTCGTTGACAGATTTATGTTGAAAAACTTTTCTTTTTTTGTAAATGTAGGCTTGTCAGTGATGCGTGACGTTATCTCAGTGTTAGGTACAACTATCGTGACTGAAACACTGACATGAGGTCATGTCAGTAATGATTCTAGCAGTAGTTGAAGGATACCTAAGAATTTGTTGTATGTTTATGTTTAGTGCAGTACGAAAATGTTTTATGTTTTAAGAAAACTTTTAAGTACATCTATAGTATTGTAACTGCATTGATATTCCTGTTAATATTCCTGTTACGTTAACTGTAACACCTGCGTTCACAGTTTGATAACACAATAACTATAACGCGTTTTCCATTATAAACGTGGGATTATGAATTATATTGAGAACGTCGTAACGTTACATAGAACACATGCCGTAATGCACCCTGAGTGTAAACATTAGCCACATTCATCGTGAAGCATGCAAGGGATTTGCAAAGATTAATATAAAGGTGACTTAAACGTTACACTCACTTCTTTTGGAGGTCCAGCAGGAACATGAATAGTTGGTACCGATTCCTTTTTCAGTAGCAGCTTCTTAGCAAAACCTGATTTATATTGACCCTCGCCTCGTTTAAAAAGCAGTCTGGTGTGAAATGATTTGCGCAAACATGAGCGCATTGACGTTGCTCGTCGGAAATATTCCCTTCATAAACAAAACTCAGCCACTGCGTCTTCAGCGGTTCGGATTTAGGAACATTAAAATGACTGCTGTGTTCCTTATTACACCCAAGAACAGAACACCACCGCTTAGGCGCGAAAGGCGCCATTCTGCTCCAGTGTATCAACAATGACGAACTATGATTGACATCTCACTCACGAGCGAGGGCGGGTCTGTGTTGAAACACTGCTGTCAATCAACAGTCGTGGGAGGGGCGTGCGATCTTGTGACGTCACAGGATCGAACGGCTTGATTTGAGGCAGGGGAAAACATATAAGGAGATTAAAACAAAACCACTGGATGGATTTTTATCATTATATGATGGCTGTGTACAGGCACTGCCAACACACATTTCAGTACAATCAACTTGTAAAAGTGCATGCACCATTATATGACCCCTTTAAAAATGCAATTTAGTTCATTTTTAAAAAGTCCCTGTCTGGTCATCTTTTTTCCTCTGTAAAATGTCTTAAAGTTATGATTTGTTAAAATTTTTGAATGAGAATGTCATAATTTAAATTTTATTTTAATTTTCGAATCGCTTTTTGCTCTGCATCAGCTGTTCTTACTTCTCCCAGAAGAAGAAACAGCATGGAAATGAACCCCCCGAAGTGTAAGTATCTATATGAAATTATGAACAGTTTATAGATTTAAATTGCTTGCACTGCTTTTGTTTCATTACATAATGTGCATCGCACTGACAGTAAGAACATTGAATGATTTGACAGAAACAGAAACGTGTGATATAACACAAACTCTGAAGTGATATGACTCTTTGCAACACTGATCAGATTATTGATTGTGGTGCAGTTATTATTTTGTTTTTGTTGTTTATTTAGTGCTGACTATTGTACTGTTTGGAAACTCTGCATCTGTCCAGTATAATGCTGAAAACATTCTACTTGGAGAAGAAAAACCTTGTAAAACTGTAATAACATCCAGGATCGTTCCTGTACAGAGGGAGAAATCCTGTACAGAGGGACAGTATCTATTCTCCTTGATCAACATGATTGACGTACATGAGACTGACTCTGTGCATCATCTCATTGATCAACTAGTGAAAGAAAACGACATCCATGCCTTCATCTTTGTTGTGAGACTGGGCCAGTTAACAGATGATGATCAGATGGGTCTGGAATGGCTTCAGAGAGTGTTTGGTGACAAAGTTCTTCAGTTTGTGATGATTCTCTTCACCTATGAGAGAGAAGAAGAGCGTGACACTATAATTGATGATCTGAAGAAAGACCCTGTTCTGGAGCAACTGCTGGAGAAATGTAGAGGAAGATTTCACTCCTGCAACAAGATGATGAACAACCAATCAGAGATGAGAGACCTGATGAACAAGATTGAGCATCTGTTTAATGAGAATAAACAGCAGAGCTACAGAGAAGAGATGTATAACACAGTGTTAAAACAGAGAGAAGGCCTGCAAAAGTGTCAAAGTCAAAGTGGTAAGAACACAGATTTGGTTTCCTGATGTTTCACATTTCTGTCAGGTCCTGACCCACTATCGTCATATATGATTGACATTTAGCATTCAGTTTGGATTGGCGGTATGGTTCTGTTCTGGGCAAGAACTCCCTGCGCATCCATGCAGCCTAGCATGGATAAGAGCAAGGAGATTAGCAATAACCCACCGTAGGGTAAAAAGAACAGAACCAACATGAATGTATTGCAGATATCAATTATTCAATATTTTAATGTACAACATAATTCGAGAATTTAGTCTGATTCAAAGGAAAATCAGAATGCCAAATTGTGACTGATGAGAGGAGGAGCTGGGGATGGAGGAGGTTATTTGGCTCCTGAGAAACGCAATAGCTGCTGATAATACTGAAGGAGCTTATTAATGAATGCTGTGATAGGCGTCATATTCCTATAGGTAGATGTGGATCAGCTGAGAGTCAGCTGATGCGAGCTTGACTAACGTGACCTGCCAGAACTGGCGCTGTGCTTGATGTTGTTTATTCTGATGTGTATTTGCCCCTGATGCTATTCTATAATTTTTATTTAAATATTCAATAATTATAAAATTATAGAATCAAATATACTAGTACAAATGGACCTGCATCTGATACACCAGCTCAATGTTATATTTAAAATTAAATTAGATTATTAAATACATTTATTTAATTAGGCTGTAAATTCAGTCAGCACTGCGTCGATGATGCTATTGGGGAACACCTCCATATGAACCAGTGTCTGAAACGCTTATCCAGTCACAGCAATCATATTGACCTATGACGTCACTACTAGTGTGACCTGGAAGAATATAAGGGGCGCCTCGAAAACATGTCATCCTCATTTCATCTTCAGGGACTTTCTTGTTTGAATCGCAATCACCCGAAAAACATTGAAGGTAAAGATTATGGCTGGCAAACATTTCAAGAAGTGTGTGGATCCGTGTCCCAGGTTTTTGACATCTGATGACATGCAACTTTTGCGTTCACTGTTTGGGTGAAGAGCATGCAAGATCAGTTCTTGAGGTGGCCACAGAGGGACATCTGTGGTTAAACCTGGCTGACATCGGGGAGAAAGAAAAGGGCTTTCTTCTCGATACAATGGTTTTGCCATCTGAACTTTTCTGCACCTCCGTTGAGGCGAAGGCGAGTTCGGCTGAGGTCTGAATCCACGCCCAGACAGCCAGGGGGTCCTTCTTACATGTGTGTTGGTTAATGGTTTCTTATAGGAGTATATTATTAGGGCCCTGAAGTTCCCTTATATAGGTAGGCTATCCGTACCCTTTCCATTGCGGTACGTGTGCGTTCTCTTGTGTTAGAGTCGTCAGGTTTATGTAGTGGCTAGCAGGGTTCTAAATTAACACCCGCCAACCCGCCAAATGCGGGTTAAAATTCATTTTGGCGGGTGTTAATAAAAACTTACTAGCCAGTTTGGCCAATAGTGTACTTCCTACATTTCCCATGAACACTGTGCCGTAATGCTACGTGATGACGTTTCATACGCCCATTGGCTGCGCGCAGTTTGTAGTGAAACCAGCGCAAGAAATCATGGAAACGAACGGAGCGTCCACCAGAAAACACAAGGAAGACGAAGAACGAACGGAGCCAGAGCAGGGGTCATAGACTGAAAGAGGAGGGAGTTAGCTAGTAAAGAGTAATAAGTTAAGATTAAACTAAATGCGTGTTTATGATTATCGTGTTTATATTGTTTCACATTCATGTTGAGAACAACAATAATATCCACATGTTCGAGTGAGAAAACGCGCTGCGCTGACACAGGTGTTGCAGAGACGTGTGTGTGCAAACTAGTGAAGTTTTCTGTTCTTAAACCTGTATCCCTCAACGAAACTTAAAGGAAGCATATGTCTCAAAATCATTTTGCTACCAGAACGAAGATATCATCTCGGATCATGATTCCCTCGGGTACAGCTGCTGACCTGCAGTCATTAATGCAGTGATGGACAGCTGCTTCCTCCTCAGTCGACTGGTGTTTTCTTTGGATTTCATGTGATTTCTCATTGTGGTGGTGATATTATGATAACTCAGTTTAATTAATAATTGATTCAAAGTAATTCCATTTTTTAATAATAGGCTATCATTTTCATCTAAGTAATTCCAAACTTTGCGAGGCAGACAACATTATGTGATCAAATACAATCCACTTGTTAAACGCTCCACAGCGCCACCCAGTACATTTAATTATAAATGCGAAAAAAAAGTAAAAAAAAAAAAGTAAAATTCGAATAGTATTTTTTTTTTAATAATAATAATTACAGATCGAAAATTCGAATATTCGTGCACATCCATAATAGATAGATAGATATATCCCAAACTTGAAATGAAATGTTTGCTCTTTCTGTGTTGTATTGTACTTTATATGTGTTTTTCATGCTAATAAAATTATCAAATGCATTCGCAGTGGCACTCAAATTTTCTCTTTTTTTCACCGGAAAAAATTTGGCTAGTGGAAATTCTGATTGGCTGGTAACTTTAGAAAGTTACCAGCCACATTGGCTGGTGATCAAAAAAGTTAATTTAGAACCCTGGTGGCTAGTGCCAATCTATGGTCACCCAGTAGTGAACAGGTTGGCTTCATCTCATTGAGAATTCTCTAGTGAGGCCACGGTTCATCCAAGCATCAAACAGATAAACTTTGTGTAGCGTGAGATGCTTCCTCCCAATTGAGAGTTGTTCTACTGAGGCCAGCACTCTGTACAAGATCCAGATAGACTACAACACCAAACGTTGGCCCTCGTCTGGCCACCTTGATAGTTAGACATGCCTGATGTAAGTCTTGTATTAGAATAGCTGGTCTCCTCTCACTTTTGAGACTCGCTTTGAATTTATAGCTCTAAATTTCAGACATGATGGGCTATCTTGCACCCGGCGCAAATGACTTTGTACACTGACGCATGTATCATTCCTATTTTGCACCCGCGCAAAGCAGGCTTTTTCCTCCACAGACGCACGTCGGTACGGGCGGGTTGGCGCAAAAAGGAGGCGTGTTTCGGCGCAAACATTCCCTAGTGCTATTTTGCACTTCCAGAAAACAATTCCACCACTGACCAAAAAAAAACCTGGTCTAAAGTCAGTGGCGCGTTGCTCATAATGCTATTTTAAGTGCTCATGCTTGGACATAATGTAGCGGGTGCACAACGCGCATACACTTTGATTCTCTCATCAACACAGATGCAGCAGTTTTTATTTTTGCAAATCATACATTATATCAAGGAAATATATTACCACAAGAGGGAAATCATTGTGGTGTCCATGAAGATGTGAAAAAATAGGCATAAATCTAGCTTACATATTTACCCAAATTTTTTAGGCAAATTGTAGTAATGATGGATCAGACCTGTTTGCCCAATAGTGGCAAGACACATATGTATATAAGGACATCTGACAAATTAGTTTGTCCGTCAAGAACCAGGAAAAAAAATCTGAAGACTGCAAAATCACCTTTGCCATAATGTAAGTACATTAAAAACCTTACTCTTTAACTTATCAGTTAGGTTGAGCTTTCTCATATTTTTTTCTATTGATTTGGGTGGGTTTGTCCCATACCCAATGTCAATTCTCTTTCTTTTATGGCCCTGACGAGAACATCCATCTCCTCGGCTGTGAACCGATTCTGAAGTGCCTGGTAAATGCACCATAATAATAACAATCCGCCATGCAACATGCGCACCTGCTCTTAAAGGGAATGTGAGATGACGCTCTGATTGGTTTATTTCACGTTACGCCCAAACCACACCTATGAATAATGAAGCTACTTCAGACCAACCCCTTTTAGATTTGCGTCAGGTGCAAGAGGCATTTATCCCACCGAGAAAATAGCAACAGCGCCGGGATCCGCCCACAAAGTTACTTGCGCTTTGACACTTGCGTTTCAGATCGTTAAAATAGGGCCCATAATATTTGTGTGTCTGCCCTCACTCATACCTACACACTCCCTGTTTTTCAGATAACACTTCTGCTGAGTACACTGCCTGTTTCCAATGGTAAATAAATATAACTAGGCCCACAGAAATGTCTGTGAGAGCACCTGGCTTCTGAGGCTAGCTCTGCAAACAGTCTCACTATCAAGTAGCTAGGCCTTAAAAGGCCTCCTTGAATGAGGCTCCCCAACAAGTTGGATGCTTAGTTGTATTGCAAAGGCTTGAGTATCACATTGTAGGCTCCCATTCTATCCCAGAGCCTGGTCAATACTTATCAGGTTGAGTATAGTGTTCCAGACTCTATATGAGGTTTGCTCAGTATGAATACTTATCTCCTTAAAGGGCATATTGCAGGTTAGAGGACCCAACGAGTCAATGTATAGAAAAACCATGTAGTAACTAGATTTTCTTTAAAATATACTTATAAATGCGCTACATTGGCTTCTGGAGTCGTTTTTGTGAGAGAATTTTACTTCCGCATCTGAAAATGGGCGTAATGACATTTCAGACTTACTCGTATGACGGACCACGGACCACAGCCATACAATTATGAACCTGCTATGCTGCCAAGAGAGCAGGGACAGGCCAGGATTAACGTTAGACAGAACAACGGTCAGAAGAGACACACATTATTGCAGAAGTATTATTATAAAAAAAACGTGTGTGGAGTGAGTGTGCGCAGCCGCAGTTTATTGCGTCACTTAATCGCGTGTCTTTTTGATTAGCCTAGCTGTCCAATACTGAGTAAACATTAAAAGAAACAGGCCTATTCAGTCTTCCCTGGATGTTTTTAAACGAAGAAATTAAATAATAGCAATCAGAAGAATGGAAGCAGCAATAAAAAAATGAGGACGGTATGCTGTCGGCAAAACATTAGACCAATATGCAATAAATACTGCACTGCAACAAAAAGGTAAGGCATATCTGTTTTTATATTTAATACTGTTCACTGTGAGTTTTAATTAAGTGTAATAGAGTTATAGTGCATCGTTCATTCTGTTTGGTAAAATGTGAGGTGTATATCGTTCTGTAATATCGTTGTTCTACATGCACACAGTAATGGGGAATATTCTTGTGAAACGCCGCCACTGAGAACGGCAGGTGTCGTGGTGAGAGACGTGTTATAGATAGCCTACACGTTCGCTAACGAAATACATTGTGCTCACAATATTGTACAGATTATTACCATCGTATATCAGTTAATAGCAAAACTATGATTGGTCATAGGAGGAATTTACCAATAACAGAAACTGCTTTGATCAGGCGCGTATGTCATGCTCATTAATATCCGTCCAGACTAATGTTACGTGATATAACTTAGCGGTTTCTCATATCCGTCCAGACTAATGTTACGTGATATAACTTAGCGGTTTCTCATCGAGAGACAGAGATATTTTTAATTATTCCTGATATACACATTTTTGTTCCTCCGATCTGGTGTACACTACACACGATCGCGTTTCTCGAAGCCGATGCAGAAGATAAATCCCGTCTCTTCAGCTGCACAAACCGCACATAGGCACGAAAGATACACCGTCCTTTCTCCTGACTCGATGTCCTGACAGGCCGGAGTTTTTGCAACCTCCACAAACACAATAATTTACCATGACGATGATAAATTAAAATACAAAAACTACCGAAAACACTGATTCCCGACGGCTCTTACTGAATTCAATGCCACGAGAACAAGAGGTTTTACATATTCACAATATCACATTAACATTAGCTGCCAGGAAATGAAAAATACAAAAAACGTTTTGCATAAAATCCAGTGCTTTCAAAGCATTACATGTTTTCATTGCTTTTTTGTTTTTAGTTTGTTCCAAAAGATGTACATATAATGTGAAGTCATGTATAAAATGTAAAAAAAAAAAAGCCCAATTCTTTTTATGTGGTATTTTCCTAATAAAACAAATAACTGTATAATATGTTGTTCTTTACATTCCAAATAGTCATTCTGAGTATAAAAAAGCAAATGTACCCGCTCTTATGGAATACAAACCTATCTGCGCTGCTGAGGCTCCCTCCCTCTTGTGACGTAAAATGACGCGATGTTGAAAAAAAAGCGGTTTTTACGGACAGTCAAAGAAACGCTCACTTTATCTACTAAATTGTTGCCCTTATGTCATTTTAAATCCTGCATTAACCTTTTCATATGGTATTTTCACACAAGGTTATATATTAATTTAGATTTTTTTTTACCTGCAATATGCTCTTTAAGTCTGACCATAGGGAATACTGTATGTGACCTGAAGGGGGAGTGTTTGGCATCTCAGTGAAACGTCTCGGTTACGGATGTAACCCTCATTCCCTGAGTAGGGAACGGAGACGTTACGTCGGATGATGACGAATGGGGTTTCGCTTAGAAAGCCTATCAACTTCGAGTATTACAAAACGAGCCAATGGCAAAGAAATGCCATGGGTCTGCAGAATTTGCATGACGTAACTAGGGATGTCCCGATCAGGTTTTTTTGCCCTCGAGTCCGAGTCCGAGTCATTTGATTTTGAGTATCTACCGATACCGAGTCCCGATCCAATACTTCTATATTAGGCTACATTAAAAAAAAAGAATAAAGAAGAGCAAAAAAAAAAACAGATCTAGGATGTTCCTTATTTGTTATTTAATTCACCTTATTTTAACATTCAAAAACTCTGTTAACAAACAGAGCACTTCTGTGAGGTAGCTTGAACAATCAAGTAATAAATAACATAAATTATTCACTTTTGGACTTTAGTGCAACAGTAAATATATGAAAGTCTAAGTCTAATATAAAAACAAATAGCATCACAACTTTAAAATACCCGGCAGGCATGTAAACAAATAAAAAAA
Source organism: Chrosomus eos (assembly GCA_036326025.1). NCBI lineage: Eukaryota > Metazoa > Chordata > Actinopteri > Cypriniformes > Leuciscidae > Chrosomus > Chrosomus eos. Next base: position 10,023,499 of record CM070821.1, read on the forward strand.
TAAGTGTATACAAAAATGTTGAGAATATACATTAGGGGTGTAACGGTTCACACAATTCACGGTTCAGTTCGATACGATACAGTGGTGTCAAGGTTCGGTATGTTTTCAATACAGTAAAAAGAAAGAAATGCCAGAGAAATTTCCTATTTGTTAAAAGAAAAAATATTTTTAAATAAGTTTGAGTTTTCTTACATATTGAAACTTTCAGGTTTAAAAATGGGGGCAATCTTTGAAGGATGAAAAAATAATGTTTTGGTCATCACATTTAAATATATTTATATATATAATATTTAGATAATATTTGAGTTTTGAAGTGCTGGGAAAAGATGTGTTAAGTACTTGAAAGCATTTCACTATTCCAGGCAAACTTTCATGGCTACAGTTAGTGTTACTATATTAAATCCATGGTGAATCTTGCTGATCTGTGTACTTAAAGCCCATAGTTCATTCACGGCACAATGTTTCTCCTGGTTTGCACGTCAGTGCTGTAGAGATATAATAGAAATCTGCGGTTATAACGGAGAAATTTGAATGCTTCTCACTAGATCTCGCAGCGATGTTATTACTTCAGTGGCGAATTCAAATGCTTTATTCACTGGATCTCTAATAGCGCTGTGTAGTAACAGTGTTGCTTGATCAAGATCGGCTCGCGCTGCACAGATGTTGCTGGTCCGAACTGATAAACGGTCCATACAAGCACAATATAATGAGTAGCGCAGTTTCGTTCCACTTTCATTACGTTCGTCATTTGATGTTGCGCAACGTTGTGGTGTTGTTCACGTTCACGCCAGCGCAGATTTTGTCGGCAGGAAAAATGATCCAAGGACCTGGTTTGGTTTGTATGCGTACACCCCTAATATACATATATATCCGAGTCCTGATCGGGAAGTGACGTCCGATTCCGATCGAGTCTGAAACCACGTGATCGGGCCCCGATTTCCGATCACTTGATCGGATCGGGACATCCCTAGACGTAACTCCGCCCCACCTTGTGGGTATAAAAGGAGGACGCCGGCAACATGCAGATATGTTTCTTCGCTGAGAAGCCAAGACTGAACTCAGGTGATCCCCACGGTACAGCGGAAGTGGCAGGCAGACGTAACGTCTCTGTTCCCTACTCTGGGTTACAGTGTGCAGGTCCCCAACCCTCTTGATAGAGGCCAGTGCAACCAGGAACGCTGTCTTTATTGACAGGAGCTTAAGCTCCACTGATTGCAAAGGCTCAAAGGGAGCACTCTGCAGGGCAGTTAGAACCACCGCAAGGTCCCAAGAGGGAACGAGAGGAGGGCAAGGAGGATTCAGTCTCCTCGCTCCTCTCAGGAACCTGACGATCAGGTCGTGCTTTCCTACGGACTTACCTTCTACCAAATCATGGTGTGCGGCGATAGCGGCAACATAAACTTTGAGGGTGGAGGGAGACAGCCTTCTCTCCAACCCATCTTGAAGGAAGGAAAGCACAACACCGATCGAGCATCTCCAGGGGTCTTCTCGGTGAGAAGAGCACCAGCTGACGAAGAGGTTCCACTTCAACACACAGATGTGTCACATAGACAACACATAGACGATGCTCTAGCGGAAGTGATGGTAGCCACCACCGCTTGTGGTAGGGTACTCAAACCTGCCTGGTCCCGTCCGGGAGCCACATGTGGAGGCTCCAAAGATCGGGACGAGGGTGCCACAGGATGCCCCGTCCCTGAGAAAAGAGGTCCTTCCTCAGAGGAATTGGCCAAGGAGGTGCTGTCGCGAGGAGTACAAGTTCGGAGAACCAGGTCCGGGTGGGCCAGTATGGCGCAACCAGAAGGACCTGCTCCTCGTCCTCCTTGACCTTGTGTAAGGTCTCCGCAAGAAGGCTCACTGGGGGAAACGCATACTTGTGGCCCCGCGGCCAGCTGTGCTCCAATGCATCCAGGGGACAATGCCGGTCAGGGAATAATACAGGTCGCAATGGGTCGAGTCGTGAGAGGCAAACAGATCTATCTGTGCGTCCCCAACTGGTCCCAAATCAGCTGAACCGACTGGGGATGGAGTCGCCATTCTCCAGGGAGAGGCTGAAGCCGTGAGAGCTCGTCGGCTGCACAGTTCAGGACTCCGGGAATATAAATGGCTCGAAGCGACCTCAGATGCTTCTGACTCCATAAGAGGAGGTGGCGGGCGAGTTGCGACATACGGCGGTAGCGTAGACCACCTTGATGGTTGATGTATGCTACAGTGGCGGTATTGTCTGATCGGACTAGTACGTGTTGACCCCTGAGCAGCACTCGAAAGCGGTGCAGGGCAAGGCGTACTGCCAGCAACTCGAGGCAATTGACATGCCATAGACGCTGGGGTCCTGTCCAGGAGTCCGCGGCAGCATGTCCATTGCACATGGCGCCCCAGCCCATGGTGGAGGCATCTGTTGAGACAACAACATGCCGGGAAGCTCGTTCCAGGTGGACACCCGTCCTGAGAAAACTAGAGCGTTTAACCGGGGGAAGCCCAGTGTACCCACGGACAGCTGCCCCATCGAGGGGAGGAAATGCGAATGAGACCAACGAGCGGTCCCGGGGGGCTCTTCCAGGACTTCGAGATCTCATCATGCACGTCCGGGAAGAAAGGTATTGGGGTTTGCCGTGGACGAGGGTTGGCGGCCTTACCCAAAAACCAATCGTCCAGCCGCGAGCGCTCAGGACAGGGTGGAGGCCTCCACTCAAGCCCGATACTCGCGGCTGCCCGGGAAAGCATGGCCGTCATCTCCGGATCGGACTCAGGCACAGCCGTATGCACACTGGAAGGTGGCAGCTGTGATGAGTCGTCACTTCCGGAAGACTCAAACCCACGTTGTGATGCTGCTACAGACATAGCATCATCCTCTGTAGCTTCAAATGAAACATGCGGGCCACCCGAGGGTAGACCCGTGGGAATCACTTGTTCACTAGTGGGCACCGTCACTGAAGAGGGGGGCTGGGGTCACGGACACACGCACTCTGGCAAACCACTGCACAGATAAGCAGGAAGCGCGCGCTCTCTGGAGATCGCCGTCACACCAACACCTGAGGTACTCGTTTGTAAAGCTGACAATCAGAGATGGCTTGTGGAGAGAAGGATAAACTTGGCTCCGAAGCGAAAACATATCTGCATGTTGCCGGTGTCCTCCTTTTATACCCACGAGGTGGGGCGGAGTTACGTCATGCAAATTCTGCAGACCCATGGCATTTCTTTGCCATTGGCTCGTTTTGTAATACTCGAAGTTGATAGGCTTTCTAACCGAAACCCCATTCGTCGTCATCCGACGTAACTCGAAGTGACAACGAAAGGGAACTGCCGTTTTCTTACGTTTTTGTCATAGCCCTAATTGGTATGCACTCCCCGCTCAGTATGGTGTGTGGGTCTATTATTCCCCAATAGCATCATCGACACAGTGTCTTGTTCCCTGTTCTCAGTGAACATAGATTACAGTGGTAAACTGAGACGTTTGTACGGTAATCATTTTCTAAGCTGGAGAAAGGCTTTCTTTTAAATTGCATGTTTTTTTTCTGCTTCCTTATAGCAGATTGTTTTTCAGAACCTACAATCAATAAAGAAAGAATGGAAGACACTACAAAATCAGAGACTGGAGAAAAACATGGCGTGAGTGCACATTTTTTATATTTGCTGCATTGATAAAACCAACTACTACCCTATTTCATTATTTACCATCTTGTAATTTTCAAGGTAAATGTGTTACTGGACACAAAATGTTTATCAGGTCTGAATATAAAAAAATGAATCATAAGGAAACAATGATAAATTGGTATAGATCAAATGGGTGATATAGATAAAGAAATATAAGCATCTCTGAGGAGACTAGTAAGAAAGTGACTAAACCATTTGCATAAAAAAATGAAAGACTGTAGGGAAAACAAACTATGAAAAAGTGAAATATAAATTAAATGATATAGAAATATATATATTTTTAAATGGTGACTTTTAAAGGGACTGTGTACTTTTTAGGTATTTTATTATCTAAAATCAATATTTGTATTCATAAATATGTCCTCAATGGTGTACAAATACCTCTGCTAATTATCTGACTTATCCTCATAAACAAAGAATTTGTTATCTTTATATACATGATTTTTAGATTTATATACATGGGACGGGTAGGTCCACGGAGGCTTCCATGTAGTTCCGCCATCTTGAAAAACTATAATAGCAGAGAGGGACAAAAAGTACTAGGCCAACGCGTTTCCACAACGCGTTTTCGTTCAGAGCCAGAGTCACGTAACTGAAAGCAGCAGAAACAGAGGAGCAGAGCAGTGAGAGGCGCTTGTCACTGCCCCGGCAAGTTTTCAGTCAGTAATTCATACTGTAACATTCGTTTGTTCGTTGTGTCAAGTTGCAGTTTGTTTGAAATAACAAACCTGTTCACCTGAAGGAAAACTCGATAGAGTGCTATAAGAAGACATCCTGTCATAGCTTTTTGGTACATAACGGCAACTGTAGATGCAACACACATTTGAAAAAGCGAGGCGCTAAAGAGCACAATTCGTTTGAATGCAAAAAACTATTTCACCGCTAGATGGGAGAAATTCCTACACAATGTCCCTTTAAAGGGTACATATCATGCTTTTAAATCTTTCCTTTTTACATATAAATCATATATTTGTGGTCTATATAAAGCAGAACTGCAATGCTTGGGTCTGAATTCCTCATTATTATAGCTCCACAGGCCCCTTTTCTACCGCTTTTCTGATGTGCGTCTGAGATCAACTCATTTTGGTGCGGTCTCTTTAAATACAAATGCGACACTTCATACCCCGCCCCCTCTCCAGCTCGCAGAGGTGACACTCGGTTCAACTCCACCCCGTTCGGCAATTTTTGTAGTTTTATAGAGATGCGATTATCTAGCCTAGCTGAACAGAAACTTTTTATTCACGTGTTATTAACAAAATGTCAACAACGGAAGACTTGTCCATCAAGCCTAACATGTTCGAGCCACAGTCGGAGCGAGATGAAAATAAAGACGACGAACCTGCAGAACAACGTCTTCATATGGATGTATCGCAATGGTGTGTTACTGTATTTACAGTAAGTTCTGCTTCCATGCCCACTACTACAATACTGCATGATTTACAACGACTATTTTATACTCACAAAACAAAATATAAGTTATATTATAAACAATTAAAGAAAAGTCGATTATTTCTCTTAAAACAAGCACACTAACAAGACAACTGCTAAACCATGACCACCGAGTGTTTTAAGAAGAGTAGTAAGTTACGTTATTTACAGCTTACCGAAGTGCTTTGTTCGTCGTCTCCAAAGATAGAAGGAACTGACCCCTCAATCAGACGAAGTCTATCGGCAAATCCTTCTTTATACTGGCGGAGGTTGCTGAAGTGACGTTGGTTATCCATGAAGTGATTCGCGCACACAAACATGACTTTACTCACAGATGTGGGTACATTTCCGTGAAAAATAAAACTCAAACAGGCACTTCGAAGAGGTTCTGATGCTGGCAGACGGTGTAATGAAGCATGTGGGTTGCTACATCCAACAACCGAACATGTTGACGTAACTTACCCTCTCGTAACTTCTGCATACTTGGACTACAAAATTGCAGCGAGAAATAAAAATGGCGGATTGCTCAAAGTGTTTGGCCGGAAGTCGATGTCCTTATTTGGCAGTTCCGCTGCAAATACTTTGACGTAATAGTTCACAAAACGTCATAGATTATAGAAAAATCTAAACCGGTTGAAAAATGTGACCAAAACGGAATATAAAGATATCAACGAAGTTCCC